>JBBMOL010000518.1:0-11476 GCA_037954665.1 Laguncularia racemosa | reverse complement strand
AAAAAAAAAAAGGGGGGGTTTGGGAATTTATGTAATGAAAGATTAAAATTGAAATCCAATTCAGAAACTTCGATATTAAGACTGCCATCAAAACATGCGATTATCGATCTTCAGACGGTAATCTCCCCTATCTCCTTGATTATTACCCGTAATATTTCTTTCATATAACCACCACGTTACCCTTGTCCTCGTTGCTAACCTACCTCCATATAGGATCTCGAATTCATCGCAGAATCATCATATTCTACCCTTCCCATCAGTTTTCGACAACAGGTTGATTGATCTGGCCACCATAGATATCAGCTGCCTGCGGCTGACTTCTACCAACACCCCCAGCCTTATTGGGATCTACTGCCATGGTGTCGAAACGCTCAATCAACTCCTCAAGGTGTCGTTCCATGCGCCCGATCTTTGATCCATAGCGTCAAACTTCGCCCTCGAAACCCACTGATTGGCTCCTTGTGATATCGCATCTTGAACATCGTCAAGAATACGACCACCGTCTTCACCCTAATTGGTTAACATCTTCGCAGGAATTCGCCTGGCTCTAATACCAATCTAATGCAACGAGATAGCGTAAGGTAAACAAGAAATCAATTCACTGGTTGATTTCTAACACACAAGTTGCATGATGTAAACTTTATTAGAGAGAACCTCTCAATATTGGTGTAAAAGTAATAGTAATAAGACCTGCCTCCATAAGAAACCCTAGGAAGGTATATATAGTCCCAAAAAAAATTACATGGAAAAATAAATAAAAGAGGATAAATCGCGAAACCTAAAGGCTGGTGATGAAGGCCGGCCAACCTTCAATGTGGCTCAAAGGCCGGTGGCGTTGACGGGAAGGCCGACCCCTTCTTTTCAAAGTCGGCGGCCTTTAGCCGGCTTTGAAGTCTACCGCGGCTTCTTAGCTCGTTTCTCCTTCTCCCCCTTCTCCAAGTAGTCTTCGCTATTCGATCCGCATCAATTATGTCAAGCGAGATTCCATTGAAAAGGTTCATGTTCTTGTCATGGATCGAATACTTCTTTGGTAGTGAGGGAAAGGAAAATGGGGTTGTAATTCGAGGCCCATGTTATAAGAGCAAGTAAATAAAATATGTCTTTTAATTTAAGCTCCTGTGTTATAAGAGCAAGTAAATAAATTTGTCTCTTTAATTTAAGCTCTTATTAAGTTTTGTTCATAATAATAACTTAGTGTATTTTTGATACAGGTATGAATTTGCAGCATTCATCATCTTATGGTTATCCATGTATGTTTTTCCCAATAGTCTTGAAGGAGTTATTCCCCGGCTAATTCTTCTATCCATTCACCTTACTCAAGGAGAGTGCTTTGCCTTAGCACCCCTTTATTTAGGTTCATTGTACCGTCATCTGGAAAGGTTTTTCCTCCAGTTGTTTTTCTATGAAAGGTTTAGAATGACATTTCTCAACCTCAAATGTAAACAACAAACCGAGTTCAGCTCAATCAAGATCATGGGTGGGGGTTGAAAGGCGATTTGAATGTCTATTTTTTAACCTTATCGATTATTTTGATGAGTTTACATTTGTTATATCTGGAGAAGATTAGTGGTTACCATTCATTTAGCAAATATTATCCAAAATGTTCACGAGACTATATTTCTCTACGGAATTGAGAGCACTTACAGCGTTCTGAGGCTAGTTTTCTCTTGTGGTCTGTTCTAGGGAGTTTACCTTCATTACTTGACATCAAGGGTCAAAACATTAATTTTCTGGAATTAGAGGTTGTATCTTATTCTTTACATAGGGTTGCCCGTCAATTTCGGGTTCGATCAAGGTGTGTGCCCCACTTAGTTAGTACCAGCTACGAATTTTCAATCTTATTGCCGGCAAATTTCACCGGCAGACATTAAGGCTATTCATCTTGTGTTTGTTGATTCTATTTCCTTCCCTCAATTGTAATGGGGGTGTCTCCTCTAGTTGGTTATCATATTAGAGAGATTGCTTGAAAGAATTCAAGGTCTATGCTTTTGCCTCAAATGTGAGCCTAGTGAAAGATGTTATCATTTATCGACATGAGTTTTATCTTTAGCTTTCGCGACAAATAAGTTTAAAGAAGTACAATACACAAACAACACTAATCATGTTAGCGAGGAATTAGAGCCCTCTAGACAGCTAAGATGAAAGTGAAACATCCAAGCGTTGCTCCCTTCCTCTACTAAATGAAGATTTGAATAATCTAAACGAATATGTGTTTGAGAGGTAATGATTGTTTCTCTCAGAACCTATGCTTTTGGTAGTACTTCTCTTTTCATTTCTTTTCTTTTTTCTTTTTAAATAATCATATTCTTGATTTGTGCAGGACTCTATTCAATCCAGTTCTCAACCTAAGGAAAGAAGGTCTTCATCTAGAGACCCTACTCCACAGATTGAAGAGGATAATGATTGAGAGTTAGTTGATTATGAAGGAACCCCTAAGGCTTATGATAATGTTAATAATGACATAGATGTAGAGATGATGACAACTATGTTGGTGTGATTGTCGAGATCCATGGGGATGTAGGCACCTTTTTCTAGATTCAAACTCTGGCTTAAGTGCAGAATGCAGTCATTGAGACTCATTCTGATGCTTTATTACATTTAGGTACCTATGGGGAGGATATTCCAATCTTAATACCAAGTTCTCCACATGTGTCTACTCATGCTATACTTATCTCTCATCCTTTTCCCTAGTTGCTGACATGTCTCGTTAGGACAAGGAAGTAACTTCGCTAGTTCATGTGGACCCGAAGGAGGTAGTAGACTTTCATGGGTTTAACGTGCCCCCTCATCTTATATCTCCCTTAGAGCATCCTTATGACTTAGATAGGGAGTTTTGGGTGCAGTCGCCATTCATGCATATTGAACTATGCACCACAATTATGGGCATGCTAAGTTGAGCAATGTTGTTTACCAGTCGCCCTTGGGAGGCCCATTGAAAAAGAGCTAAATTCTATCATCTATGCTTTTAAGGGTGTGAAGTAATTATCTTCAATTATCTTTTCAAGTGCAAAGCTTAGAGTCAATGGCTGCAACTGTTGAGAAGCTAATTGAATGTCATAACCTTTACAAGGTTCGTAACAAAGTTAGAGACGAGATAGAGGCTTTATGTAGGAAAGAGGAAGCCCTAGAAGCCGATATAACTAGGATTTCTGGGGATATAGACGTTAGTGCAAACGTAGAGCAATGCTTATTACATTGATGTAATATTGGTCACTGTGAAATTGATGATCAGATCATTGAAAGTTTGAATTTTTTTTGTCATATTGTTGCACATGCTTGTGATTTGCGACTGCTTGTATCTTTTAAATTTTTTATCAATTTTTTTTTAGTACTCAAATTGCCAATGGCTGCTTCATGTATCAAAAAAAAAAAAAAAAGAAAATTGTAATCATGGTGATTGCAGTGTAGCATTTACCCTTAGCAGTACGGAAATGTCCCAATCATGATGACTAAGGAATCATTTTGGATATGGATAATCTAAAATTACTTCATTGATTTGAAGCAAATGGGCATTATATCCATCCCACATTTAGGAGTAGTGCTTCTATTGAGCAACAATGATTACTATACCGAAATCGCTTTAATCTTTTATATAAAAAGCTACTTCGAGGGTGTGAGTGGGTGTTATGCCTACCATGTGTTTGGGAGCGAGGCTACTATCAAACTATACCGGCTACTATGATAAGATTGCCTTGATCTTTCATAAATGAGGTCACTTCGACCTTAAAATTTATATTAAGTTGTTACGATTTCCAAGCTTGTTGTGGGATTGCTTCAATCCATCACAACTGAGATTGCTTCAATCTCATGTTTAAAAGGCGCAAAAAAAGTATTATGCCTTATTGTGTGTTTGGAAGCAAAGTTACTACCAAACTACATCAGCAATTGTGATAAGATCACTTTGATTTCACCATTAAGGTCGCTTTAACCTTGAAGTCTGCATTAGGGTGTTACGGTCGCTAAGCCTACTCTAGGATTGCTTTGATCCATCATAATTGAGATTGCTTTAATCTCACATTTTCATGTGCAGAGGGGCTTTATGCCCTGCCATGTGCTTAGAAGCAAGGCTATTGCTAAACTACATTGGCTACTATGATATGATTGCTTCGCTCTTTCACAGTTGACGTTGCTTCAACCTTGAGATCTGCATTAAGGCGTTATGGCTCCCTAGCCTACTATAGGATCGCTTCGATCCATGACAGCTAAGATTGCTTCAATCCTATTAAAGAGAAAAAATATATACATACATACGTATATCATAGGAAAAAAAAAGGGAATAGAAGTAGAACCAATCATTTTATTAAGTGTTCATTACATCGAAATTACAAATGAAACTTGTTGATATATTGAAAATTGATAAGAATGGTGATTGCATTTGTTCTAGGGTTTCGTTAATTTGCAATATCTGCTATCATAGATGTTTTCTACTATAAAGGGACCCTCCGTTTTCAAGGTAAACTTTGGAGCAGGTGTATCTTTCTTTATGTGTTCTAGTACCTGAAGCACAACATCTCCTTGCTTAAAGGAATGTTTCTTGACTAGGTGATCATATGCAACACTTAGTCTTTGCAAATCTAATGCTTCTAAGTCTAACATACAAAGTGTGTCAGGCTCCAATTCAGCATTTAAAGCTAATCATGCCAATGATATAAGGACTTCAAATAGTATATGGCCTCTATTCAATGTACTATGGAGAAAAGTGTTACTTGTGTAGGCATTCCCTTTGATGTACTGTAGGCCATAGTGCTAAATGTAGCTTATCATATCATTCCTTCTTATTATCATGTACCATTTCGTTAAGAGCCTTGACAGTGTTTTCTTTGTAGCTTCTGCTTGGCCATTTCTTTTCTAGTAATATGGTGTGGACTTGATATGGTTGATGTTGTAGGACTCTAGTAATTGTTGTACATGTGCATTAATGAACAGCATCCCATTATTAGTCATTATGGATTTTGGGATCCCAAATCTACGAATGATGTTTTCCTTAATGAACGTAGCAGCTGTTGGTCGAATCACCTTCTTTAAAGGAATGGCCTCCACCCATTTTGTGAAATACTTGCACTTACCAATATCCATATGCATTTCTTAGATGGTAGGTGTACTAGCCCAATCAAATCGAAAGCTTAAGCGTAGAGTGGTCAGAGGGTTGTTAGACTATGAAGTTCAACTATTAGAGCATGAATTGTGTTATCGTGGAGTTTACAGAGCACACAACTTTTTCGTAGATTTAATGGCATCAACCTCTATGGTCGACCAATAATATCCCTTATCAAGGAGTTGATAATACAACTTTATCCACCTTGGTGTTCACCGCACCATTCGATATGTAACTCATTTAAAATTTAATTTGGTTTTTGGTTAATAATACACATCTCAATGGTTGTCTTTGAAAAGAAATCTGGTACTACTCTTCACCCCACAAGATGTACCTCTTTGCTTTCCTTTTTACCATCCAACAACTCTATTATTAGTTAGACGGACATTATTCTTTAAGAAGCTAATATACGGATGTCACCATTCTCAAGCACCTATAATAAAATTGAATTTAGCCTCATCAGGCATTAATGAATAGTTTTGGCAACTAGTTTGCATATGATATGCGTCTTTTGCCATAGAGGGCTAATAATACCTTGCATGTTGAATTCGAAGATACAATGGTCGGCCATCCTCACTACACCACATTTCATGGAATTCTTTAAGCTTGTTTGTGCTCTTCTATGGAGATGCATCATGACAAAATTCCTTTGGACCTTTGTAGTACAAGGCGTCATAAATGGAGACAAAATCTTTTAGTGTCATCATAAAAGCCACCCCAAGGCTTACTCCTTGTGCCTTAATAGGAGTGCATCAACCATCTTGTGCCTCCTTTTCCTCCTCTATCAATTGTAAGGTAATGCAAAGGACCTTTCTCTTATTAATTTTGATGCTCAGTTGATCATCAACATCTTGCATTGAGATTTTAGACACTAGTGTTACTAAAGCATTAGCATATTGGTTAATGGACCATTCGGCATGCTCATACCTCACTAATTGGAATTTGGTGACAAGGTTTGCATTGTAGCTCTATAGGGGGCTAACATTAGTTCCTTCAACCTAAAATCCCCATTAGCTTGCACAATAATAAGGTTTAAGTTGCTCTTGACACACACATGAGACCACGTCCACCTCAAGTGGGGATGTTAATTTAACCCTATACTTTGCTTCATTATTCGTAAAATGTAAATCAAACTTGTAAGCTAATGGGGATGTTAATTTAACCCCAGCCCCTATCCTATACCATTAGATGTCCATCAAATTGTAATGACCATTCTTCACTTGCCTCTACCATAAATGAATCTTCATGAAAATTTTAAGAATCGTCTACATAGTCTTAACCTCATGAGCACTAGGAAATTGAGCGAGAAGGTTAGTGAACACTTGTGACTTGATTGCTTTTGGAGGTTATAAGACAATATCAAATTCTCTAAGAAGTAGCATCCACTTAGCTATTAGCCTTGAAAAAGTTGGTCGTGACAACAAATATTCGAGGGGGTTAGAGTTTGTCATCAAAATGATCTTATGTGCTAGGAAGTAATGCCTTAACTTTTGAGTGGCAAGATTAGCGTGAGACAGTGTTTCTCATGTGTTAGGTAGTTGAATTCACTTCCTTAAAGAGTCCAACTTAGATAATATCTTAGATGTTCAATACCCTCTACTTCCTACACTAAAAAAGCTCCAATGGACTTATTTGTCGAAGTTAAGTATAGAATCATTGGCACTCCTCTAATCAGCATTGTCATGATTTATGGAGAACTTGGTATTCTCTTGATCCTTTGGAATACCTCCTCTTATGTTAGACCCCTTGATAACGGCACATTTTACTCAAATTTTATAGTATGATTTATGATGAAATTCAATGGATTCTATGGAATTCATGGGAAGATGGTACTTAATATATGTATTTTGATTATTTAGGTCTTTGAGGACTTAGATTAAAGGTATGAGCAGAGTACATAGAAAGATGGCATGGAAAGCATTTGAAGTTGGACTATTTTTGTTTTTATTCAAGGCCGCCAGCCCTGAAGGCCAGCTTATGTTGAATCAAAGGCAGCCGGCTTTCATCAAAGTTGCCACTGGAGATCCAAGGCCACCGGCCTTTACATTCGGCCTACATTGAACGCCGTTGGCCTTCACATCCGGCCTACATTGAACGCCGCCGGCTTTGAGCCGGCTTTGGGCCGGCCTTCTTTTCTGACGAATTGTCTCATCCATCCTTTGATATAAATTAGCCCTTGTTGGAATAAAGGGAGGACTTTTTGCCAATTTTTTGACGTAGAAAGAGTTCTTCTGGGAGAATTTTGTATTCGAGCCTGAATTGATTCAATTGAGTGGAGAGGAATCATTCGTGGGGATTGAGTTATTGATTCTTAAAGCTTTGAGGAAGTTTTGCAATTGAGGATCTTCAAACAATTGTGTTACCAGATTGGTGATCTATGAATTGTTGATTATTTATGCAATTGAGTAATTATATTATCAATTATAATGAATCGTATTGCATGTGCTTCTATCAATTGTTATTCTGTTGTCATCTCCATGATGTTCTAATTTCTTTTAGTGGGAAGGGGATGAAACCTAGACTGGTAGAATGGTAATTGTAGTTATGCTATAGAATTATTAGGCATGTGGAATATTCATATTGTAATCTCTTTGCTATAATTCTTTGTTTCTTAATTGAATCAGATTTATAAGAACGTTGATGACTCGGAAGGGGAATTAGGGTTCATAAGAAATTCTTGATAATGAGTAATTAACATATGCGGAAGCTGAGTTAGTCACTTTTGTTAGAAATTATCTTAATATTAATGCAATGCTTCTAATTGATTTTTCTCTAAGGGCTTAGGAGAGATTGATTTGGGGTATTAGTCATTCATATAACTGAAAAGTTTATGATTGTAAATTTGAGTCCTCTATTAATTTGTATAGCGGAAGCTAATAGATTAATTTGGGATTTTGTTAATTTCGTATGAATATCCACATGATTAAGGATTATTATAGCATGATGGCAATTTGACTAACTTGTCTAGGGTGAATTCTTAATTCCTACCTTCTTAATTGAAAAGTTTATTTGTTCAGATTCTCAAAATCATCAATTTGCATTTTATTTTAGTCTTCAATCAAATAGTGAAATCATCCTTCTTTCCATCGCCTAAATATCAATTTGAGCTAGTATAAGTCTAGTACTTTGTAGTCTTCGTGGAATCGACATTTTTTTTTACCACTTTATTACTTGATACGACTAGTGCACTTGCTGCAATTTACGCTCCCATTTTATATATACATTCTGAGCGTATCAAGTTTTTGGCGCTGTTGCGGGGATCGGCGATATTAAGAAAGCTCAACACTGATTACTTAACCTATGCATTTCCTTAGGTAAGTTTTTTCTTTTTTTAATCCATTCAATTACTCTTTATTTCATTTCAGAGATTCTGTTAAATGGGTGGAGTACATGACTTTAGTCATGAGAAGGTTGGGGATACTACATGTTAAGATTTCTTTTCAAGAACTCATGGTCCTGTGCGCATGAATGCTATTGATTTAAGTGGCTTCTGTAAAAGTGGATGCTAGATGCGCGATTCTGATATCGATCAGGGGAGTCTCGTTTCTCTTTTTCTTTTATTTCCATTTTCTTCTTCTTTTGTGTAGTTCAATATAGACATTAGGGACAATGTCTAAATCTAAGTGGGGGAGAGAACTGAGATAAGAAACATGAAATATAAGTGTTAATGAATCAAAATTTTTAAGTTTCCCCACTTAGGATGTATTTAATGAATTACTAACAATCAAGAATTGCTGAGATTTCATTAAATTACTTATTGTGATGAAAATTCTTAGGAATTTTGCAAATGTTTACTCTCTTATCTTGTTTTATAAATACTTTGCTAGAATTTACAAGTTGAAATCCAAGTGAAGAGAATTACTTGTTGTTTAAGCAGTTATTTCGAGAAGTGAAAGTGAATTAAGATCTCTAGTAGGTTTAGTATGCTCTTTCTTTTGCTAATAATGTGAGTTATGCAATTCTGAGTAAAGGAGTAGAGGATACTTGTAACTTGGTGATTCCTTTTCGCAATTGTTGGAACTGAGAGCTTTGGGAGTAATTATCTCTAAAAAAAAAAAAAATCAATTTAAATTTGATTGAGATGGTAAAGGTTCGAAGAGATATCTTAAAAACCTAATAGCCTAAGATCGTCTGGTTTGGGACTTACTGACCGAGGAAACCATTTCAATAGAAATAGATAGTTGACTTGACTCGAACAAGTAAATCCGAGGGATGCCCTCTATGCTGAGGGGATAACATCTATTAACTTGAGTGATGAACTCGGGATTATCGATTGAAAATTCGTTACATGAGTCGGTTAACTAAGTTAAGTACTTAATGGAAAATCTCCTAATTTTATTTAAAAGGACTAAAGGAAAGAAAAATCCAGGAGATAAGTGGATACAACATTTCTTTACTCCTCATTGCATTGCTTATAGGAGTAGTTAAGAGGGAAGTATACTTTACGCTATTGGCACTAATCTATGTTCGATTTCACTTTTGGGAATTTGTGTTTAAATGATCAGAGTAGTAGTTTAAGTTACTTGGATTAGCCTTGAGAATTCTGGTATTTGTATCTTGTAAACAACCAATGGTGGGATTGAGTAGACATTGCATATTACAGGGGTAAACTATGAGAATCAATGATGCAAAAAAAAAAAAAAAAGAAATTCTTGATTGCTGAGTTAATGAAAATTTTGCTTGAGGACAAGCAAACGTTTAAGTGTGGGGGAGTTTGATAAGTATAAATTAACACTTGTATTTTAGATGAATTTTATTTGTTTGTGTAACAAGTTGATATTATCTTGAAGAATTTTGATACTTAAAAGAGAAATATTTCAGTTTCAGGGATGAGGACCACTATTTTGAGAAGAGATATCGACTTGGATTGAAATCGGAGAAGAATACACGAAGAAAACTGCTTTTTAGAAGAAACAGGGGAAGTACACGGGCGTGTATTGCCAGAGCACGGCCGTGTGTCTAGCTTAAAAAAAAAAAACCAATAGAAGGTTACACGGTTTAAGTACACGACCGTGTATAACCATGGGCTGAGACGTGTTTATAAAAAAGAGTCGGCCATTTCAGAAGATTTTAGGGTTTCATGCATATATATACTCTCATTTTTCCAGAAAAAGGGGGGGGGGGGGGTGCGAAAAGGAGTGTTCCAAAGAAGAGGCTGAGGAGGCGAAGGGACACAAAAGAGAGGCTGAAGGGATGAAAAAGAAGAAGACGACACCGGAGGGCTCATGCACAAGGGTTTTCTCTTTCTTTTTCATTCTTTTTCATTGAGTTGTATCTTGAAAATCATTAGTGGCTAGTTTATTTCATACCCGAACCTTACGAATTTAATTGTCATGTATATGGGATTGATTGCATAGTTAATGAATAGTGGAATTCTCTGAATTTATTCATGTTGTTCATGTAGTGTTGCTATATATTGATGTATGGCCAGCATTGAGTTTTTCATTGATTTCTTAGAAGTTGATTGGAAAATCTCTTGTTTGAATTAGATCATGCATGAATAAAGGAATTTGTATGTAATATAGGGATAGAGAACGTGAATTTTCCGTATTAGATTAAATTAGATAATTTGATCTAATTGAGGGTTTAAGAGTGTTAATGCATTCTAATCGATTTTTGATAGAAGAGGGATCTTTATCAAAGCGATTAGGGTTATGAGCTAATGAATCTGGGAAGAACATTAGCTTAGTGTTAGATACTCCGCAGTTTAGAGATAACTATTGCTCGTTAACTAATTTATTGAAAGGGTGAAGTTACATGACAATTAGAGGAGTAGTAAGGGTAGGGTAAGATCTTAGTTATCGGATTTAGTAATCAAGTTATTGTGTTATTTTTAATTACTATAGGTTTTGTTAAGTGTTCTTAATTTAATCTGAACCTCTCGAATTTATGCAGTTAGATAGTCGGTTTAGAGTTATTATTGGTACTTGCTGATCCTAAGGATACGATACCCGAACAAAATTCTATACTATTACAATCGATAGGTGCACTTGCTTGTTTGATCGTGACAAAGAGTCATAGAAAAAGGGATTTTTAAATTTGTGTGATTATGATCATCAACAAGTTTTTAAAAAAACTTGATACGCTCAGAATGTATATATAAAATGGGAGCATAAATTGCAGCAAGTGCACTGGTCGTATCAAGTAATAAACTGGTAAAAAAAAAATGTCGATTCCACGAAGACTACAAGTACTAGACTTATACTAGCTCAAATTGATATTTAGGCGATGGAGAGAAGGATGATTTCACTATTTGATTGAAAACTAAAGTAAAATGCAAATTGATGATTTTGAGAATCTTTAAAATAAACTTTTTAAAATTTAAAAAGGTAGGAATTAAGAATTTTTCCCTAGACAAGTTTTCAATTTTCCATCTGCTAT
>JBBMOL010000517.1:0-207215 GCA_037954665.1 Laguncularia racemosa | reverse complement strand
TTTATCTGCTTTACAAAGAGCTTCATTAAAAAGAACATTAAAACTGGGAAGATTGTTTACCACATGTTAAATTTGTTATATTGTTCTATACATTCTATGATGGGAATCAAATGACGGTTCTTACAGAGTTGCTCAATGTGGGAATTAGAGCACAAAAACAGAAGGTGAACACCTCAGCCTTCAATGATGGCAACATAGCCACCCAAGTCGGCCTTCAAGGTTGGTAACTTTTCTTCTTAAGCCAGCCTTCAAGGCCAGCTGCCTATCTACTTAAGCTGGCCACATAGGCCTGCAGCGTACATGTTCTAAGCAGGTGGCTTTTCATTTCAATGTTTGCTACATTCTTGGGTCGGTTTGTTTCGAATTTTCCTTGTACTTTATCTTTGTTTTTAGAACTTGGATAGACATTAGACTTGAGATATAGAATTTGACTCTTTGGGGTTTTTCCTCTTAATTTACTCTTATCAATCCGTGAGATTATGGCGAGTGATGGTATTGGATTATTATACGTCATATTAACAAATCCATACTAAGACTACTCTCATGCCAGTGCTTCATATCTGGTAAAGGTTTAGGGTTTATTTTATGTTATCATTCATTATTTGAATCTTGAAAGTCGATTGCTATTGATTGTTTCCTAGGAATTGGAATCACTTGATCTAATCATCATTTTAGGCACATCATCTTTTGGTATCAGAGCTCAGTTTGAGATTAAGGTTATGTCTTTTAGAATTCTTGTGACAAATTAAGGTTTATATTGTGAATCTGTATTAGGTGGATTGTTATTAAATTGGGATTGTGCCAATTGAGGTTGTTGTTGCTGTGCAATTGTGTTAGTGGATAAAAAAGAAAAACGAAATTTTGGGGTTTTTGTGTCAAGGTTGTTGTTGTAGATTGTGATTATGTTGTTTTAGATTGCTTGACTCTAAATTAAGATTGGGCAAAGATTAATATTAAGGGGTTATATTATGATTTGTATGAATTGAAGTAAGAGATTGATCGGAGGTTGTGATTGAATTAGTGTTGTTGGAGGATTATTACAGTATTTGTGATTTGTGAAATTTTTGTATTAAGTTGCAATTGCTGTTAAACATGTCGAATGACAATGTTAATGGAAGAATCGAGAACGAGGCCAATAGTTAGGTTAGAGGGGGGATTTAAGGTCATCGTGTTGTAGGTGGAAGAAGAACTGTAAAAAAGCAGTTGTAGGACCTGACTATTATTGTTGCTAATCTAGTAACACGGGTTAATCAAATGACCTTACCCCAACAGCCTATGGCCAATCCATAGGCACCCCCACCTAAGGTAGCCCTTAATACTATAAGTAGAGAAGGGGCAGTAAGAGGAAATAGGGATAGACAAGTTAAAAGGGAATATCATGCTTATAGAGAGGAGAGGGATGACATTTGAGGATGAACATTATCTTGCCCATGAGTTTAGGCCGCCTAAGGGTCTAAAGTATGTAAAATTATAGATGCCTTCATTTGCTGGAAAAGGGACATGCAGAGGAGTACCTTAAATGGGAGGATAAGGTAGAAGGACTCTTCGAGTACTATGAGATTAATGACCATATTAGAGTTCGTCTAGCAACAGTTGAATTTACAGGGTATGTCGCCTTGTGGTGGAAGAACCTTGTGGGCAACAAGGGGAGAGATGGTGATGCTGAGATTCATACTTGGCAAGAAATGAAAAAGGTGCTGAGGAAGAGGTTTATACTGGAACACTATAGGTAAGAATTATTCATGCATCTTTAGACTTTGAGATAGGGAGGCAAAACAGTAGATGAGTATATCTAGGAGTTTGAGACACTAAGGGTTCGATGTGGGACAATTGAACCTCCTAAACAAACCATGGTGTGATGTGCCTAAAACCACTTAGAAGCACAATCAAAAGACTTAAGAAAAACAATCTCAAGTCAAGGCAAAACCGGATCCACAAAGGGCAATTTCACGTGAACCCTAATGAAGATATAAGGAAATCCAAAAGTTCAAAGATATAATTGTAATACCACAATGATAATATCTTCTAAAAACACTCTAATCTCATATAATCCACGAAGATAATCCACAAATGTCAAGGAAAACCTCAATTCCAAGAACTCCTTTCAAATAGTGAAGTACACGTTTTCAAGGGAATTCTTCAATGAAGATTCAAATTCAATTGCAAAGTACTTCAAATAAACACAATAATTCGTGAAAAATAAGATGTATTTCTGACCAAGAACTATCTCAATTCAACCCTAGATATGACACACTAGAGAAGAAAAGAAATCACAACAAAATGAAATTGATACAACTCACAATTTCAAGATGTTGCACTCGCCACAATTTCAACTCTTGGGATTGAAATTGATAAGAGTTTAGATGACAATTAGGAACCCTAATTCTCACATAAAAAGAAGTGTTTGTTCTGCAAAAATAAGCCTCCTCAAACCCTCTCTTAAGCAAGTATTTATACTTGCTACTCCTAGGGTTAAAAAGTGTTAAAAATTACAAGTTTGCCACTTTTAAGGTAGCTAACCCTAAATGAAAATTACAAGGAAATAAAAGTGTCCCAAAACCAAAATACAACCAAAATAGTTCATAAAAGAATAAATATATAAAAGAAATGGTCTTCAAGATGCCGGTCTTCTATAGGATCCATCGGTCCAGCTCATCGCCGGTTCAGGTCGATCCATGGATAACCTACAAGCTGAGTCTGAGAGAGTTTGTCCATTGCCCTATAGAATATGATAAGTGTGCCTGTTGGAAAACACAATACAAGAATAATAGAAAAGAGGTTAATATATAAATAATTCCGAGGTCGATCTGCTCAAAATGGGCCCTCATCGCCAAAATTCGAATTCCTTTAGTTCTTACCCTAATGATAGGTCTTGTAGGATTTTTATTCCTATCATCTCCTCGGGCCTCAAAAAGATTTGTCCTCAAATCTGGCAGGTCAAATGCAATAGAAACTTTGTTTTCTCCTAGTAATCCATTTGAAGAAGTATCTCTGCAGAATCCCAATATCTGAAATACTACAAGTGGTGATTGTTTTCTCTCCTCCATTTCTAGGATGTATCTCATCTGCAACACAAACAAGGACTCATTATCTACTGATGTCTCCCCTATCTCAACCCATTCCATTGATTTTGTTTCCTCTTTTTCTAACTCATCTGTATGATGCTGATCCTCAAGGTCTTCTAATGGTTGGCCTAACTACTCATTACCCTCTGAAACCTCTGAAGGTGAACATAACTGTCTCTGAACAGTTTGGCCCTCTAATGATAGACTCATCTGACTCTGTTCCATCAACAATACCTTTTTCCCCTCAGAGACGTTATTTTGAATCAAAGCCTTCTTAGCCTCGAATGGTCAATTAATCTGTTGTTGGATATTATGGACCTCTGAAGGTGGCATAGGATTCAGAATAATTCGCTTACCTTCCTT
The DNA here is from genome assembly GCA_037954665.1 of Laguncularia racemosa. NCBI lineage: Eukaryota > Viridiplantae > Streptophyta > Magnoliopsida > Myrtales > Combretaceae > Laguncularia > Laguncularia racemosa. Next base: position 203,787 of record JBBMOL010000517.1, on the reverse strand, counting down.
TTGAAACAAATATGTATTTCTAAAGCCATCAAGTAAGACCCTCCTGTCATATAACCAAGGTCTACCAAGCAAAATATGAGATGCACACATGGGCAAGATATCACACTCAATTTCATCACAATACTTGTCCCCTATACTGAAGGGTACCCTAGCTCTTTGGGTAACATACAAACTTCCTTGATCATTAAGCCAATGTAGTTCATAAGGTTTAGGATGTGGAATAGTTGAAAGCTTTAGCTTCGATACCAACGATGCAGCTACTACATTAGTACAACTACCACCATCTATTATAAGGACACACAAATTTCCTTGTATCCTACAAGAGGTGTGGAACAAATTTTCCCTTTGTTCTTCTTCCTTACTAGCAAATGTACTTAATGAGCGTCGCTATACATTAGCATATTGAAGCATTTCACTAGACATTGTGGAATTCAACTCAATCCACACGTGAACAATGTTCCCCACTTCTTTTAAGATCACGGTGCAACAAACTTTAATCTCCAAAAATTCACTCCACGGCAACACACAAGCAACAACAACAATTATGATGTGTTACTTCCACGGCAACAACAAGATGAATATTGATTACAAGTAGACTTCAACTTCCACGGCAAATAATGATAGCAAAGGACTAATAAGTGACTTTCCACAAATGAATTCCGAATCCCACTATAGGCAGCAACTTTCAATTTGAAATTCAAACAACTTCACTTATTGCAAGCCTTCCTCAATTGGTAACAATGAATTCAAATTCAAATAGCAATCATTAACTCCCATAACTTAATTGCATATGTCTTGAATTCAAATAATTCCTTACTAATCAAACTTAATGTAATCTACAAATTATACTCCACCAATTCAGAATTACACAATGGAAATCAAAGACAACAAACAACACAACCTCCTCACGCCACAAGCTATCCACGGCAAGAATTAGTAAGTTTTGCAAGTTCAAAAAAATTGCTAAAGTAAACTTCACTTTGTATTTCTGCTCTTCCACATAAATTAGTGACCACAAAATGATATAATAACCTTCCCAAACCAACTCCAACAATCAGCAAATCAAATTCCAATCCAAGGCAATTTCGTAATCTCAAAACAACAACAACAACACAATTTGCGGTTTTTCACTTGTTCAACCCTAATTGATGATCACTTCCACGAAATTAAATACAATGAATCCCTTCTCTCAACATGTGCTCTGATACCAAAATATGATGTGCTCAAATCCAAGATTAAGCACATATAAAAACCAATTTGAAAGACAATCCAACAATGTCAATCAAACTAGTCTCAATCACATGAACAATGCCGTCAATTTCCAATGAATTTAACCAATTCTTCAATTATGATGTGTTTGAATATTAAATCTAAATATGATATAGCTCTGATACCAAAAAGATGATGTGCCTAAAACCACTTAGAAGCACAATCAAAAGACTTAAGAAAAACAATCTCAAGTCAAGGCAAAACCGGATCCAAAAATAAGGGCAAAATGACTTGAACCAAGTGAAGATATGATGAATTCCAAATATAATTGATAGATACTTCAAATAAGCACAAGAATTCATGAACAATAAGATGTATTTCTGACCAAGAACTATCTCAATTCAACCCTAGATATGACACACTAGAGAAGAAAAGATCACAACAAAATGAAATTGATACAACTCACAATTTCAAGATGTTGCACTCGGCACAATTTCAACTCTTGGGATTGAAATTGATAAGAGTTTAGATGACAATTAGGAACCCTAATTCTCACGTGAAAAGAAGTTTTTGTTCTGCAAAAATAAGCCTCCTCAAACCCTCTCTTAAGCAAGTATTTATACTTACTACTCCTAGGGTTAAAAAGTGCTCAAAATTACAAGTTTACCACTTTTAAGGTGGCTAACCCTAAATGAAAATTACAAGGAAATAAAAGTATCCCAAAACCAAAATATAACCAAAATAGTTCATAAAAGAATAAATATATAAAAGAAATGGTCTTCAAGATGCCGATCTTCTATAGGATCCATCGATTCAGCTCATCGCCGATTCAGGTCGATCTATGGATAACCCACAAGCTGAGTCTGAGAGAGTTTGTCCATTGCCCTATAGAATATGATAAGTGTGCCTATTGGAAAACACAATACAAGAATAATAGAAAAGAGGTTAATATATAAATAATTCCGGGGTCGATCTGCTCAAAATGGGCCCTTATCGCCAAAATTCGAATTCCTTTAGTTCTTGCCCTAATGATAAGTCTTGTCGGATTTTATTCCTATCATGGCGCAATTTATGTCTAGGTTAAAATATGAGATAACATGTATTGTCGAGCTATAGAGGTATGATACTCTTATTGAGGCCATCCAGTTGGCTTTTAAAATTGAGAGGCAGAGGCACTCTAATCCATATAGAGCATCGAGTAATAGGTATGGATCCACTACTTAGTTATATGGACTAGATAATTAGCAAGTTAAAAAGGAGGAAATTGATAAGGCTATGGAATCAAATGCAACTGTTACTAATAAAGAGAGGGATAGTTCTGGAAAAGGTAGAGTGGTTGTAGGGGTTGATATCCAACAAACAGTATTGGGGTTGTTGAGTGGAAAGATTCGTCAAACCTAATGCTTTAAATGTATGGGCTTTGGACACATGGCTGCTCGGTGTCCCAACAAAAGGGTGATGACTACTATAGAGATGGAAAATGAGAGTGACAAGGAAGATGTACTTGAGCCTATAGATTTATCAACAGTGTTAAAGGAATACTATGAGGATCCAGATGTTGAGGTACATGAGGATAAGGGCAATGATCAATATTTGGCTATTAATGTACTGTGTAAGGAAATGACTACATCTCCAAATATTGAGGACGTGCAAAGGGAAAACCTATTCCATATTCCCTGTAGGGTCTAAGGTGATCTTTGTACCCTTCTTATTGATGGTGGTAGTTGTACCAATGTTATAGCTGCTGCATTAGTAAATATACTGCAACTAGTCACTACACCTCATCTTGGGCCCTATGAATTACATTGGCTGAGTGAGCAAAATAGTCTACATGTCACTCAGAGGGTTAAGGTTCTAATCAACATAAGGAAAAAGTACCAGGATGTAATTGATTGCGATGTTCTCCTTATGTACACATCACATATATTACTAGGTAGACCTTGGTTATTTAATAGGAAGGTGTTGCATGATGGGTATAGAAACATCTATATGTTTCAGAAGGATGGTAAACGGGTTATTCTGAGTCTTATGTCATCAACTAAGGTGTAAGAAGCCCAAGAGTAGATTAATAAAACCCCTAACAAGAAATCATTGATAGTAAAGAGGAAGGGACTGAGGGACGACTTGAATAGTGTGAATTGGATACTGGTGATTTAGAAGCCTTCGAGACAAGCAGTACTTCAGGATAATAGACGCTTGTAGACTAAGATTTTCAACCCAAGGGATTCTCAAAAGTGTGTAATAAAAACAGAGGAACCATCATATTTGAGGACAAATCTTTCACAAGTCCAAGGAGATGATAGGAATCAAATCACGGTTCTTACAGAGTTGCTCAATATGAGAATCAAAATGCAAGAACTGAAGGTAGACACTTGTAGGCTAGCCATAAAGGCTAGTGGCTTTCATCCTAAATCGGCCATTCAAAGCCAGCGGCATAGCCACTTAATCCAACCCTCAAGGTCGGCAGCTTTTCTTCTTAAGCTGGCCTTTAAGGCTAGCTACCTATCTACTTAAGCCGGCCACATAGGATAGCAGCCTAAATGGCAAAGTCGACGATGTATATGTTTTAAGCCGGCAACTTTTCATTTCAAGGTTGGTTACTTTCTTGGGTCGATTTGTTTCGACTTTTCCTTATATTATATATTTATTTTTAGAACTTAGATGGACATTAGACTTGAGATATAGAATTTGACTCTTTGAGGTTTTTCCTCTCAATTTACTCGTATCAATTCGTAGGATTGTAGCGCATCATGGTACTGGATTGTTGTGCATCATATAAAAAATTCCCTACTAAGGCTACTCTTTTGCTAGTGTGTCATATTTGGTAAGGGTTTAGGGTTTATTTTATATTATTGTTCATTATTTGAATCTTGGAAGTCGATTATTATTGATTGTTGCCTAGGAATTGGAATCACTTGATCCAATCATCATTTTAGGCACATCATTCTTCCACTAAATTTTCACCTTTTGAGATTGTATATGGATTTAATCCTTTAAGTCCATTAGACTTAACTCCTTCATCTATTCTAAACATGTTAATTTAGATGGCAAAAAGAAAGATGAATTTGTTAAGCAGATTCACGAGAAGGCTACGCTCAATAATAAGCAAAGGACAAAACAATATGCAAAACAAGCCAACAAAGGGCACCAATAAATAATCTTTGAACTCAGGGATTGGGTTTGGCTGCACATGCGTAAAGAGCGATTCCCAGCACAACGGCGATCCAAGTTACTTCCTAAGGGCGATTGATAAGATCACATTATACTTATATTTTCTTTTAGGATTTATATTAAATTTATTTCAATATTATAAGAAAATATAAAGAAATGGTATTTAATGGTGTTTGTTGTGAAAATTCAGGTTTTGAGGACCTAAAAGTAAAATACAAGTTAATTGGAGGAGTTTTTCACAAAATTGAAGAAGCAAGTGACGAATTGCATTGAAGGCCGTCGGCTTTAGGTCGGCCTTTTACTGAAGGCTGTCGGCCTTAAGGCCGGCCTAAGGAAAAAAATCATCCCAGCGCATTAAAGCCACCGAATTTTGGCTGGCCTTGAGCCAGCCTTGACTATTTCTCGGATGTCCAGGCGAAAATTTCTCTAAAACCTTATCTTGATTGATTTGCTGACTCAATTCCTCATCAAATCAGCCTTATCTTCCTCCTCTTTGGATCTATAAATAGACCCCTTGTGTGAACCTTGGAATTCATTCTTGTTTTGATCTTTTGAATCATTAGAATTCCCTTAAGAACTTTAGGATTTTATCTTCTCTTTAAATCTTTTTTTCATTTCTTTGTTATTCCAAATTTTAGTTTTGAATGTTACTTTGCTGAAGTTTGCTTTCAATTGAAGAATTCTAGGAATCATTTTGGAAAATTGAAGTTCTACAAACTCTTGAAGATTATAGCAATTGTTTCATTTATTTTATTTTCTTTTATGCAATTTATCAGTTTATTTTTATTATTCAATATGAATTCCATTGCACCTACTCATTTAAATTTTTTTTATGCAATCTACACCATAATGTTCTAAATCATCTCTATGGGAAACATGATGAAGCCATAATTCAACTAAAATGATCATTGTATTCATGTTATAGGACATATAGATATGTGGAATTTTCATATGGGAATTTCTGCTATGAATTGTATTTTATAATTGAAATCAATTCATAGAAATCTAAATGACTCGAAAGAGAAATTTAAGATTTATTAGGAACTCTCAAGTAAGATTTAATTAATTTATACGGAAGCGGCGTTATTGAATTTTATTAGAAATTGACCTAAGTGTTTCATGCAATGTTTTTATTTAATTTTTCACTAAGGGATTAGGAGAAATTATTTTAAAGATATTAGGCAATCATATAATTGGGAAATTTATGATTGTAATTTAGAATCCTCCATTGATTTTATTTAGCGGGAGCTACTAAATTAAATTGGGGTTTTGATACTTTAAAACTTGAAAAAGGATTAAGGTTTTGTCAAATTCCTTGTGAAAATCCACATAGCTATAAGTTATTATAACATGAAGGCAATATGATTAGTAGAATTAGGGTGGATCTTATTAGTGATGATCCTCTTTATGTCCTTAAGTGAATCAATAATAATGCCTACAAAGTGGATTTACCAAGTGAGTATCCTGTTGGTGCTACTTTTAATATTACTGATTTGAGTCCTTTTGATGCAAGCGATGATTTCAGGACAAATCCTTTTCAAGAGGAGGGGAATGATGATAACTGAGCTAGGAAATGGATAATGGATCCTCTTGAAATGCCAGTTAGACCTATGACCCAACTTAGAACTAAATGACTTAAGGATGCACTTAACTAGCTAATCAAAGAAATTCAAGATGAGGAGCAATACTTGCGTAAACCTAGGAATGAACTAAGAATAATCTAAGTCAATGAAGTCCAAGATGTCTCAAAATGAAGACAGCTTGAAGATGTTTACTGAGAACCAAAGTGGCCGGCGTTGAGAACCAAAGCTGTCGGTGTGGAGGATCAAAGCCACCAGCTTAAGTGGTCGGCATTGAGGAGATAAGTTGATTGGAATTATGATCAAGGCCATCGGCTTTTGAACTAGCTTACTCCAATTTAGGCCGACTATAAGTTAGATTTAGGCCACCGACTTAGGTACTGGCTTAGTAGAAATTATAGGTCAGCTTTAGTCAAATTTAGGCCACTGGTGTATAATGTTTTCTATAGTCGCAAGTATGGTTTTTTTATACATTTTGTTATGTTTTTTTTTTTTTGTGAGACTATAAATAGTCATCAAAGACTCCATTGTAGACACTTTTCAACATTATTGAATTATAAACACTCTTCTTTTGTTCTTGAAGAACTTGAACTTATTAGAATTATTTCGTAGAGTTCATACCTTTACTTATCAATTGGTCTTCCATCCCAATTGTGGCATATACATCATACCAAGGTTCTTACTTCACTATAAGCAATAGGTCGCGGTTTTCCCTTTGTTCGTGATCGATCATCAATTGTTCGATTCAATTAGATTTTGGGTTTTAGCATAAGTTGATGGAGTTCGCATCACCAAACCCCTTTAACTTTGTTCAAAAAACTTTGGTTAGGGGGCAAAATATAGAGGGTTAAATTCAATTTATGAGCTTTTAGCTTGATATTTTAATGAATTCGATTCCTTAGGCTGAGGTGACAGGACCTAGAGAGTGAAGTCTATGTTTTGGGATGATCAGGAAAGATTTGGCATGGTAGGCTTGAGGTAATGCCCATTGGATCAATTGGTCTAATCTAACCTTTCTCAATAAGGCTCATACATTAGAGGCCACTAATGGGCCTAAATTCATGAAAAGCCCACATATGGGCTCATTCACTTAGAACCATTGATATTTATCATCATTCAATGGAGGAAATCATAGAAAAATCCTATAAATGTCAAATGCATCCTCATTCAAAGGGGGCTCTTCTTTAGAAAAATGTCGTTACTTTGCCGAGCTTTCCTTAGAAGACCAAAATTAAAATACTTCTAAAAACATCTACTTGTTATCGTAGTGTTAAGCCTCAATTGAGACTATCTACTCTTCCTCCTCATCTCATTTACCCCCTAATCATTCTTATATGTCTCACCTATCATGTTAGGTCACATGTAGTGCATTCCTATGTAGCATGCACATGACCCCACATTTAGACCAATATCCTTGCAAAAAATAATAAAGAAACAAAATAAGTTTAAAATACAAGAAATCAAGAAATAAAATGGATAAAAAAATTCAAATTCAGACAAAACTTTAATAGCTTGGTACAATGGGAAAATGAAGGTTTTTCAACCCAATGATGTGACTAATGGATGAAGTGGATGAACCATGTTGTAATAAACTCGAATTAGTATTTTTGGTATATTATAGGTCTCATAGCTCTTCGTTTGTGAATAGAAATGACTATTAAGTTAATTCATGAATAGACATGACTATTAAGTGGGTTTATCTATAAGCTTTAAATTAGGTTTACTCTTCTATTCTAGCGCTCTTCTAATTGCTTTTGAAGGCTTTTGGTTCTAACTTATATTACTTTTGACTACTTTTGAAGGATTCTTATTTTGATCAACTTTTGATTGACTTTCGAGTGAATCCAATTAACTTCTGATTACTTATTCCTTTATTTCTGGTGATCTAAGTGCTCTATAAATTGTAACCCTAACTCATTTGCATTAGTCTACATCAGGATTAGTAAACTAATCTAACTAATATGTGGCCTCTAAATTGTTAATTTATGTTGTTTTGGCTTGCGCCAAGATGAGTAACCATTTTGGATAGGTGGATCATGAATTAAGTATTTATCATCTATTGAAAGTTAAGCATTTAGGATAGAATGGCTTATAGTTAAGAATTGATGCTATCTAAGTTATGAATACCAAGTTGTCAATATGGTCAAACTATGGCTAATACAAGTTGCATTATTTAGAAAGAAGTTATCAATGAATGATAATAGCAAAACAGGCCACTACTCTAGATGGAGGCAATGGATTAGGTTATTGATGGTTGATGCAAGTGATGAACTTAGTATAAGATATTTTTTTGCTTCATTAGATTTGGATATAATTAGATATTTTGATTATTGGATTTTTGCCTAGACACTATTCTATTTATATTTGTTGCCAAGGGTGGACTTACCTTCTTGTGCACAAAGCTGTTTTTTTTTTTCAATTTATTTGAAAAGAAAAAAAAAGTATATATATAGTAAAGAGAAAATTTAAAATTGAATTTGGGCATAATTAAGTGGTGAAGTGTATGATTTCATAGACTTGTGGCCAAAGGCTCAAATATCATTAAAGTTAATTTTTTTACAAGTTGCATTTATTACTTGAATTACATTTTTGGGAGAAAAAGGTACATGAAGTATTTTTACTTTCAAATTTGGAAATTTTGGTGTATAAAGTCTTATTCTTTAGAAATTTCATACCTTATTAAAGTATAGGAACTAAATTTTTAAAGAATAAAATATTAAATACAAAATTATTTAAATCTAAAAGTAGAGATATTTCATGTGTTTTTATCCCTACATTCTCCCTTTCTCTTTTTCTCTCTAATTTTTCCTTCCATAGTAATTAATAATATTAAATTTCATTCTTTGCAAAATTATAGAACACTTAAATAATGATATTGCCAACATTACAAATGTTTAAGTTTCATCACATAAAGTTTTAGTAACTAATATTTATTATATTACATGATGTGTCAAAACTTTTTTATACATTTAGCATTGTGAAAAATGATTGTTGTCATTGAATGATTGCTAATAGAGCACTCTTGTAAAGTCATCTTGAAAATAAATCATAGAATAGCCATATTTATATCATATTTCTCTTTTCACTTTATTTGCATACAGTTTAAATGTTTTTTGTGATATATTTTTGTTAATAACAAAGCATACACAAGTTTTATCATTATTATTATTTTTTATAAATTGATACTTAAATTTCGATTAATGTATATGCCATAATGTAATGGTAAAACATTTGTTTTTTTTTTTTAACATCTTACAAAGTATACTAAGTATCCTTAATTATTTTCTAAAAAAAAGAGTTAAAAGTTTTCATCCTATTAAGTGCTAGAAAATATTATAATGTAACAGTTAAAAAATTATTTTAAATATGTAAGATGTAATATAATTATAATAACAAGTGAATTTTTTTATAAGTAATTGTAATATTGATTTAAATAAGGTAAACTTGGCCTCTCAAGTTGCATCTGCATCCATGCTTGTTTGTTGCCTCGGTCTGAATAACCACTTAGTCTATAACGACCCTATAGGGGGCCTAGTAGAATTTGCTAAAAGTTATCATATCACGTGTGCACCCGCAATATGAAAACCGCCTTGTAAGTTAGAGGTTGCAAAACTCTAATCTAATAATCACTTCTCACCATAATTAATAGCATATATAATTAGTTATTATGAAAATAACTATGGAAACCAATTATTACAATGCTCTAGGATTGCAAAGAATCGATATCCCCTACCAAATAGTAAAACTAGGTAATCTCAACATTGAAGAACATTAGTTTGAATTTTTTTTGAAAAATTATAAAGTCATAAAAGAAATAGTTTTACAATTTCTTATTCATTCATCCTAGACTTTTAACTATGTTTTAGTTCTTCAGCTACCCATCAGGCTCGAGTTTGGAACACTCATCACTTTGATCCTAGTCCATTTCCTAGCTTTAAAGTACCCTACAAGGTAAACTATTGTGAACAAACTATGACCTAGTGAGTTCGTCCATCACCACTACCATTTAAGTAAGTTATCAAGCACATCATGAAGTCTATCTACATAGGAAATGAATGCATGCATGATGAATGCAAGTAACACTTTCATTGGAGTTCGGAACCATGAAAGGTATAGATTTGTATCGTCTATACTTTGATTGACCTCCATACTTATTTGCATGGAGCACCTCATCTTACCCGAGAGGCTGTTTGAGGGCACGGTTCCCCAAACAAACTTGACACTTACTCATTGCCGAGAACAAAAATGCCTCAATGGCCAGTCTTGGTGAATTCCACATCGGGCCATTCAGCCTCAATCAAACAATAATGCCTCTATGGCCAAATCAGGCGATCCCTCATCAGGGCATCAACCTACAATTAATCTATTAACAATGCCTTATAGGCCATAAATAAGAGCTATCCCAACTGCTTTGTCTCCAACAAAATCAATTTTCATAAAATTACCATCGGCAACACCAAGGTTTTATAAATAACAACCTCTAAGAGCATATGCTGGATTTTTTATATAACCTTTACAAAAAAAAAAAAAAGCACTTTTAAAAAGGCTTAAAATGTTTCAAAAAGCTTCAATATGTTTCAAAACTTTTTGGCAAAGGTTGAACACTCTTCATACCTTTTTGTGTACCTGTTGAATCATAGACATGCAATGAGTAATCCAGTTATTTTGGCCAAGAATTTAAGTTTACTAGTTAATAAGGTGACCACATGAATGAGAGCATGCAAGACAATTAGTCATTCCAAACAATCAATAGCAATCAACAAAACATCACGCAATTAGCAAGCAGTAAGTAGATAGTAAATCATTTGAACTCCCTCAAATGGGCTTGACTTAAGGATTATAATAATCCTCGAGTAGAGACTGAGGATCATGTGAAAAACCCAAACAATTAGACATAAGAGAAAATACATATAAGAATAACTATGAATAAAATATACTATTCTGGTATCCCGATCTAAACCCCAAGTCTTATTAAAGTCTTTTAAAGTATTTTAGGGTATCTTTTAATTATTTAGATTCTTAATAGTTCAAGTTCAAGTTCACAGTCCTTCATTTATAAATCGGTCCGTTGTCAAGGTCTGCATTTAGGTCCTCATCACGGTAAGTCTTGTTCTCAAATGATGCCATGATGTGGCAAATATATGTTCATGAGTATGTCCATCAACATGTCTAAGAATGTGTCCATAATATGTCCATGAATTTCCAAAAATATGTTCATGGATGTTTAATAGGTTAAAATAGTTATAATTGATCATAAGTCTTCAAGATTCGGAATTAAGTCTTTAACATCCTTTCTTTGAAATTTTGTATTTATTTGGGGTTTGAAATATATCTAAACATTAAAAAATACTCTAAATGAAAGAGAAATAGAGTAGTCTTATGAGGATAATGTTTGCTTGAAGTGGAATTACAAACCTACAACTTCCATAAATAGGTGATATTAATGTATATAGATAAAGACTATGCTATGAAAGAAACTTTGGTTAAGTGGGGATTACGTTAATCTATGAACACCTCTTAAATACCTAAATTAAAGGTCCCATAATATAGAAAATAGGTAAGATTAGTAGCTTCCTTAAGAGAGTTAAAGATAACTTAATCTTCTTGGAAATTCTTACCTTAATGAATGACATTGGTGGTTTCGAAACTCTTATCAATTTTGGAGATGTAAATGGAACTTATTAGGGATGAAAATTTCTAACTCCTTAGAGGAATATTAGATGTGTTTGGTGGAGATTTAGATTAGTAGAAATCAGAGAATAGGGGGCTCAAAGTGGCATGAGAAATTGAGGGTTTTACTTAGGTAGGTTAGCCTCCATACATCCCCTTTTATAGTAGTTAAGTTTTGTTGCTTTGTAATTAATTTTTGTTGCTGACTCACCATGCCTAAGGGGAAAAGATTGGGAAAGTTTTAGGGTCATAATTTTCCTAATAGCTTATAGGATAAGTTAGGGTATTAATGATATAGGATAAGATAAGATAGATGATGTCATATGGATAAGATCACATGGTGTTGACATGATCAAAAGAAGAGGGCAGCCTTTGGTAGCTTCTAGGTAGTTTCTTGGGCTAATTTTTTATTTATTTTTATTTAACCTCCTTTTCTTAATCGTGACAAATTTTGGGCTAATTTTGATTAAATTAAGAATAGGTAAGATAGCTTTAAACATGGGGTGAAACAAGATTAAGTAACAAGATGTTTTTAGATATGAGATTTAGATGCAATTTTCCTTTTGTTTATAAGACTCTAAAATTCTAATTTTTCCATGATATTTCTAGGTCCTCAACCTACTTTAATCATGGTAATTTAGGTTATTTTATATGAAATTAAATTAATATAGGAATGAGTGAATTAAATGGTGACAAGTTAGATGGATTTATATGGTAATGTTTCTCGTGAATAAGGGGTTTCTAATATATTTTTGGGGTCTTATCTCTTCGAATTTTTCCATGATATTTTAATGAGTAATTAAGGTATATTTAAGGTATAATGGGGTAAAATTTGGGTAATATTTATTAAATATAGGATAAGAAATATTAAGATAAGTAAACCATGGCAAAAATTGCAAAAATCATATGTTTAGTGCATTTTATTTGGATCCGATTTTCATATGCGTATTTTTAAATTATTTTATGTTTTTTCTTGGGTTAGACAAGATAAGATAGGGTAGGATTGACATAGATCAGGTGTAATAAATGATGATCTTGATGAGATAAGATAAGATAAGGTAAGAAGAGAAGTTTGACTTCTCTTTGGTGGCGTCTTGGAGAGGAAGTGTAGCTGGCACGAAATTGAAATCGAAATCCTTTTCACACAAATCAAATCGTCAATAAAAATTTTAGGGTTTTCTGGATTTGGTACTAATGAAATAAAAACAAGGATATGGATAAAATTACCAATCTATAGATGCCAAGATTGATAAAATTAAACTAATTCGCAATCAAATCATAGAACGATAGAGACTACGTTCTATAAATCAATCACTAAGGTTAAAGAATTTCAAGAATTCAATAACAATGCTCACCACAAATTTAAGGAACCAAGAATTTGATAAGAACAATAAGAATAAAGTTAAAATCAATTCTCAATATTCAAGAATCTCCAAAGAGGATTCACTCACACCGCTCAAAGTGTTTGCTTATAACTAAATAACATTCTGTCTCGAAAAAAAACCCTAAGAACATTATTTATATCATGTCTAAAACAAACTGTGCGAGGCCATTCAAAGCCGGCGCTAAAGGTCGGCGGCCTTCATTTAGGCAGGAACCAAGGCCGGCGGCCTACATTTAGGCTGGCTCCAAGGCTAGCGGCCTTGAAGTTAACTCGGTCGGCCTTTTATTCAAGGCCAGCTTAAGGCTGGCCAAACTTCGCCTTAGGTCCTCCCGACGCCTACGTCCTCCTTTTTTGGACCCCGTACTGCTACCTAGAACTCAGATTAACTTTGTTTTCTTTGGCGCTCGTATCTTAGCTCTTGGAATCGTATCATTCCCTCCATGTTGAAAAAGATTCGACCTCAAATCTGTATCACCCCTCCTGCTAGACCACATAAACAGACTCCTCTTTCCCTTGGGCTTCTTAAGGCAAATCAGCTTTATTTGTTGTACCTCAATTAAACTCATAGGAAAAAGCTTGTATGCCTTGTCCTATTGCTAAATGGTATACTCATTGGTGTATCCATCATACTTGGCTCTGAGGTCATACTGCTAAGGTCTTCAAAGGATCAAATGTGTAGCTTCCATGGGAACTACATCACAAACAATCTCGTCAGTATAATCACCAATAAGTAATGGAACACGAACCTATTTGTGTACATGAACAGCTCCTTGTGGACTCAACCAATGAAGTGCATAAGGTCTTGGATGCTGCTCCACCTGTAAACCCAACTTAGTAACCTAGCTTGTTGAAGCAACATTAGTGCAACTGCCTGTGTCAACCACAATCAAGCAAGTCTTCCCCTGCACCATGCCTTGGATATGAAATAAATTGGCTCTCTGATTAGGAATAGCTTCATCTTGCTTAACCATTAGCAAGTCTCCCTATACAGGATTCGCTATAATGTCTTCATCTTCCTCTTCTGCCCCAATACTCTTATGTTCTTCTTCCTCACTCTCAACTTTGTCCCCCTTTATGACCATAAACCTTTTTATTAGGACATTGAGAAGCAATATGGCCAAGTCCTAAACACTTTAAACATTTTATATCCCTGCTCTTCTTCTGTTGTGTTTGGTCAACAGCCTCACTAGCGACTGCCTTTCCTTTTTCCTTCCTTTCCTTCTCCCTCTCGCCATCATCTGACTTATGGTGGTGATATGATTTCTGATCCCACAATTTCTGATCCCGCCTGCGCTGATGCCACTCAACTCGACTGGCTAATTTAATCACATCCTCAAGAGTCTGATAATGCTGGAGTTCCACTACATTAGCAATGTCCATCTTCAACCTATTGATGAAACGAGCTATGGATTCATCTGATGATTCCCTAATATCACACCTTGCTATTAGTGTCTCAAACTCCTTCACATACTCTTCTATGCTCTTCTTACCTTTCCTCAAGGATTGCAACTCCATCAGCATCTCTTGTTTATAGTAATCTAGCACAAATCTACGTCTCATCAACCTTTTCATCAAAGCCCATGAACGCACTTTCTCCTCATCTGCCCTATGCCTCTCAGTTTGTAGTTTATCCCACCATAGACTAGCATATTCAGAAAAATGCTAGAGACGCCATTTTCAACTTCATGCACTCATCCCACTCATAGCAGTTAAACACCTTCTCAACCCGTGGCACCCGGTCTAGGAATTCCTCTGGTTTACTACTACCAGTGAAAGGTGGAATTTTCAACTTAATGTTTTCAATCCCCTTACGCCTGTCATCATTGTTTCCTCTCCTACTCCTTTCACTACCAGCATCAGATTCACCACTAGAATGTCTCCTCCTAATTCCTGCACTACTATGGCTTCTTCTATCCCTAACCTCCAATCTCTCCATAATCAATCTAATATTTTCTTGGATTTGATTGAACTCAGCCCTAGTCACAACCTCACCCCCATTATCAGCATCATTCCCATTGTTGTTGTTATTAACACTTCCATGTGACCACATCTCTACCAATCAAAATTGTTCTTATCTGAAACATCAATTCACGGCAATTCAACACCCAACAATTGAATTCAGTAAAGATATTCACAAAAACCCCAATTCTCAACAATAGCCTAAAACACCAATTCACAGCAATTCAACACCCAACAATTGAATTCACAGCAATATTTATCAAAACAAATTCCCAATTTTCCAACCAACAGCAGTATTGAATTAAAACTACAATTAAGTTGAGATTCAACAACCTTACTGATTTAACCCATGTTTTGATCGAATCCTTTGGCTCTGATATAACCCACGCTCGATTCACCCTATGCTTTGAAACCAAATGGCACGAAATCAGAATCGAAATCCTTTTCACACAAATCAAATCGTCAATAACAATTTTAGGGTTTTTTGGATTTGGTACTAACAAAATAAAAACAAGGATATGGATAAAATTACCAATCTATAGATGCCAAGATTGATATTAAACTAATTCACAATCAAATCATAGAACGATAGAGACCACGTTCTATAAATCAATCACTAAGGTTAAAGAATTCCAAGAATTCAATAATAATGCTCGCCATAAATTCTATAGGAACCAAGAATTTGATAAGAACAATAAAAATAAAGTGAAAATCAATTCTCAATATTCAAGAATCTCCAAAGAGGATTCACTCACACCGCTCAAAGTGTTTGCTTACAACCAAATAACATTTTGTCTCGAAAAAAAACCTTAGAACACTATTTATATCATGTCTAAAACAAACTGTGCAAGGCCATTCAAGGCCGGCCAAAGGCCGGCGGCCTAAATACATAGGTCGGCACCAAAGGCTAGCGGCCTTCATTTAGGCCGACACCAAGGCCGACGACCTAAATTTAGGCCAGCTCCAAGCCCAACGGCCTTGAAGTTAACTCAATCGGCCTTTTATTCAAGGCTGGCTAAACTTTGCCTTGGGTCCTCCCGACGCCTATGTCCTCTTTTTTTGGACCCCGTACTGCCACCTAGAGCTCGAATTGACTTTGTTTTCTTTAGCACTCGTATCTTAGCTCTTGGAATCATATCAGTAGCTAGTCAAGTTTTGCCTAGATTCTCTAATATTTTGTGTGTTATTGGGTATTTAAAGATGTAATATTGAACTAAGAAAAAATTGGTTCAAATAAATTAAGATTTGGGGGTAGTTTTAAGCTTAACCGCTTAGAAAGCTTTAAGACAAGGTTTAAGAGACTTCTGATTTCGATTTGGTTTTTCAATTGTGTTTGTTATTAATTTGTGCTAATTTTTACTGATCTATGTTTTAAGGTATTAATCCTTATGATTAGGATTATATAGGATATATTTGAGAAAAGATTAGACTCAAGTCAATGCAAGTGTTTTTAAATTGTTTATTGAAGGTTGAATTAAGTCAAATAGGAGTAGACTTTAGTCAATTGAGTTAGGATTTATAGATTTAATACTCAAGAAATGTTTGGGGCTAAGTATTGGTTCTACATATGAAATTTGATAAAATTCGACTTTAGCCTACTAGATGAAATATTGAAAATAAGATTGAACTCTTAAATAGAGAATTTAGTGGAAATTAACACGATTGATGGTTTTCAACTGAACTTTTACTAAGCTAAACTCATTGATTCCATCAAAAAAGAGTATCATATGAATCTTTGGTGTCAATCTTCCTTATGTCAACTCGAGTCTTAGCTCTAAAGCTTTAAGTCTACTCAAGTCTTTCCGAGGTGTCGAATGGAAGACTTAAGTAAGTGAGTTAGATAGAGTAAGTCGACTTTTAATTTGACTAAGTTGACTTTGGTCAACTTTTAGAATATCGACTCTCCTCTAGCTCATGGACCTTACTCGGGTTTAATTGGAACTAAATTTCAAGTATAGTTACTTATCTAATAGGATTTCTAAACATGCTACCCATGAAAATCCTTAGGAATTATAGATGACATTTTATACTAGAATATTTGATCTTTAATTTTGATTTCTAAGCCAAATCTATCGGGTATTCATACTTGTTTTTGTTTTTCATAAGATATTCTAGTTCGAATAAGGATTTTACTATCATCTAATAGCTCAGTTTATGATTGAATAGAAGTGTAAGGAGTTGGTACTAACTGATAGAAGTTTTGTTTTTTTTTTCACAAACTTTGTCATTAAGTTTATCAAGATGACTTTCTTGAGAAGTTATACTTCTTTGTTAAGTTTCTTTTGATGTCTCACTTGAAAAATTGATCAAGTAAGCTTTCTTAAGAAATTAGTAAAATATCCTTCTTTAAGAAGTTAACTTTATGTTGGGTTTCATAGGAAGTTGGTTAGGAAAGTTCCTTTAAGAAGCTAAGTGTTTACATCTCCAAAAATAGAAAAAATGTATACAAATTTTTAAAGGAATCTTAAATTGACTAAAAGAAATTCTTGTTACATAAAGTTTAAAGACTAACTTTATGTGGCTAATAATATTTGAGGCTTAATTGTAAAATATGGATAGGAATCCTAATTATTTGAAAGTCTGAAAAGAAAATTAGGGTATTACTTTCTACTTTTATAGAGATCTAAAATAATTATCCTAATTAATTTTATTATTAAAAATGACCTACTTTTATGGGGTTTCAAATAGTCACTAATGTAAATGCTACTTGCTTTGGTGATGCATTTAGATAAATTTTTATGTCCCTCTACATATTGTCATCGGACAACATGAGCATATAATAGATTCTCACCTTTTTTTTAATTTTTATTTTTTTTAAATTTAGGATTCAATAAGTTGGATTGAATATGTCATCTAATTATTTCGAACTTTATGTGTAATATATATATATATATATATATATATGATCTAATATGCAAATGATATATTTAATATTATCGTATCAATTAATGACGAGATTATTCAATCAAATAAGGTAGAAGAGTTTTCGAGATTATTGGAATCTTGGAATATTACATCCAATGACAATTTTTATATATACTTGAGCTATGTTGAGTAGGGATGTAAGCGGGACTGGTTTGGGTCGGGATCAGTAATCCCATTACCCATCCCATTACCCTATGGAGATTCCCAAACCCGGCCTAAACCCTACAGGGTTTTTTATGAAATACCCGCTACCTTTCCCAAACCCTACAGGGTTTGAATAAGTAACCCGAAACCTGTCCCAAACCCGTTAGAATTTTTTTTTAAAAAAAAATAATTCTATTATTAATTTAAAATTTTTACTTATTCATTATGATTATTTTTATAAAATATAGCTTATGTTCTTAAAAATAAATAATATTTGCACTTTCAATGTATTTAATTATATGTATTTTAATATTATTTTAAAATCTACATGTTGATAAATAAAGTTGTCGACGTAAAAAAATTTTTAATTATAATAAAATAAAATTACTATACCAATCGTGTAACTTAATAAATAACACAAAAAAATACAGTTAACAAGTGTTAATAGAAATAGAAAAATTCTAAACACAAATAGAAAAAACATTAATCTTATATTTCTAGGAATTCTTACTTGACAATTGATTCTCAGTGTCTTCAAATCCCATCTTCTTCATCATCTATTTTTGAACCTATCGAAAGGGAGAAAAAGCACCATAAAACACATTAGAGATTATACAAATAATAGTTGCTCCATGTATAAAAGAACTTATTATTGTATAATCAAAATTTTTACCTCTTATCTCATTTGATAACCAACTTTGACTACACATCAATGCTTCTATTGTATCAGGATTTAGTCTGCTTCTATGTGAGCTAATTACTCGTCCACTAGTACTAAATGCAGACTCAGAAGCAACCGTAGACACAGGAATAGCCAACATATCTTTAGCTAGTTCTTGTAATGTAGGATATTTAATTCCATTTACTTTCCACCAGCTAAGAATATCAAAATCATCAGTCCAAGGTAACACAGCTTCTTCTAAATAGTGAACCAATTCTGACTTGACTTGGCCATCAGTATTAATAGTGCTCAAGAATTCCACCAAACTTGATTTTCTTGAAGAATCGAAAGGAACGGTTTGGATAGTTGCTGAAGTGTTCCCAGAAGAACTACTACTACTATTGTCGAGTCTATTTTTTTGAATTCTCATTCCTAATCCGATCTAGGCTAGACCTTATACTCATCTAATGTAGATCCTCGACTTGAATTAGGGATTTCGTTTGATTTTTGGAGTCGCCACCCAACTGTTGTTGGGAAATATTGAATTAAGACTAAAGGAGCGGATTAGTCTTAATTTGGACCACTAGTCGTCGTGATTTCCTCTTCTCGTTTTTGTGAAAAGAGGAAAAGGGAAAACCAGAGTTTCTAAGTCCGGAGGCTAACCTATTAAAACCTTACGGTTACCACCTAGTCTCCTAAAATTGTTCCCATCTAGAAATGTCTTTTATTTTGTTTCTGTTACTTTTTATTATGTTTTTTATTATTCTAAGAAAATGATTTTTTATTCCATTTTTATAGGTTGACCCAAATGGGTGCCTACGTACCTGCTAGTTAGGATCAAACAAGCCGTAGTACGCTTTTCCTGAAAAGATTTAGTGGGTTTGTGAATTTTAATTTTGAAATCTCTTTCGATTTATGTTTTTAACATTTTATGGGATTTTTCTAAAAAAAATCTAAACATAAGCTTAATAATTTGATTTTTGAAAATAATTTTTGGGGAAAACATCAATTTTGGATTTATTTGAGAAAACGATTTTTCTAAGTGATAAAACTCATTTTTTTTCTATTTTATAATTTTTGAATTTTTATTAATTTTTTATTTTTGTAATTTTTTATGATTTTTATGATTTTTTATTTCTTTTTTATTTTTCCTTATTCTTCTACAATTTTTATGAGTTTTCATGATTTTTATAGTTTTTTTATGATTTTTATTGATTTTTATAATTTTTGTGAATTTTTGTTAAAAATTTTATCCTAAACTATTATCTATCATATTTTAAAACCTAAAGTTTTATTATTATTTTTCTAATATTTATATTGTTTTTCTACATTTTTTTTTTTCTTATTTTTCTACATTATTAAATCCTAAATAAATCTAATTTCTAACATTTTCCTATTTATGGAAATATAAATAAAACATAAATAAATAAATAACCAACAAATTAATAAATAAATAACAAATAATAAATAAAAGAAATAAATAAATAAATTGAAAAAATCCGGAAAATCCGACTTACCTGGATCCGAGTCGGGTCGGTCGGGTCGAATAGGGTCGGGTCGGGTCGGTTGATCACGGCGGCAGGGAGTGCTCGTTCACGGCGTTCCGGCGGCCTTTTGCAACGGGTGAGGTGTCGAATCCTAGCTTCTCGAGGGTGTTGAATCCAATGGTGGCGGTGGTTCGCTCTCAGAACGTCTCCTGGTGGTGGCTCAGCTTCGATCGGTGATCGCAATTTTGGGTTTCCTCCGATACTCTCCGATTTGCTCTCTTTTCTCACTTTCTCTCAATTGTGATCTGTGATCTGGCTTCCTCCACTCCTCCTCTATTTATAGGCGTTCGAAATTGAGCTGGATAAGCTCGGATTTCCACTGATCGAAGCAAATTGGATCGACGGTTAAATAAACCAACTCTGATTTGTGTCAATCCTTTGATTTGTTGAGATTTGATTCCAATTGGATGATATTTATCTCAATTATGTTGAAGATCTGTTGGATTTGTGCAAAAAATTGAATCGAAACGATCGAAATTTGAATTTTTCCTTCGCCGGCGATCTCGAACCCGAGGTAGGAGATGATTACGCGCCCGGTGCATGCGTTCCCTCCAGCCAATCAAAGGCTGCCACGTGTCCTGGGTGAGTAAGAAAAACACAAAACGCGGAAATTGCTTCCCCCGCGTTTCGAACCTGCGATCGAGCCCTCCTGCGCGCGCCTTAGGCCATGGTCCAGACCAGTTGGCCTAGCCCATTTTCCTGATTTTATTAATTTCGCAAATTGCATATAGGCAATGTGATTTTTTATTTTTTTGTATTTTTTGAAATTTCAAAAATTTGTAAAAAATTATTTATTATTCATTATTGCCATTTCTGAAATCATTTTTCAAAATTGATGTGTTTTCCTATTTATTTTTATTTTTTTGAATATTTTAATTATTTATGCTAAATTAGGGAAAAATTGGAAAAAATTGGGAATTGATTATTATTCATTTCTAGGGCAAAAATGGGGTGTTTACAACTACTATTCAAACCTTTAGAAAGTCGAGATCTACCCCTTGATTGATATTCATGAACTAACTTGTAACAAATGTTTCTAACATTTTGAATCTCTACAGATGCATTTACTCCATAAATAGAAGGAAACACAAAATCCACGACCTTCATCTTAAAACGTGGATCCAAAATAGTACAAACAGCCATAATGATGTGTACATCACCCCAATATTTTTCAAACTTATCAAACATTTTCCCCGCCATCATTCTAGTATTCACATCTGAAGAACCTTTCCATTCAACCAATGATTCTCTAATCTCAAAAACCTTTTCAAAATAATAATTTGCAGTTGGATATTGGGTACCAGAAAAAATATTGGTTACCTCATAAAAGATCGCTAGCTTATGGAAAATTGCTTCTGCTACCTCCCAATCATCATCGGTAGGAAGACATTTATAATGTCTATCCATAAATTGAACTCTATAAAAAACTTCTTTGTATCCAATGGCTATCATCAACATGTCATATGTAGAGTTCCACCGAGTTTTGCAATCTAAGGCAAGCTTTCTATCATATGGAATATCTAATTGCTTACATGCTTCTCTAAATTTCTCGACTCTTGATGGTGTCGCCAACCAAAATGCAACACTATCACGGACCTTCTCAATCGCACTTTCTATCACGGCTACACCCTCCTTTACAATTAAGTTTAAAATATGCACACAACAACGCATGTGTAGGACCTTTCCCCAAAAAATTAACTCATCTCTTCTTAATTTTATGGTGATAGGAATAAAAATCCGACAAGACCTATCATTAGGGCAAGAACTAAAAGAATTCAAATCTTGGTGTTGAGGGCCCATTTTGAGCAGATCGACCCCGGAATTATTTATATATTAACCTCTTTTCTATTATTCTTATATTGTGTTTTCCAACAGGCACACTTATCATATTTTATAAGGCAATGGACAAACTCCCTCAGACTTAGCTTGTGGGTTATCCATGGATCGACCTGAACCGGCGATGAGCTGGGCCGATAGATCCTATAGAAGACCGGCATCTTGAAGACCATTTCTTTTATATATTTCTTCTTTTATGAACTATTTTGGTTGTATTTTGGTTTTGGGACACTTTTATTTCCTTGTAATTTTCATTTAGGGCTAGCCACCTTAAAAGTGGCAAACTTGTAATTTTGACCACTTTTTAACCCTAGAAGTAGTAAGTATAAATACTTGCTTAAGAGAGGGCTTGAAGAGGACATATTTTGTAGAATTGAGAGTTTATATTCATGTGCGAATTAGGGTTCCTAATTGTCATTAGACTCTTATCAATTTCAATCCCAAGAGTTGAAATTGTGGCAAGTGCAACACCTTGAAATTGTGAGTAGTATCAATTTCATTTTGTTGTGATTTCTTTTCTTCTCTAGTGTGTCACATCTAGGGGTAAATTGAGATAGTTCTTGGACAGATTTGCTTCTTATTATTTTCGAATTCTTGTGTTTAATTAAGATCCTTTGCATTTGAATTCGATTCATCCTTGAAGAATTCCTCTTGAAACGTGATTATCACTTGTGGAAAGGAATTCTTAGAATTGAAGTTTTATTTTGAATTTGTGGATTATTCTCATGGGATTATATGTGATTAGTGTGTTGTTAGAAGAGATTATCATTGAGGTATCACAATTGCAACATTGAACATTTGGATTTCATTACATCTTCACTAGGCTTCACGCAATTTTTACCCTTTTGGAGCCGGTTTGTTGTTGACTTGAGTTAGCTTTTTCTTGAGTCTTTTAATTGTGCTTCTAAGTGGATTTAGGCACATCATCTTTTTTGGTATCAGAGCAATCTAATTTGGATACTTAAGATTTATTACATCCTCATTAGAAGAATCTGTTATAAACATTGAGATTTGACACCCTTGTTCATGTGATTGAGACTAGTTTGATTGACATTGTTTCTTTGTCTTTCAAATTGGTTTTTTGTATTTGCTTAATCTTGGTTTTAGTCACATCATCTTTTTGGTATCAGAGCACATGTTGAGAGAAGGGAATTGGTTTTATTTGATTTCGTGGAATTAATCATCAATTAGGGTGATATAGTGAAAACCGCAATTGTATTGATTGTTGTGGTTTTGAGCTTGCGAAATTACCTTGACTTGGAATTTAATTTGCTGTTTGTTGGAGTTGGATTAGGAAGGTTGTTGTATCATTTTATGATCACTAATTTTCGTGGAAGGGCAGAAGCATAAAGTATTGTTTAATTCAACAACTTTTGGAACTTGCAAAAAACTTACCAATCCTTGTCGTGGCTTGTTGTGGCGTGAAGGAGGATGTGTAGCTTGTTGTTTTGATTTCCATTGTGTAATTCTGAATTGGTGGAGTACAATTTGCAGATTGCATTGAGTTTTGATTAGTAAGGAATTATTTGAATTCAAACACATGCCATTAAGTTGTGGGAGTTAATGAGTGCTATTTGAATTTGAATTCATTACTTACCAATTGAAGAAAGCTTGCAATTAGTGAAGAGATTGAAATTCAAATTTGAGTTGCTGCCTATTTTGTTGTAAAGTTGCAGTTAGAACTTGTGGAAAGTGGAGTACATCTTGTTAATATTGCCGTGGAAGTAGAGTGTATTTGTTGTTGTAGTCGTTTGTTATCATTGTCATGGAAGTGGAGTGCATTTTGTTGTTGTTGCCGTAGGAGTTATTGGTGAAGTGAGTGCACCGTGATTGAGGTGTGTGTGGTGGTGTAAATTTGTGGAGTTGTGTGGAGTAAGGTGCTGCACATGAAGATAAAGTGTGAGTGTGAACTGTGGCTAATTAAGGAATTTAAGTAGTGAAGTTTGAAATTCAAATGTAAGCATTTAAGTGTGAAAGTTATTGAGTATTGTTACTTAAACACTTGCTTAGTTGAATTCAATATCTTAACTACTTAGAAGTATTTATTTGTGCTTCACTTATTCTAATATACTTGAAGTGATAAGAAGTATTTGTTGCATTGGTGACTTGTTACACCGTAGGTGTACAAGTGTGCGTGTTGTTATCCAAACTTGTTATTGTAACGTGGTGAAGTGAGGGAGTGTGCTACAAATTATTTGAGATTACATTTGTACTTTAGATAAATCGCATCCACAAACATGTCATATGATAGTGTGAATTGGGACATTGGCAATGAGGCTAATAGCCAAGTGGGTGGCAGACCAGGTCGTCGAAAGACAAGTGGAAGAACTCTAGATGAGCAACTTCAGGACCTTACCACAATTGTTGCTACATTAGCAACAAGAATTGATAGGATGACATTACCACAACCACCTGTGGTAAACCTTCAGGCACCACCTAGAGTAGAAGGAGATTATCATGCTCTTAGGGAAGGTGGAGATGATAATTTTGGGGTTAATCCATACTTAGACAGGGAATTTAGACCACCTCGAGGACTAAAGTGTGCGAAGCTACAAATGCCTTCATTTGATGGTAGGGGTTCCGCCGATGACTACCTAGACTAAGAAGACTAAGTTGAGGGTCTTTTCAAGTGTTATGAGATTGATGAAGACTCCAGGGTACGCCTTGTAGCCGTAGAGTTCATAAGGTATGCCGCTTTGTGGTGGAGAAATATGGTGATCAATAGGCGAAGGGATGGAGAGATCGAAATACACACTTGGAGAGACATGAAGCGAGTTTTGAGGAATAGGTTTTTACCGAAACACTACAGGCATGAGTTATTTATGCGTCTCCAGACACTGAAATAGGGGGGTAAAACAGTGGATGACTACGTACAGGAGTTTGAGATACTAGTGATCAAATGTGGATCAATTGAACCTCCTAAACAAACCCTAGCATGTTTTGTATCTGGGTTAAAGTATGAGATAGCTTGTGTAGTTGAGCTTCAGAGATATAGTACACTTGATGAGACTATACAGTTAGCCTTGAAAGTGGAAAGACAGAGGCAATCTTATTCATTCCCGGTTACTAAGAGTAGACTACCAGGGAAACAAACTGTTCAGGGTCAGTTATGTTGTCCTTTAGAGATACTAGTGGTTCACGAGCAGTTGAGTAAACCATTGGAGTATCTTGAGGAAAAAAGTTAGATGAGTCTATCATTAGAGGGCCAGAATGTATAGAGACAGTTGTGTTCACCTTCAGAGGTCTCAGAGGACAATGAGCAGTTGGGCTAACCATTAGAAGACCATGAGGATCAGCGACATATAGATGGGTTAGAAAAGGAGGAAACAATATCAGTGAAATGGGTTGAGATAGGGGACACCTCAGTGGATATTGGGTCATTATTTGTATTGTAGAAGAGATACATCCTAGAAATGGAGGAGAGAAAACAATCACCACCTGTAGTATTTCAGATATTGGGATTCTGCAGAGATACTTTTTCAGATGGATTGCTAGGAGAAAACAAAGTCTCCATTGCAATTGATCTGCCAGATTTGAGGACAAATCTTTTTTAGGCTCGAGGAGATGATAGGAATAAAAATCCGATAAGACCTATCATTAGGGCAAGAACTAAAGGAATTCAAATCTTGGCGTTGAGGGCCCATTTTGAGCAGATCGACCCCGAAATTATTTATATATTAACCTCTTTTCTATTATTCTTGTATTGTGTTTTCCAACAAGCACACTTATCATATTGTATGGGGCAATGGACAAACTTTCTCAGACTCAGCTTGTAGGTTATCCATGGACCAACCTAAACCAGTGATGAGCTGGGCCAATGGATCCTATAGAAGACCGGAATCTTGAAGACCATTTCTTTTATATATTTCTTCTTTTATGAACTATTTTGGTTGTATTTTGGTTTTGGGACACTTTTATTTCCTTGTAATTTTCATTTAGGGCTAGCCACCTTAAAAGTGGCAAACTTGTAATTTTGACTACTTTTTAACCCTAGAAGTAGCAAGTATAAATACTTTCTTAAGAGAGGGTTTGAGGAGGGCATATTTTTCAGAATTGAGAGTTCATATTCACGTGAGAATTAGGGTTCCTAATTTTCATTAGACTCTTATCAATTTCAATCCCAAGAGTTGAAATTGTGGCAAGTGCAACACCTTGAAATTGTGAGTAGTATCAATTTCATTTTGTTGTGATTTCTTTTCTTCTCTAGTGTGTCATATCTAGGGGTGAATTGAGATAGTTCTTGGACAGATTTACTTCTTATTATTTTCGAATTCTTGTGTTTAATTAATATCCTTTGCATTTGAATTCGATTCATCCTTGAAGAATTCCTCTTGAAACGTGATTATCACTTGTGGAAAGGAATTCTTAGAATTGAAGTTTTCTTTTGAATTTGTGGATTATTCTCATGGGATTATATGTGATTAGTGTGTTGTTAGAAAAGATTATCATTGAGGTATCACAATTGCAACATTGAACATTTGGATTTCATTACATCTTCACTAGGCTTCACGCAATTTTTGCCCTTTTGGAGCCGGTTTGTTGTTGACTTGAGTTAGCTTTTCCTTGAGTCTTTTAATTATGCTTCTAAGTGGATTTAGGCACATCATCTTTTTTGGTATCAGAGCAATCTAATTTGGATACTTAAGATTTATTACATCCTCATTGAAAGAATTGGTTATAAACATTGAGATTTGACACCCTTGTTCATGTGATTGAGACTAGTTTGATTGACATTGTTTCTTTGTCTTTCAAATTGGTTTTTTGTATGTGCTTAATCTTGGTTTTAGGCACATCACATGGTGAAAGTTGTAAACATTGCACCATTTGTAGATCAATTATCTACAGTAATTGTAGATAATTTTTTATCTAATCCCAATCTCATCAACGAGTTGAACAAACAATTGGGAAGCACCTCATTTGTGTGTGGCGTTGGAACATATAAAAAACTGCATGAAAATATAAAAAACCTCAATATAAGATAATTTTCCATTATTGATTATGAAAAGATAATATAAGTAAAGAATCTTACTCCATGAGTCGATTTTGAAGTCTCCAATTATGATCAATGAAGTGTGCTGTGACAGTCATGTACCCCTTTTTCTGATTTGATGTCCATAAATCCGTTGTTACTGCAACTCGAGAATTTAGTACTTTCAACAACACTCTCAATTTTTCCTTCTCCCCATTATACAAACGTTTTGCAGATAAAATGCATTATGGTAAATCATTTGGCTACAATCACAAAAAAAAAGATATAGGCATCCTAAGAAATGAGTACTTGGGAGAAACAATGATCAAACAAAGAAAAAATTCCCATAAAATCAAGAACATAAAAATCATTTATTAGTTTCAGGACTGAGGACCACTATTTTGAGAGAAGATATCAACTTGGATTGAGGTCGGATAAGAAAACACGAAGAAAAATGCTTTTTGGAAGGAACAGGGGAAGAGCACGGTCGTGTGTCAAGGAAACAAGCCCACAGAAGCACACACGATTGAAGGCACGACCGTGTGTTGAGCTTGGAAAATCCACAGAAGCACACACAATTGAGTACACGGTTTGAGATACGGCCGTATGTTATTTGCATGGGTTTTACACACACGGTTGTATGAGAGAGGCAAGTGATAAAAAATTAATATGAAGGAAAGCGAATTCCTAATCCAATAACCATTTTTTTACGTTTTCTCATTTGATCTTCCTAGAGAAGCCTATAATAAGAAATAATAGTATAGCATTATCATAGCTTAAAAGATAACAATCTCTCAGTACCTGACAGTGCGAGCGAGTGCGATGGTGGCCGAACGAGATCGAGCTGATGCTAATGCGTGCAACAGGCGACGACGAGAGCAAGATCGAGTTCCAATTCCAACTAGATCTAGGGTTTCTACAGTTGTGTCTTAAATTTCAAGTGGAGGTGGATTGTATATGTCGAGTGGAAGTAGACCATGACTGTGAGTTGAGTTAGGAGTGAATCGTGGTCGTGGTCGTGTCGTCGTGGGTGGGTGGCTTGGCTCAGTGTGTGTCACCGTGTCTGTGTAGTGAAACGTGAAAACGAGTTCCGGACTGTGAGTCATGTTTATGGTCTGTGGCTCTATGCAGTGTTGAAGAGTCAAGTGCTCAGCTGTGACCTATGTCTGTGTGTATGTTGTCTCGGTTGGTCGGTCACTTGGTCTCACACTCTCACTGTTGCTACTCTACTCACTATGTAATATGTATGTGTTTGTTTGCATCATAGACATATGTGCTTTTTGGAAGGAACAGGGAAAGAGCACGACATTGTGTCAAGGAAACACACCCACAGAAGCACACACAGTTGAACACACGGTTGAAGGCATGGCCGTGTGTTTTGTGAGAACTATACTGTTCACTATAGTAATCCCTTAAAAGTTTTTATTAAATATATAATAATATAATTTATTAACTAAATTATATATATATATGTTAATGGGTTTGGGATCCCAACGGGTTTAACGTTTGTCCCACTACCCTTCCCAAACCCTATAGGGTTTTTAAAATGAAACCTATAACCCGTCCCAAACCCTATAGGGTTTTTAGTGGGACGGGTGGGTTGGGAACCCGACAAAACCCGTCCTGTTGACATCCCTAATGTTGAGATTATTCAATTGAAGAAGGTGGAAGAATTTTCGAGATTTATGAAAAGACAAGAATAATCATGTCAGAATCATGGAATATTACATCCAATGACAATTTTTATATACTTGAGCTATGATGTTTCTCGTCCAACATTGTCTTGCCTTGCACTGGCGCCTGCGATCCAAGCACGATATATAAATGGATTTATATAAAAAAAATTAATATAATATATAAATTAGTTATATTCATTTAAAAGTAAAATTTATACTCGAATTTAGCTTTATTCTATAAACTTGTTTGTTAATGTATTTATTAAATAGATTTTGTAAACAAGTCATGAGAACAAACCTGCTTAATAACAAAATAACTGATAATATATTTATTGACACTACTATGTTTAATTAATATTACATTATTACTAATAACACTTTATCTAATTAACCATTTACCAACTGTTAGGGGGAGAATGTTAAGTTCTCTAATTTAGTTTTGATGTTAACAAAAGAGGAATAATGTGTAACGAATGTTTGAGCTTGTCAGAAGATATTTCAGAAGATAGTACGTAATTTTTCTAAAGTTGAACAAGGAAACAGAAGCTTGTTCAAAACCTTCAAAAGTGTTATATAGACTATTTTTGTTCTGACAGAAGGTGTTTCAGAAGTTGTGTAGTGTATCCGTAGTTATCGTGTTAATCTTTCAGAAGCACTTTCAGAACCTTTACACTAGGAGAACAGTTGACAGGTTTGTTTCAGAAGCACTTTCAGAACCTTCATAACAGGAGGACAGTTAACAGGTTTGCTTCAGAAGCACTTTTAGAACCTTTCATGTCTGTTATGAATTTTTCCAGATTATGTTCTAATTTTTATATCGATATTTTTTAATAAATTTCAAGGCCTAGCTCCACGTGTCAAGTATTTTTGGGTAATATACTTGATGTGTTTTACTTAAAGTTGGATTTTATATCATGGGGTTTTTAATTTACATAAAGTTTTACAAGATTTTATTCAAAGATTTCATTTTATGATAAAATGAGATCATATAAGATTTACAAGTTTTATCAAAATTTAAATTTAGATATTTGTGCTATATTTTAGGAGATCCAGCAGTTACAAAGATAAGGATAAGAAATATGGTTGTTACATGAAGATATGATTCCACAATGTGAGGGATATCTTCAACAAACTTGATCCAAGAGATATATCTAAAGAAGATCTCGGTCAAACTGATTTATCCAAGCTTATCCTCATCAAGAATATCACGGAATGCAGATCCTCTCTAACATATTCAACTTATTTTTGAAGTAAAAATTCAAAAATAAATTCAAGATTGTCACGTGGAAAGTAGCCGTTATGTTCTCTTCATATAAGGAGTGTTTAATTCAAATGAAAAAAGGAGTGAATGTTGTTGAATAGAAAAAGAGACACACGAGAAGAAAAGGCTCATACATCTTCAAGCGAAAAATCTTTACATATACATGTGAACTATTATATAGAGGAAATATGATATTCCTCATTGTTGTTGAAATTCCTTTCATGAATAAGGAATTGTTTGTTGTTTCAT
Organism: Laguncularia racemosa; assembly: GCA_037954665.1. NCBI lineage: Eukaryota > Viridiplantae > Streptophyta > Magnoliopsida > Myrtales > Combretaceae > Laguncularia > Laguncularia racemosa. The sequence goes on along the minus strand of JBBMOL010000517.1, from coordinate 173,546 downwards.
CATTGTAGTTGAGTGATTAGCTTAGTAAAGAAGCTAGAAAGACTCAACAGTGAGACTTTTCCTTGAAGAGGCTTATGTTGTATATCTTCAATTTGTTTGATATAGTGAAATACAACCGGTATAGACAACCGAGACCCCAACGTGGAGCTGGAAGAGAGGACTGACGCGCGAGGCGGAACCTCTATAAATATCTGAGCATTCTATTCTTCTCTACTCATTTTATTTACTGCACATTATTGTTCTTCATTATTGTTATTCACGTGATTTTATTAGTCGAGAGTTTTGATTGATTTGCGAAAAAGTGAAACTTTAAGTAATTAATCAATTCACCCCCCCCCCCCCCCCCCCCCCCCCCCCCCTCTTGATTAATCTAATTGGGACCAACAATTGGTATCAGAGCAGGACTCATCTATTTTGAGTGATCCAAAATGGTTGAAAATAATGTTGCAATTAATCGAGCTCCTTACTTCGATGGCTCAAACTTCTCATACTGGAAGATGCGTATGGAAACTTACATTAAAGCTAATGATTATGATTCATGGCAGGTCATTTCACTTGGAGACAATGTGATCACCTTGAACGGAAATTCAACCTTGTCAGATTCGGAGAAGAAAATTATCGAGAAGAACAACAATGCGAAAAATTTATTACTGACTACTATTGCTCCATTAGAGTTCTATTTGATATCATCGTGTGCAAGTGAAAAGGAGATTTGGGATATCCTATCCGATACATATGAAGGGACTGATACCATCAAGGAAACCAAACTAAATGCTTTAATTCAACAGTATGAATTATTTAAGTTTAAGTCTAATGAAGATGTCAAAGATGCTTTTAACAGGTTTACAACTATTACAAATGAGCTTTCATCACTTGGAAAGAAACTTCCAGATCCAGATCTTGTGAGGAAAATGTTGAGAATATTGCCACCATCTTGGGATGCAAAGAAAACTGCTATAGAGGAAGCTCAAGACCTAAACAAGCTAACTCTCAGTCAATTAAGAGAAAAGCTCATGGCATATGAGTCACACATAAAGACCACGCAAAGAGGAGAAGACGGTACCAAAGGGATTGCGTTTAAAGTAAAGGAAATAAAGCAAAATGAAACTGAAACAGATGATAGCGACGATGAGAAAGAAGAGGACATCGGTCTTCTAGCACGTAGACTCAACAGGCTGCTCAAGAAGCAAAGAGGTAAGAAGTTTAATGTTTTCAAGAAAAGTACTGAATACAAGCATAATGATGCAGGAAAAGCGTATAAGGAGAAAGAAAAGAAGAAAGAGAAAATGGAGATTCAATGTTATGAATGCAAAAAGCCAGAACACATCAAATATGAATGTCCAACACTTATCAAGAAAATGGAAAATTATAAAAAGAAAAATCGAGCAATGCTAGCAACATGGAGTGATTTAAAGGATACAGAGATAAATTCAGAGGATTCAGAAGAAGAAGAGGATGAGGCAAATATGTGTTTAATGGCTGGTTCTGAGGTACATTCTGAATCTGATGAAGATGTAACTGAAACTGACTTGCTAGTAGAAATGATTAAGCTATTAAAGGCACTAAAAAGGGCTGATACAAAATTAGCTAAGTATGAAAATGAAATAAAAGCTCTTAAGAATGAAAAGGAGGCAGTAAAGCAAACAAATTCGTTACTTGCGGATGAAAATGATATCCTGAAATGAGAAAATGAATCCATGCATGTGAGTAATGAAAAATTAAGAATAGAAAATCACCTACTTGAAGTAGAAACAAGTAACATGAAGGTAAAGATTGACAAACTGTCCAATTCGTTGAAAACTACCTTTAAGAAATTTGATGAAAATGACAAGAAATTGACCATGTTAATTTCTTCACAAAGAATTTCAAATGAAAAACATGGGTTAGGATATGAGCATGGTTCGAGTTCAAAATCGAATCAAAATACAGTTTTTTTTAAAGCTAAACAAGTCTTAAGTGATGAATTCAAAAGTAAAAAGTACATTTCGAATACAAATATTGTTAAAAGAGGAAATACCAGAGACTTTTACAGAAGTTATTCTAACAAGAGGTATCCACACAATGGGTACTACAGAAGCAATACCAGAAGGTATAACAGAAGTTATACAAACCAGCACTTCCAGAAACATGTAAATGACAGGTATAAGAATGTTAATTCTTATGCATGCTTCTTTTGTAATAAATTTGGTCATATTGAGAAATTTTGCTATTATAAAAGAAATAAGCTCAGTAGTCAACAAGTAAATCGAAGAAATCAAATGAGCTTATCTTTTAAAGGGCCCAAACTTGCTTGGGTTCCTAAAAGGACTTAATTCTTTTTGTTTGTACAGGAACATGAAGCTAAAATAAGAGGAACATGGTATTTGGATAGTGAATGTTCTAGACATATGACTGGAGATGCTTTATTGTTCAATAGCATAAATTGGGAAGAAAAAGGGTATGTAAAGTTTGGAGATGATAGTAGAGGTAAAATAATTGCCACTAGAACGATTGGTATGCCTACTTTTCTCATTGAAAATGTATATCTTGTGCAAGGTTTAAAACATAATTTACTTAGTATTAGTCAGTTATGTGATAAAGGTTATAGAATAATTTTTTATCAAGACAAGTGCTATGCTTTTAATGAAAATGATGAAAGATTATTTGAAGGAATTAGGAAAAGAAATATCTATCTCATAAAACCAGATGAAATCAATAATGATTGTTGTTTAATTTCTTTAAATGATCATGTTTTTGCTTGGCATAAATGACTAGGACACATTAATTTTAATCACTTAGAAAAATTATCTAAAAAGGATATTATTAAAGGATTACCTAAGATAAATATTAAACAAGATGTGAAATGTGATACTTGCTTAAAGAATAAAATGGTTTCTGTCTCTTATAAAAGTAAAAATGTAATCTCAACTAAGAGACCACTTGAATTATTGCATCTTGATCTTTTTGGACCTACTAGAGTCTTAAGCATGGGTGGAAGCAAATATGGACTTGTTATTGTTGATGATTTTTTAAGATACACTTGGGTTATATTCTTGCGATACAAAAGAGATACCTTTGATTCTTTTCAAAAGTTTGCAAAACAAATACAAAATGAAAAGGGAGTTTCCATAATTAGTCTTCGAACTGATCACGGAACATAATTTCAAAATGCAACTTTTTTAAACTTTTGTGAAGAACATGGTATATCTCATAATTTCTCAACTCCATACACTCCTCAACAAAATGGAGTAGTGGAACGCAAGAATAGAACTTTACAAGAGATGACTAGATCTATGTTAAATGAAAGTGGAATTGCTAAGTATTTTTGGGCAGAAGCAGTTTCTACAGCTTGCTATATCATCAATAGAGTTTTCATTCGACCTATGACATCAAAGATTGCTTATGAGATGTTTCGAGGTAAGAAACCTAACGTTTCATATTTCCATATCTTTAGATCTAAATGCTTTGTGAAAAAGAATCCACTCAACCATGGTAAGTTTGATGAAAGATCTGAAGAAGCTATTTTCTTAGGATATTCTCAAAATAGTCGTGCTTATCGTGTTTTCAATAAATCATCAAAAACTATTGAAGAATCAATAAATGTTAAATTTATTGAGGATTTAAAGGATGTTGATTCTGATGAAGAAAAGGACTCCAACTTTAAAGCAGAAGATAGTTCAGAACCTAAGTCAAAAGCACCTGCTGTTAACATTCGAGGATTTGGTCATCCAGAACCTATTTTAGAGGCAAATACAGAAGGCACTTCAGAAGTTGTAAGATCTGAACAAGAGGCTTCTAAAGCTTGGAGGTATAAGTCTGCACATCCTTATGATCAAATAATAGGCAATATTCAATCAGGTGTTAAAACAAGAGCTAATCTACAAAATCTTGAAAATCATTTTGTGTTGTTATCTGAAATTGAACCTAGTAATATGGAAGAAGCTTTAAATGATGATAATTGGATTATATCTATGCAAGAAGAATTAAATCAATTTCAAAGAAACAATGTATGGAATTTAGTTCCTAGACTTAGAGGAAAGTCTATAATTGGAACTAAATGGGTGTTTATAAATAAATTAGATGAAAATGGTAAAATTATAAGAAATAAAGCAAGATTAGTAGCTAAAGGTTATTCACAAGAAGAAGGAATAGATTTTGATGAAACATATGCACCTGTTGCTAGACTAGAAGCAATACGGTTGATGCTTGCATATGCATCTTATAAGGATTTTAAGGTTTTTCAAATGGATGTAAAAAGTGCATTTTTAAATGGCTTTATAAAAGAAGAAGTTTATGTGGAACAACCACCTGGTTTTGAAGATCCTTTCAAATCAGACTATGTTTTTAAATTAAATAAAGCACTATATGGTTTGAAACAAGCTCTAAGAGCTTAGTATGAAAGATTGAGTATGTTTTTGATCTCCAAAGGTTTTCATAGAGGAAAAGTTGACACTACTTTATTCTTGAAAACTTTTGATAATGATATCTTAGTTGTACAAATATATGTGGATGATATTATCTTTGGATCTACTAAAGAATTGTTGTGTCAAGAATTTGCTGAGACCATGTAGGCAGAATTTGAAATGTCAATGATGGGAGAGTTGACATTCTTTTTAGGGCTTCAAATAAAACAAACAAAAGAAGGAATTTTTGTTCATCGAGAAAAATACACAACAAATATTGAAGAAATTTGGATATGATGGATGCAAAAAGGTTACAACACCTATGAGTACTTCATCAAGGTTAGACTCTGACTTAAATGGAAAGAAGGTAAGTGAAAAACTTTATAGGAGTCTTATAGGTTCTTTATTGTACTTGACTACATCTAGACCTGATATTTTGTTCAGTGTGTGTTTGTGTGCTAGATTTCAAGCTGCACCAATAGAAATTCATTTATCAACTGTAAAGCGAATTTTCAAATACCTAGTTAATACTTCAAATTTAGGCATTTGGTATCCTAAAAATCAGAATTTTGATCTAATAGGATATTTGATACAGATTATGCTGGTTGTAAAATTGATAGAAAAAGCACCTCTAGTACTTGTCAATTCCTAGGTGATAAATTAATTTCTTGGTCTTCTAAAAAACAAAATTCTGTTTCTCTATCCACAGCTGAAGCTGAATATGTTTCTATTGGTAATAGCTGTGCACAAGTTTTATGGATAAAACAAAAATTGAATGATTATGGAATAAATTTTAAAACTGTGCCAATTAAATGTGACAACACAAGTGCAATAAATTTGACAAAAAATCCAGTACATCATTCTAGGTCAAAGCACATAGAAATTAGACATCATTTTATTAGAGATCATGTGGATAATGGAGATATAAATGTTGAATTTGTGTCAACCGATAATCAATTTGCAGACATTTTTACTAAACCTCTTGAAAAGGTAAAATTTGAATTTATTAGAAATGAATTAGGAATTTGCAACCCTTTTTGAAAATTTTCCCCCAAAAATATTAAAAAAAATCTTTATTCATATAAAATATATTTTTTTCTTCATTAGTTTCCTTTCTTCTCTAATTTCCTTTCTTCGCAATCTGTTCTTTTTCTCTCTCTATTTTCCTCCTCTCTCATTGCAACTCCAATGGCGCCTAAATCTTCAGAACGTCTTAAACAAAAATCCTTCAAAACAAAATCTTCTAACAAGCCTTTAGTGATTCATGATGAATCTTCAAATTCTTCGGAAAAATATCAAGAACCTTCAATAGAGGAAAATCCGAGTTCCCCTGACTCCGAATCTATCATAGGTTCCAAGAAAATTTCTAAAAGAAAACAGGTTGCATAGTCTTCAAAAGGGAAAGAAAAGGTTACTCAAGAAAACTCTCCGCTCAAGAAAACAACCAAGAAGCAAACGAAACAAAAGAATGTACCAAGTTTGAAACCCTCAAATTCAAAATCTCTTCGAAGGAAGAAAAACGAGGTGTGTTCTTGTAGTTTTGTGGATTTTAATTTCTTTACTAGTAATGGATTTTACTGGAATGAACTATTAGAACCCATAGGTTGCATGGAACTTTGCTCTACTCAAGTTCTAGTTTATGGCGAGTGTGTCAAAGAATTTTATGGAAGTTTAAGTCTTTCGGAAGGGAATATTTTAGTTTCCAGGGTATGTGATCAAGACATTACAATTTCTAGGGCAGATGTAATTAAATGTCTACACCTACATGATGTAAATGATGATGTAGAGATTATGAACATGCCTAGGAATGATCTGTTTGCTGCTATAAATGGAGGCTTACAAATGGATTATGGAAAAGAAGCAATGGTCATTGATTTCGAGTTGTTTCCTCGAATCATACACAAGATCATTGTTGAATGTCTATGTCTAAGGAAGGACAGTTCTACTTTAATGTCCATAGAACATGCTCAAATTATCTATGCGATGATTAACAAAAAGAATGTGGACATGGCTTCTAGAGTCATTGATCAAATATGAAGAAATAAAGAAAGTTTGGTGTTTGGGAATATACTCATGCGGTTGTTTGTGTTTAAAGGGATAGTTTTGCCTACCAGCTCTTCTGAACCTATTAAGTTAAAGAGGATAGGTAAAGAAGTTTTTCATCATATGTCAATCTTTGTTAAAGATTGTTTGTGGTATGCGAATGATGGTACACATTTTGTCCATCAAAGGCATATGAAAAGAATTGTTCCTTTTGGAACTTCTTCAATATCTGTTCAAGAAGGAGGTTTAGAACCTAGTTCAGAACCTAGAACAGAGTTTGAAATAGATCATGGGAAGAAACCATATGCTGATGAGGCTGGGAAGAGTGGAACAAAAGAAGTTATATCCAATGTTGATTTGGAACAAATGAAGAATGTTATTCGAGAAAGTTTGAAACATGAGCTATCGGATTTAGTTAAGACATCTTTGACAGATGAAGTTCTTCAACAATCTGATCTAAGGAGACTAGAATCAATGGAGTTACAAGTTGAAAAAACTTCTAATATTCTTTCTGATATCAAGAAGAATTATGAGAAAATGCTTACCAATCTCCATCACTATAGAATTCTCTATGATGAATTTAGTGCGAGAGTCAAATAAGATTTATCTAATAATGTGATTGCTTTTGACAAATTTGTCTCTCAAGTGAGGAAGATCGGAGATTTTGTTACTAACTCCTTCAAGACTTTAGACTCCAAGACGGATAAAACCTCCCAATCTGTCATAAGTCTTCATGGTGAAATCAAGCTGTTCTTATCCAACAAATTTCCATATTATGTTCGCTCTGGCGCCCATATCATCGACTTAGATACTTCACCAGAGAAACCTTCTTCTACCAAACCTTCCACCACTTCCTCTACCTCTCGAGTCACAAGATCCAGAAAATCTTAGTTCTTTGTCTTAAATTTTGTTTTGGAATCAAGTTGTAAAAGACTACTTTTATCTTTTATGCATCGATTAAGGGGGAGTTATCCCTTTTGCTGTTAACAAAAAGGGGGAGAATGATTCTATTATGATCAATGCTACTTATAATGATTCTATATGAATGATTCTATATTGTTTATGAGTGCTTATGATCAATGTGTTTATGATCAATGCAATTATAATGATTCTATTATGCTTAAGATGCTTTTTTGACATGAAAGTTGTTTCTATATTTTGTTTATCTAATGGTGTTTTGTTATCATCAAAAAGGGGGAGAATGTTAGGGGGAGAATGTTGAGTTCTCTAATTTAGTTTTTATGTTAACAAAAGAGGAATAATGTGTAACGAATGTTTGAGCTTGTCAGAAGATATTTCAGAAGATAGTACGTAATTTTTCTAAAGTTGAACAAGGAAACAGAAGCTTGTTCAAAACCTTCAAAAGTGTTATATAGACTATTTTTGTTCTGACATAAGGTGTTTCAGAAGTTGTGTAGTGTATCCGTAGTTATCGTGTTAATCTTTCAGAAGCACTTTCAGAACCTTTACACTAGGAGAACAGTTGACAGGTTTGTTTCAGAAGCACTTTCAGAACCTTCATAACAGGAGGACAGTTAACAGGTTTGCTTTAGAAGCACTTTTAGAACCTTTCATGTCTGTTATGAATTTTTCCAGATTATGTTCTAATTTTTATATCGATTTTTTAATAAATTTCAAGGCCTAGCTCCACGTGTCAAGTATTTTTGGGTAATATACTTGATGTGTTTTACTTAAAGTTGGATTTTATATCATGGGGTTTTTAATTTACATAAAGTTTTACAAGATTTTATTCAAAGATTTCATTTTATGATAAAATGAGATCATATAAGATTTACAAGTTTTATCAAAATTTAAATTTAGATATTTGTGTTATATTTTAGGAGATCCAGCAGTTACAAAGATAAGGATAAGAAATATGGTTGTTACATGAAGATATGATTCCACAATGTGAGGGATATCTTCAACAAACTTGATCCAAGAGATATATCTAAAGAAGATCTCGGTCAAACTGATTTATCCAAGCTTATCCTCATCAAGAATATCACGGAATGCAGATCCTCCCCAATAGATTCAACTTATTTTTGACTTAAAAATTCAAAAATAAATTCAAGATTGTCACGTGGAAAGTAGCTGTTATGTTCTCTTCATATAAGGAGTGTTTAATTCAAATGAAAAAAGGAGTGAACGTTGTTGAACAGAAAAAGAGACACACGAGAAGAAAAGGCTCATACATCTTCAAGCGAAAAATCTTTACATATACATGTGAACTATTATATAGAGGAAATCTGATATTCCTCATTGTTGTTGAAATTCCTTTCGTGAATAAGGAATTGTTTGTTGTTTCATCACTCTAGTTGAGTGATTAGCTTAGTAAAGAAGCTAGAAAGACTCAACAGTGAGACTTTGCCTTGAAGAAGCTTATGTTGTATATCTTCAATTTGTTTGATATAGTGAAACACAACCGGTATAGACAACCGGGACCCCAGCGTGGAGCTGGAAGAGAGGATTAACGCGCGAGGCGGAACCTCTATAAATATCTGAGTATTCTATTCTTTTCTACTCATTTTATTTACTGCACATTATTGTTCTTCATTATTGTTATTCACGTGATTTTATTAGTCGAAAGTTTTGATTGATTTGCGAAAAAGTGAAACTTTAAGTAATTAATCAAATTAATCAATTCACCCTCCTCTTGATTAATCTAATTGAGACCAACACCAACCAATAGAATATTAACATGTGTCATTATTTATTATTGATATAGACTAAAAAATACAAGTCATCTTTTCATAATTTACCCACTTTATTTTATTAGGCTTTTATTGTATTGTAATTTTATATTTAAATATTAAGATTATATTATTTGTATTTATAAATATTAATTTTATGATTTTTTTATATATTTATAACTATTTTATAAATTTATTTATTGCTTTTTAATTAATAAATAAGTTAAATCTATATACAAAATATAATTATTAAATAAGTCGGATTATGAATTTAGCTTGTTATATGTAATTAATAAACGGGTTAAGCAATATGTTAAAGATTTCAAAATATAAATTTATTTAAATACGAACACTAGACATAATTGATTTATACCAATTATTGGCCTAGTATTACCTTGGTATATATTTTTACATATAGGGTCGTTAGCAGGTATCCTTATAGTATTCCATAAGAAATCAATTTTTTTTTTTAATTTTTAATATTAGTTATGCACTTTTTAGAAAATTAATACATAAAAAGTAATTTTTTGTTTATTTAACCCCTTTACCACGTAATCTGGGAGAAACGGGTCAGAAAAGTTTCTCATAGAAATAGCATTTTAATGGGAACCAGGAATATTGGGTGGGAACCATAATTCAATGGTGTTTCGTTTCTCTTGGAGTTCTCGCATGACTTAACCATCTTGTGGACTTTTCCTCTTTAATGATTGTTGTACCAAAAAATAATAATATACTCACTAAATATATATAAAAAAAAGAGAGTACAAAAGCTGTGTTAGGTCATTGGATGGTCAAACCAGTGAAGTCTCCAATTTCGAAGCCTTTCCTCTCCGGTTTTAATGGAATAATTTGCTGGCCAAAAAAACAAAAAAAAAGAAAGAAAGAAAGGAAGTTTTTTGTCCTATTTGTAGGAATAAAATTGATGGACCAGGATTTCCACTCCTTTACTATTTATCTTAATAACTTTTTTTTATTATTAAAAGTGTGATATATATATATATATAAATAAATTAAAAAAAAAAGAGTAAAGAGAACTAATTTCCTAAGTATGGCTTTGTGAGTAGAGGACTTAGATTGATAATACAAAAGCAATACCTACCTTTTACTGGAGTTGACTAAACAGTATAGATTAAGGAGATAAATTTTTCCATATTTTCTTCCCTTCTCATTCCTGATGCAAATAAAACACAGTGCACCACTACTTTACCTCTAATTACATAAAAGCAATCTTTTTCTTTTTTGTCCTACTACGGTAGAATCGATTCATCATCGTCGTCATATTTTATAGTTCTTATTTGTTTCCATAACCTGGGAATTACATTCGTGACAACTTTGACGAGTTGAAGCATAATACCTGCCTCCTGCATCTTGACTATTTTTGCCTTCACCTTTGTTTGGTATGATAAGCAAAAAATGGTAGTTTATTGTATTATTAAGTTGGTCAAAATTGTTAAGAAAGAAAGTAAACTCCATCAAATCCTTTTTTTTTATATAATGATTTTTACATTCTTATTAATAGAATCATCTAACAATTAAGAAGTCTATAGATTTCAATTATTAGATGATAAACTAGACAATCTTGTCAACTCAACACATGAATTACCTTCTTTTTTTTTCTTTTATTCTTTTTTGCCCATTGCATTCTCTCCTATTATAAAGAACAATCGAGATAATATGGAGGTGCCACACTGAGACCGACTTATCTGGCCAGCAATACTTTGTAAGAATCTCTGCGAGGAATTGGTTTCAATTTCGTCTCATCAAAATCCACTTTGTATTGTCATTTTCTGCAGGAGAAAATTAGCGGTTTCGTCTTTCATTCGGAGCTACCAGTCCATAAATCTGTAAATCCCAAACGGATAAGCATCAATATTTCCATTTACAGAGCCAAACAAAACGACAAAAATTCATGCAAATGCGTTCAACTGTTGCCACTTATTGTTGCGTGACCATCGTTAATATTTTTTGACCCATATCAAAGGCAAGCGAGTAATGTCAAATCCGAATTCGCAACATTCCTGCTATGAAAAACACTCATGCTGTCGGTCAAGAATCCATGTCTAGTTTTGATTTTACCTCTTAAACGAACCTTCTTCGACTTCTTCTATCTAATTTATCCACCCACCGGTCCATACGTCGCACACATTTATATATTGGCATATGAATAAATCCCATTACTCATCCATTCCGCAGGTCATCAAATCCTCTATATCCTTTCTTCACATTTATTTCCCTCTGAATTGTACCCTCTAGCTCACAAACACAAAACACACACACACAAAATACAAGTCAATTGGGTTAGCGACCTTACAAAAACACATGGGATCTGAGTCACTTGTTCATGTTCTCCTTGTTTCGTTCCCTGGTCAAGGCCATGTCAACCCTCTGCTAAGACTAGGAAAACGCCTCGCATCAAAAGGGCTCCTAGTAACATTCACAACCCCTGAAAGCATTGGCAAACAGATGAGGAAAGCCAGCAACATCGGTGAGGAACCGTCCCCTATCGGCGACGGGTTCATCCGGTTCGAATTTTTCGAAGACGGATGGGATGAGGACGAGCCAAGGCGGCAAGACCTCGATCAATACCTGCCTCAACTCGAGAAGGTAGGCAAGGAACTGATCCCAAAGATGATTCAGAAAAATGCTGACCAGGGTCGTCCAGTGACATGCCTCATCAACAACCCATTCATTCCTTGGGTATCCGACGTAGCGGAGAGTCTGGGGCTCCCCTCCGCCATGTTGTGGGTGCAAGCATGCGCTTGCTTTGCCGCCTACTATCACTACTACCACGGTCTCGTGCCTTTCCCATCGGAAACGGCCATGGAGATCGATATTCAACTTCCTTGCATGCCACTCCTCAAGTATGATGAAGTTCCTAGCTTCTTGTACCCTACCACCCCTTATCCTTTCCTGAGGAGGGCTATTTTGGGACAGTACAAGAACTTGGACAATCCTTTTTGTATCCTCATGGACACATTTCAAGAACTTGAGCACGATATCATTGAATACATGTCGAAAATCTGCCCTATCAAGACGGTAGGTCCTTTGTTCAAAAATCCTAAAGCGCCAAATGCCAACGTTAGAGGTGATTTCATGAAAGCCGATGACTGTATCGAGTGGCTGGACTCGAAACCAGACTCATCCGTCGTATACGTTTCATTTGGAAGTGTGGTGTACTTAAAGCAGGATCAATGGGACGAAATTGCTTATGGATTGTTAGATTCTGGTGTAAACTTTTTGTGGGTTATGAAGCCTCCCCACAAGGATTCTGGTTACCAAGTTTTAACTCTCCCTGAAGGGTTCCTAGAGAAGGCTGGAGATAAAGGAAAAGTTGTCCAATGGAGCCCTCAGGAGCAGGTATTGGCTCACCCTTCGGTTGCTTGCTTCGTGACACACTGTGGATGGAACTCCTCCATGGAAGCGCTCACGTCCGGCATGCCGGTGGTGGCCTTTCCTCAATGGGGAGACCAAGTGACCGATGCAAAATACTTGGTTGATGTGTTCAAAGTAGGAGTGAGGATGTGCCGGGGAGAGGCGGAGAACAAGTTGATCACCCGGGACGTGGTGGAAAAGTGCTTGCTTGAGGCGACGGTGGGGCCAAAGTCGGCAGAGATGAAGGAGAATGCGTCGAGGTGGAAGGCCGCCGCGGAAGCTGCCGTGGCGGAGGGTGGATCCAGTGATAGGAATATTCAAGCCTTTGTCGATGTGGTCAGGAGGAGAAGTGTTGCTTTGCTTGCAAGCAAGTCCACTACAAACCCTAGTGGAATAGCAGATGCAGATGTCGTCAAGGGAGAGGTCAACGGGGTAGTTGGTGATGTGGTTGAGTCCAAGTCCAGTGGCAATGTAGAAGTAGTCTCGTGAGAGGGAATATGCCAAGCAAGTGAGTGCATCGATTGATGGAAAAGTAGATCAAAGTAATAGCTAGGCTAGTGTGAAGTTTACTAAATAAGCGGACTACCCAGAGATGCATGCATCATGTGGCCGGGTAGATGGAAAGTAAAGTTTACCACTTAGTGTCATTTCCTTTCTTGTTTCATTTTTCTTTTAAATTGTGTCAGAGTGTCTATTTTGGGTTTGTGAGTTTGATTTTATTCATTCCTGTGGCATATTGTGACATATTTTTGTAACATTTGATGTGAAATGTACTATGGCTTGCTACTATATGTCGACTCCAGTTTGATTCAAAGCTTATCATCTTCGAATTAACGGACACGCCACAACTCCATCCTACAATGGGGTTAGGGAAGGTTTTCCTTTTTCTTTGTGCTTGTGGCTACTAGTTGACAATATCATAATTTTTTATTTACAGGTAGTTCACTTCTTCGTATAAAATTATTGGAGAATTGAATTGTAATTTTACGAGAATGTAATAAAATTATAATAACTATTACACTGTTACTTAATATTAATAAAAAGTAATGAATTAATTAGTGATAAAAATAAAATATTTATTATATCTCTTATAAAAACAAATATTTATTATATTACATAATAGATGTAGTGGTAGTAATGTTGGTATTCATGAGAAAATAACAAAACATCATTAAATAACAATTCATGAGGGTAGAGATATGAATTACTATTTATTATTTTGCGTAATAGTAATTCATATGAAATGACTATTATGATGTTTAAAATGCAAGTTAATATCATAATAATAAATCATATTGAATTTGAGGAAGGTGAATAGAATAGCTATTCCTCTAAAGTGAACATGCAGTTAATGTTTGATATGCATGAATGGTATGAAATAAAATAGAATGGAATCATGATTCCCTCTCTTAAGTTTAGAAACCGAAACCCTAATCAATGTTAGAATTGTCAATTCGATGCAATCGTGATTCCACCTTTCAAAAATTCACTAAACACAAGAATGGGAGTATAATATGAAATCACGAATCTATTATAGGTTAACTCTTGCATACCAAATATACCATCAGGGTTAGAAAGTGAGTGAGTGGAGACTGGATTGAACAAAAATCCCTTTTTACTCAATTTTGCTCATATATTTTACACCAGAACGTATTATATAATCTTATAGTCTCTATCTTATAAAATATATAAATTCTAGAATATCCAAAGGAACTCATGAATTTTCTTACTTGCTATTTAATTTGAAATCATAGCTAGCCTTATGATTAAATTAGAATATAAAAATTGCAAGTTAATATCATGTTTAAGGATAATTACTAACAAATGCAATTATAACATATTGAAAAAAAAATGATATTACATAATAATTTGCAATATATTTACTCCACAATAAGGATTATCAACTTATGGTAAGACATGCTTGATGGTCTTGTTAATTAGGTTAGAATAACGAATCATTTTAAGCTGACTTGGTTCAATGATTTCAATCATGTTACAATTGTACATGATTTTAAAGCTCACCTCTATAACATCATTTTTAAAAGTCCTTTAATTCTTATTGACGAAAAAGGAAAGCAATAATTTTTCTTTATAGAAGCAGGACCTACCTAGTGACTATCACATCTGTGTAATATGAGTTATGCATTTCACGTGTAAGAGAAATGAGTGTTGTGCTTCGAGTGATACTTCAAGAGATGGAAAGGAATTAGAGAGGAAGAACAACCAATTTTAGTAGACTTGTGTACTAGTATGACATTGCAAGGAAATGGATTGCTTAAGTTTTATAGTGCTTGATCTTTAGAGTAATGGTGAATCAAATGCAAGAAACTCATCTCAACTCCTATTAAAGCAAAGTTAAGGTGTGGTATTTATAGAGTTATGCAATTAATAACCAATTTAAGGTAATCTTGATGATCAATAAATGTAATTAACAAGACATTCTAGCGTCATTAATAATGGCTTCTAGGAGAGATGTGTGCAAACTTAGTACTCTTTCAAGGGACCAGCTGAATAAAAAAGACTAGTGAGAAAGGTCAACAAACTAGATAAACGGTTAAAATGAACTTTGTTCTTGGCCTTACAATCTGAATTTTCTAAATCATCTTAGATATGAGCTTAATCATTTAAATCCTATCATTAATCCAAACAATAAGTTCAAATCATTGTCAAACCCACTTTAATATGTTTGTAATTTATCCGCTACAATTTCTATTCCCCAGAATTAATAATTTATAAGCTAGGGGACGAGTATTTCATCAAGAGTCGAAATGAAGAATATTTGTTCTTGTCAATTTCATCAACTCATGCTTAAATGATAGTATTTTCCTGAGCATGCATCAGGACGACTACAACTGGGCTTTTATTCTCACCTTTTTCTCCATTTTGTTAAATAAAATTTTCAGTTCGAAAGCGGCGCATTATGAACTCTTTTGAAAGCAACACAGTACATGGATGCCAGCCGAAGAAGAAAACTCCAAATAAAAAGAGTGGACTGGTATCTTTGATCAGACCAAATCAAATCAAGTTCCCTTTATTTGGTGGATACACATACAACCCACAACAAAATCTACGGCATCAAAATGCTTTACACACGCCAACTAACAGTCTTATAGCATCTCAACATCTTATTAGTGAAATCTACCTCATGTGCCTATCAAAGAAACCAAGTTACTTGGATGTGTCCTTCGTGCACCGATAAGTCCAAACAGAATCGTTGCGACTTACCTAAATTCATTTAATTCAAGTAATGCAGGCCCAATCCTGTTTCTGATTACTCCTGTCATTCTCCATTTGTCCTATTTTTAGTATAGATAGGCGTAGTTTGCACGATTTACGACAAATAAGATCCAAATTCGAAAAGTATCCATCGCTACTTTAATCGGAAGTGGAATTATTGCACAATAATTATTCACAAAATTAATTATTATTTTTATTATTATTATTTTTTCACGAAGAATTTGGCACTCAATATCGATCCTTATGTCGTGCCAAAATGGAAAGGCGTGTTTGTTTTGTACTTCCAATCTTCTAGTGAGTATATGTAAAGCTCACGAATCCATACTTTCGAATTTTCTTCAAAACTTTTAGTACTTGAAATACACATTTTTTTTTCTAAAGAAGGTCCTAAAATGTAGGTGAGCCCTAAAATCTAGCAAGTAATTACTCCACCTCCACCTCCACCTCCTCTAGATATTCAATGCCACACCATATGCTTTCACACTGTATTTAATCCTAGATGACCTAATGTTCCTTCCTTTTCAACCCTCACAGTAAAATAGCAAACGAAAGCGCTCTCTAAACAAACCCTAAGACAACAAAAGGAGATGACATGACCTAATTCCAAGTACGAAAGGTAAGGCATCTTATACGGATTTCAATTTAAGTTATTGGAATTAGAAATTATGAGTGTCGTTTGTTCATATAGAACACGAAGGGTGTGAAGGGACGGTATGGGAATAGAGAATTAACAAGCCAAGGTTGTGATTTGTGGAATTTTGATGTAAGTATGAAATTCCTTGTAATTTAGATACATTTAAATGTTTTAGAGATATAATTGAGCTTAGGAATATAGAGGATTGGATTTAGGAAATTTTGAAATAAAAGAAATAGGATTCATGGAGATTGTCGAATGTAACACAACCTACCAACACAGTCATGTTTTGATCGTGTTGAATTTGAAAGTTACACCGAGAGATACACAACCTCTTAACATGGTTGTGTTTCGAACGTGTTGAGTCAACTGTAACACAACCTCCTAATACGGTCATGTTTCAACCATGTTGAATTAAGAATACGACCTCCCAACACGATCGTGTTCTAATCGTACTAAAACCAAATTTTACACAGAAAGATACACGGCTCCTAACACGATTGTGCTTTAGCTCGTGTTGAGCAACACAGTCCCCAACATAACCATATTGAATAAAGTATAAAGTAATTATATATTCATTTAACTTCAAATTAAACTAATTTCTATGCAACCTAGATAGCTAGCAAGGCTCTAAAAAAATTTAATAAATAAGATTAAGAGAAATAAGAAAGTGATATTGTTCTTAGAATGAATACTAAGAAGAACTTGTTGATTGTATAGATTTCCATTTAGATTAAGTTTAAGACCGGAAAGTGCTTAAGGCTAGGATTCAAGTTACGTGTAACTTACATGTTACTATGTGCTTGTTTAAGTTAGTCTATGTATAGAACTTGATTTAATTGATGAATTGATTTAAGTGTTTAAGTTGTATGTTGTATGTGCTTGGCTCGACCTAGAAGCTTGTAGTGGTAAATCCCTAAGGAGCACCCTAATGATCCTTGTGTGACTTTGTCCCTAGTAGAATTGTGCTTGGAAATGATCTGAGCTAAATGTTGGTTAAGAGGTTAAGTGGACATGGGTGTGGGGCCCATGGTGGTAGTTCCTACCACCAAGTTTAACATTTAAGTGTATATGGGTGTGGGGCTCGTAATGGTAGTTGTCATCACCAAGTTTAAGGATTAAAAGATCATGGTTGTGGGGCTTGTAGTGGCAGTTCTCATCACTAAGTTTAAGGTTTAAGTGTATATGGATGTGGGGCTTGTAGTGGCAGCTCACATCACCAAGTTTAAGGATTAAGAGATCATGGGTGTGGGGCTTGTTGATGTGCTCAAAACCTCATTGAAACAAAATCAATTGACTCAAAGAAAACAAGTCTCAAGTCAATCACAAACCGGTCCACCAAGGAAACAATTCATGTGAACACCTTAGAGATTTAGATGGAAAATGTTGATCAAATGATGTAATTATAATCTCAATTTGTAACATTCACCAAGTAACCACAATAAGGATTGAAAACCACGTGGAAATCAGATCAAAAAAAGCAATAAAACTGTGAAATCCACTTTCCCCCTTCAATCCCCAAATTCACGCCTATCACTAAAATGATATATGTAATTCAAGTGCTCAAGGAACAATCAGTCTTATAAGATTGATTATCCAACCACAAATATGTCCAAGAAAGATTCAAATCTATCCTAGATATGACTCACTAGAGAAGAAATGAACATACAACAAAGATGGAATCGATATGACTCACAGTAAAATAGCAAACGAAAGCGCTCTCTAAACAAACCCTAAGATAACAAAAGGAGATGACATGACCTAATTCCAAGTACGAAAGGTAAGGCATCTTATACGGATTTCAATTTAAGTTATTGGAATTAGAAATTATGAGTGTCGTTTGTTCATATAGAACACGAAGGGTGTGAAGGGACGGTATGGGAATAGAGAATTAACAAGCCAAGGTTGTGATTTGTGGAATTTTGATGTAAGTATGAAATTCCTTGTAATTTAGATACATTTAAATGTTTTAGAGATATAATTGAGCTTAGGAATATAGAGGATTGGATTTAGGAAATTTTGAAATAAAAGAAATAGGATTCATGGAGATTGTCGAATGTAACACAACCTACCAACACAGTCATGTTTTGATCGTGTTGAATTTGAAAGTTACACCGAGAGATACACAACCTCTTAACATGGTTGTGTTTCGAACGTGTTGAGTCAACTGTAACACAACCTCCTAATACGGTCATGTTTCAACCATGTTGAATTAAGAATACGACCTCCCAACACGATCGTGTTCTAATCGTACTAAAACCAAATTTTACACAGAAAGATACACGGCTCCTAACACGATTGTGCTTTAGCTCGTGTTGAGCAACACAGTCCCCAACATAACCATATTGAATAAAGTATAAAGTAATTATATATTCATTTAACTTCAAATTAAACTAATTTCTATGCAACCTAGATAGCTAGCAAGGCTCTAAAAAAATTTAATAAATAAGATTAAGAGAAATAAGAAAGTGATATTGTTCTTAGAATGAATACTAAGAAGAACTTGTTGATTGTATAGATTTCCATTTAGATTAAGTTTAAGACCGGAAAGTGCTTAAGGCTAGGATTCAAGTTACGTGTAACTTACATGTTACTATGTGCTTGTTTAAGTTAGTCTATGTATAGAACTTGATTTAATTGATGAATTGATTTAAGTGTTTAAGTTGTATGTTGTATGTGCTTGGCTCGACCTAGAAGCTTGTAGTGGTAAATCCCTAAGGAGCACCCTAATGATCCTTGTGTGACTTTGTCCCTAGTAGAATTGTGCTTGGAAATGATCTGAGCTAAATGTTGGTTAAGAGGTTAAGTGGACATGGGTGTGGGGCCCATGGTGGTAGTTCCTACCACCAAGTTTAACATTTAAGTGTATATGGGTGTGGGGCTCGTAATGGTAGTTGTCATCACCAAGTTTAAGGATTAAAAGATCATGGTTGTGGGGCTTGTAGTGGCAGTTCTCATCACTAAGTTTAAGGTTTAAGTGTATATGGATGTGGGGCTTGTAGTGGCAGCTCACATCACCAAGTTTAAGGATTAAGAGATCATGGGTGTGGGGCTTGTTGATGTGCTCAAAACCTCATTGAAACAAAATCAATTGACTCAAAGAAAACAAGTCTCAAGTCAATCACAAACCGGTCCACCAAGGAAACAATTCATGTGAACACCTTAGAGATTTAGATGGAAAATGTTGATCAAATGATGTAATTATAATCTCAATTTGTAACATTCACCAAGTAACCACAATAAGGATTGAAAACCACGTGGAAATCAGATCAAAAAAAGCAATAAAACTGTGAAATCCACTTTCCCCCTTCAATCCCCAAATTCACGCCTATCACTAAAATGATATATGTAATTCAAGTGCTCAAGGAACAATCAGTCTTATAAGATTGATTATCCAACCACAAATATGTCCAAGAAAGATTCAAATCTATCCTAGATATGACTCACTAGAGAAGAAATGAACATACAACAAAGATGGAATCGATATGACTCACAATTCCCCTTCGTCGCACTTGCCACAATTTCAATTCTTGGGTTGAAATTGATAAGAGTTTTGAACTAAGGAATGAACCCTAATTCCATACGTGAAAGTGTCTCTCAATTATGTAAAAAATGGCCTCCTCAAACCCTCTCTTAAGCAAATATTTATACTTGCTACTCCTAGGGTTAGAAAATGGTTAAAATTACAAGTTTGCCACTTTTAAGGTGGCTAGTCCTAAATGAAAATTACAAGAAAATAAAAGTGTCCCAAAACCAAATACAACAAAAAATAGTTCATAAAACAATTACAAAGTACAAAATATCATAAGTCTTCATGAGCTAACGCCTCGAAATGGAAAACAATCGCAGCGGGTCTTTGATTGTCACCCTAAAAATGTTCTGTGTCCATCAACTGTTGTAGGACATATTGGCATCCCATGGAGAATTATCATTGTACCAGTAAGATTATTCTCAAATATTTATTAGAATAAAAGACATAAGGTAAAATATGAGTGATTTGGATCATCATCCAAATCGGGTTCTGAAAAAGTCGATAGTGCTAGAAATTTTCCCATCATCTCCTCGGGCTTCTAAAAGATTTGCCCTCAAATCTAGAGAATCAGTTGTGGAACTGAACTATAATATCTTTGTTGTCCTGCTCTTCTAGCTAACAATGGTAGTGGATGGATTTCTGATCTGTTCCTGAAACCCTTGGACCTCAGATGGAGTCATCGGCAATAGAACTATGTGTGACTCGCCAATGCTGAACATGTAGGTATTTTCAAACCCATCATGTAGCACCCATCAATCATACAACCAAGGCCGACCCAATAGTAAATGGAATGCATGCATAGGGATTACATCACACAGGATCTCATCATGATAATTCTGCCCGACATTCACAGGAACCTTTGCCCTAAGGGTAACATGCATATTACCTCTATTATCCAGCCAATGCAAGTGATAAGGACTAGGATGTGGGATAGTAGACAGTTGTAATTTGTCTACCAGCGCAGTAGATATAACATTTGTGCAATTACCACTATCGATGATGAGTATACAAAGGTTACCTCTGATTCTGCAAGACGTGTGAAATATGTTCTCCCTCTGAATATCACTGGTATCAGGAGATATAGATAAAGCCCTACTTAACACATTAAGGGATAGATATTTTCCTCCTATATGCTCCTCAGGCGCGTCTGCAGTCTAATCATCATAATATTCTTGCAGTGCTGTTGGTAGATTTGTAGGTTCAATCTGATCATGATCATCCTTAATATCCTCCCTAGTGTCTTCCATAACAGTCATCACCCTCTTATTTGGACACTGTGTTGCCATATGCCCAAATCCCATGCATTTAAAGCATTTTATCTGGCGCGCCTTCCCACTAGTAGATCCAGGAACAGTCTACCCCGTATCTGGAGCCATTACCTCTTTACCCTTCCCAATAGGTAATTTTTCTCTCATAATAGTTGGGGTAGTTTTGTCTACTGCCTTCACTACCTCACCTACCGCCTTTGTTCCCCCTGGTCGACCATCAGCTGATATGGGTCTAGTAATAGTACTGGGCCTACTGCTCGGAGCCCTAAAAAAATTGGACCTCCTTTGTCTCACTACTTTTAAGGCCAACTGAATAGCCTCATCAAGTGTACTATAGCGCTGCAGTTCAACAACACACGTTATTTCATATTTTAGACCTAAGACAAAACGTGCTACAGTTTGTTCTGGAGGCTCAACGGGCCCACACCTAATCATAAGGGTCTCAAACTCCTGCACATAATCATCCACTATTTTGCCTCCCTACTTCAATGTCTGCAGTCGCATAAACAGTTCCTGTTTGTAATGCTCAGGAATGAACCTTTTACTCAATAATCTTTTCATATCCCTCCAGGTCTGAACCTCAGCCTCTCCATCCCGACGCCTATTGATAATCAGATTCTTCCACCAGAGTGCAGCATACCCTACAAACTCGACAGCAGCCAATTGGACCCTGGTACTGTCATCGATCTCATAACATTCAAAGAGACCTTTAACCTTGTCCTCCTAATCTAAATATTCATCTACTGATCCCTTGCCATCATAAGATGGCATCTGTAGTTTCACATATTCCAAGCCCCGAGGTGGCCTAAAATCTCTATTCTGATTTGGGTTTGCCCCAAAATTATCATCCCTTTCTTCCCTGTATGGAGGATGCTCCTCACCCATCCTTTTATTCAAATTCCCATCTCCCATTACTCTATCTCAATGAGGATTCTATGGAGCTACTCGAGGTGGTGCTGGCTGGTTTACCACTAGTGGTTGTGGTAATGTCATTATGTCAATTCTAGTTGCCAGTGTAGCAACTATGGTAGTAAGATCCTGGAGTTGTTCTTCCAAAGTTCTCCTACCTGCCACATTACGACCCTGACCTCCACCAACCTAACTATTGGCTTCATCACCAATTCCCCCATTCACGCTGTCATTTGACATAGTTGTAGACCCCGTGTACTGATCCTCAAAAAACAATTTGAAGCAAGGACACTCACCCCACAACTACACTTCCTTTAACACCACACAATAGCAACTACAAAAAAGAAAACAAACAAACCCACTTACTTCACAAGTATGTTATTACAACTCACGTGTAGTACTCTTCTCCACAACACGTTAATATAACACGGTGCAACAAATTTTAATTTCCACAAGTCACTCCCACGGCAACACACAAGTGACAACAACAATAAATATGCTTCACTTCTACGGGAACAACACAAGTGGCAATAACAACAAGTATGCTTCCACTTTCCACGGCAAGGATGACAACAAAACAAATATGCCGCTTTCCACAAATGTAATTTGGATATCCACAATATGCAACAACTCCAATTTGAATTTCAAACCACTTCACTAATTGCAAGCCTTCCTCAATTGGTAAGTAATGAACTTCAAATTCAAATGGCACTCATTAACTCCCACAACTTAATGGAATGTGTTTGAATTCAAATAGATTCCTTACTACCCAACTCAATGCAAATCTGTAAATTGCACTTCTCTAATTCAGAATTACACAATGGAAATCACAACAAACTTCACAACCTCCTCACGCTACAAGCTAGTCACGGCAAGAGAATGGTAAGTTTTCAAGTTCAAAAAATTGTTGAATTTAACAACACTTCTATGCTTCTTTCCTTCCACAAAATAATTAATCACAAGAAGCTACAACAACCTTCCCAATCCAACTCCAACAAACAGCAAATTAAAATTCCAATCAAGGTAATTTTCGTAAACTCAAAGCCACACAACAACACAATTTGCGGTTTAAATGGAATACCCTAATTGAAGATGAATATCACGAAATCAAACAACAATCAATCCCTTGTCTCAAATTGTTCTCTGATACCAAAAGATGATGTGCTCAAAACCACTTTGAAACACAATCAATTGACTCAAAGAAAACAAGTCTCAAGTCAATCACAAACCGGTCTACCAAGGAAACAATTCATGTGAATACCTTAGAGATTTAGATGGAAAATGTTGATCAAATGATGTAATTATAATCTCTATTTGTAACATTCACCAAGTAACCATAATAAGTATTGAAAACCACGTGGAAATTAGATCAAAGAAAGCAATAAAACTGTGAAATCCACTTTCCCCCTTCAATCCCTAAATTCACACCAATCACTAAAATGATATATGTAATTCAAGTGCTCAAGGAATAATCAATCTTACAAGATTGATTATCTATGAAATATAACCACAAATATGTCTAAGAAAGATTCAAATCTATCCTAGATATGACTCACTAGAGAAGAAATGAACATACAACAAAGATGGAATCGATATGACTCACAATTCTCCTTCATCGCACTCGCCACAATTTCAATTCTTGGGTTGAAATTGATAAGAGTTTTGAACTAAGGAATGAACCCTAATTCCACACGTGAAAGTGTCTCTCAATTATGCAAAAAATGGCCTTCTCAAACCCTCTCTTAAGCAAGTATTTATATTTGATGCTCTTAGGGCTAGAAAATGGTCAAAATTACAAGTTTGCCACTTTTAAGGTGTCTAGTCCTAAATGAAAATTACAAGGAAATAAAAGTGTCCCAAAACCAAATACAACCAAAATTAGTTCATAAAACAATTACAAAGTACAAAATATCATAAGTCTTCATGAGCTAATGACTCGGAATGGAAAACAATCGCAGCGGGTCTTTGATTGTCACCTTGAAAATGTTCTGTATCCATCAACTGTTGTAGGACATATTGGCATCCCATGGAGAATTATCATTGTACCTGTAAGATTATTCTCAAATATTTATTAGAATAAAAGACATAAGACAAAATATGAGCGATTTGGATCATAATCCAAATCGGGTTTTGAAAATGTTGATAGTGCCAGAAATTTTCCCATCACTTGTAGTGATAGTTCTCATCACCAAGTCATGCTCCAATTTGTTAAGTGTGTTAAGGGAGTCATGAGTATCCTATTGTTTGCTTGTAGGCATAAATTGTATTAAGAAATGGTCATTTGTGTTTTAAGTTCTGCATGATGTGTGTAAAATTTGTTTATGTTTATTCATGCATGTGTGTTTGTGTTATATGTACTAGGCATTAGCTTACCCTTTGTGATGTGCTTAAAACCAAGGTCTAAGCACAATCAAATAAACCAAAGGAACACTTCAAATCTTAAACACAAACCGGTTCAATTGAACTAGAAATTGCGTGAACCCTAATGGAATTGATGCGGATTCGGATATGCTCTGAAACCAAATGATTCGAAAACGGATTCAAATTCCTTCACACAAACCAAATTGTCAATAACAATCAAATGTCACAAATTTTTAGGTTTTTCTGAATTTTGGTACTAACGAATAAATTCAAAGATATGGATAAAATTATCAATCTATAGATGCTAAGATTGATAAAATTAAACTGATTTGCAATCAAATCATAGAACGATAGAGACCACGTTCTATAAATCAATCACTATGGTTAAAGAATTCCAAGAATTCAATAACGATGCTCGCCACAAATTCTAAAGAACCAAGAATTTGATAAGAACAACAAGAATAAAGAGAAAAATCAATTCCCAATATTTACAAATCTCTAAAGAAGATTCACACCGCTCAAAGTTTCTCTATTTTACAACCAAAATAACATTCTCCTCGAAAACCCTAAGGAAGCCTATTTATATCATCCTAAAAAATTTGTGCGAAACCATTCAAGGCCGCCTCAAGGCCAGTGGCCTAAGTACATAGGCTGGCACCTAAAGGCCAGCGGCCTTTATTTAAGTCGGCTCCAAGGCCGATGGCTTTGAAGCTAACTTGGCCGGCCTTTATTCAAGGCCGGCTTAAGGCTGGTCGAACTTCGCCTTGGGTCCTCCCGATGCTTATGTCCTCCTTTTTTGGACCCCACACTGTCACCTAGAGCTCGGATTGACTTTGTTTTCTTTGGCGCTTGTATCTTAGCTCTTGGAATCGTATCAGGAATTTTGTTGCAAATCTGAAGGTCAAATGATGCAATTAACAATCCATATACGTAATCTTCACAAATAACAACAATTATAAGTGAAATCCACATGAATCAAATCAAGAGGAATTGATCAAAAACCGTGACTCCAACTTCTTACTACAATTCCCAATTCATGTCACAAAAGAAGATGATGATATCAATTACTAAAAACATTCAATCTTTAACAAGATAATTGATCACAAATGCAATAAAAAATCTGACTAAGAAAAATCCAAATCAACCCTAGATATGATTCACTAGTGATGAAATGGAAACACAACAAAGAAGGAATTAATACTACTCACAATTACCCTTTGTTGCACTTGCCACAATTTCAACTCTTGGAAATTGAAATTGATAAGAGAAATTGGATTTAGGAAACCCTAAGCCCTCTCACAAAAAGTGAAGTTCAAAATCTGAAAAATTTGGCCTCCTCAAACCCTACTATAAGCAAGTATTTATACTTGCTACTCCTAGGGTTAGAAAATGGTCAAAAATTACAACCACTTTTAAGGTAGTCAGTCCTAAATGGAAATTACAATAAAATGAAAGTGTCCCAAAAGAAAAATACAACATAAAATAGTCCATAGAACAATTATAAAGTACAAAAATATCATAAGTCTTCATAAGCCAATGCTTTGGAATGGAAACAATCGCAGCGGGTCTTTGATTGTAAATCTGAAAATGTCCCGTGTCCATCAACTAGTGTAGGACATATTGGCATCCCATGGAGAATTATTATTATACCTGTAAGATTATTTCTCAAATAGTTATTAGAATATAGAACATAAAGTAAAAATATAAGCGATTTGGACCATCAGCCAAATCCAGTTCTGAAGGTATATGTGGTGCCAGAAAATTTCTCATCATCTCCTCGGGCTTCTGAAAGATTTGCCCTTAAATCTAGAGGATCTTTTCCTGGACTAATACCCGATGTTTGGAATTGCTTGTTGGCTGAAAATCTAGAAGAGCTATATGTGCTTTTAACTAGTTCCAGGAAAGAACGAACCTTAGACGGAGACAAAGGAGTCAATAAAATCCGTGTACCATCCTTTTGAAACATGTAAGTGTTTCTAAACCCATCATGTAACACCTTTCTATCAAATAGCCATGGTCGACTGATAAGAGTAAATTAACCCTTGTAAATCATGGGCATTAATGATGAATTTGTATAATCTTTTGAATAAAATCAATGCGGATTCGGTATTTAATAGATAAATATATGTTTCAGGGTATAATACCAAAGAGAAGGAGAAAGATCACAAAAGGAGCATAATTGAAGCTTAAAAGATCAAGTTAAAGTTACTCATGGACAACACAGGGAAAGCCATGGCTGTGTCATGAACCGTAGGCACACCTGAAGATGAAAGCGTCACTTGGAAAGGAAGCACGGCTTGTGATAGGGGTGTGCTTGAAGCCGTGGCAGACGCTGCGAAGACGTGGAAAGCTCTAGAACTTGGCACGGGTTATAATCTAGCCGTGTTTCTAGCCGTGTTGCTAGCCGTGTTCCTAGCTATGTTCCTAGTCGTGCCAAACACTGAGCAAGATTGAGGAGTTACATATTATCGACCAGAGGGAGACACGGTTTGAAATCTGGCCGTACTGTTAGGCGTGTCAGGCGACTGTTATTCACTTGAAGAGATTCACTTGGAAAAGGAAAGATACAATCGTATCTTTCCAGCTGAAGATGCTCGGCCATGCCTTAAGAAGTATAAATAGAACAACCCTATTGAGAAAAAAAGGAGGCGGCACAAGAGAAACAGAAGAGAAGAGAAGTTGTTGCCAGAATAGTTTTCGGATTTGAAGCCAAGATATTTCATGTTTGAATTTTCTTTATGTACTCAATTATTTTATGTTTTGCTTTTCTTATTATATTCATGAGTGGCTAATTGTTTCATACCTGTTCCCTTGAGAAACCCCTAATTGTCATGCGACAGAATTGTTGATGTTCAATAAATAATTCTAATCTTTGAGTTTATTCATGTTGCAATCATAGTTTGTTCATCTTGATATGTGCGCAGTATTAGGATGGAATTATATCTCTGTTATTAAGATTGAGAAATCATTAATAGAGTGGATCTGGCATGGATAAAAAGACCCCTTGTAATCCTAAAGATAGGTTATAGGAGGTTTTCTGTATTGAACGAGGTCATTGTGGTCTGGTTTAATTGAGAGTCTTGGGATTTTATTGCAATCTTAATTATGTTAATTGAAGAGAGATCTTAATTGGCTTAATTAGGATTAGAGATTATTGATCTTGAGAAAGACTCTAATCTAGTGTAAGAAACTCCGCAGATCAGAGATTGGGTATTAATCATTGGACGGTTCGGAATTAAATAAAAGTTGCATGAGAATTAGGGGTGGATCTTGGGCAAGGTATGTTTAGATCATTGAATTAATTAAGGGAGTGTTTGAATACATTTACTTTGTTCATTTTTATTTGTTTCTTTCAGATTTAAGTAATAATTAGGATAGTTGAGATCATCAATAGTGAGAAGTTAAATAGTAGGAAAATCGTTAGTACTAGTACTTATAAGTCTTCGTGGGATCGATACCTGTACTCCTATGCTATACTGCTAGTCGATAGGTACACTTGCCTGAGAACTGATCGTAAGTTAGGATTGAGTAGAGGGTTAAACTTGTTAGAACGGTCAGATCGTCCATTATCAACCCAGTTGTAAATGAAATGCATACATAAGAAGCACATCATAGATAATCTCATCACTATACCGATCTCCTATACTGATTGGTACCATTGCTTGCTGTGTAACATGCAAACTACCTCGGTTGTCCAACCAATGCACTTTATACGGGTTAGGATGAGAGTTAGTGGTTAATTGTAAGTTTTCTACTAATGTAGTAGATATGACATTAGTACAACTACCACTATCAATAAAAAGCATACATAGGTTACCTCGAATCTGACAAGGTGTGTGGAACAGATTATCCCTCTGTATGTCCCTAGTATCTGGAGAAATAGTCATAACCCTGTATAACACATTAACAGGTAAGTATTTTCCTCCCTTTTTATCCCCATGTGTTTCAGCATGTTCATCATCATAATACTCTTGTAAGGCTAAGGATAAATCTGTAGGCTTGACAGTCTCTTCCTCATCATCTTCCTTGTTACCCTCTATGACGGTCATCACCCTTTTATTGGGACACTATGTAGCTATATGTCCAAATCCCTTGCATTTGAAACATTTAATCTGGCACATCTTCCTACTGGTTGACCCTTGTACCATCTGCCTCAAATCAGATCCAACTACCTCTTTGCCTTTCCCAAAAACATTTTTGTCCTTTTCTGTAGTAGGGATAATTTTGTCTACAACCCTGAAATGCTCACCTGCTCCCTTTGACCCATCCAACTGACCAACAACCCCCATGGGCTTTGTATTAGTATAGGGTCTGCTCCTAGTAACTTGGAATGAATAGGATCGCCTCTATCTTTCCACTTTCAAGGATAATTGTATAGCCTCATCAAGTGTACTCTATCTCTGAAGCTCAACTACATAAGCTATCTCATACCTCAACCTAGATACAAAACGTGCTAGGGTTTGTTTAGGAGGTTCAACTGATCCACATCTAATCACTAGTGTCTCAAACTCTTGTATGTAGTCATCCACTGTTTTACCCCCTTGTCTCGGTGTCTGGAGACGCATAAATAGCTCTTGCTTGTAGTGTTCCGGTACAAACCTCTTCCTCAAAACTCGTTTCATGTCTCTGCAAGTGTGTATTTCGGTCTCTCCATCCCTTTGCCTACCGATCACCATATTTTTCCACCACAAAGCGGCATACCCTATGAACTCTACAGTTACAAGACGTGCCTTGGAGTCATCATCAATCTCATAACACTCGAAAAGACCCTCAACTTTGTCTTCCCAGTCTAGGTAATCATCGGCGGAACCCCTACCATCAAATGAAGGCATCTGTAGCTTCACATACTCTAATCCTTGAGGTGGTTTAAATTCCCTGTCTGGGTATGGATTAACCCCAAAATTATCATCTTTGTATTCCCTAAGAGCATGATAATCTCCTTCTACTCTTCTCCCCAAATTTCCTCTAATTGCCCTTTCTCTCTAGACATTTTGAGGAGCTACTCTAGGTGGTGCCTGAAGGTTTACCACAGGTGGTGGTGGCAATGTCATCGTATTAATCCTTGTTTCTAATGTAGCAACAATTGTGGTAAGGTCCTGAAGTTGTTCATCTAGAGTTCTTCCACTTGTATTTCGACGACCTGGTTTACCACCCACTTGGCTATTGGCTTCATTGCCAATGCCCCCATTCACAATATCATTTAACATGTTTGTGGATGCGATTTATTTGAAGTACAAATGTAATCTCAAATAATTGTATCACACTCCCTTCACTTCACCACGTCACAATAACACGTTTGGATAACAACACACACACCTGTACACCCACGGTGCAACAAGTCACCAATGCAACAAATACTTCTTGTCACTTCAAGTATAGTAAAATAATTAAAGCACAAATAAATACTTTCAAGTAGTTAAGATATTGAATTTAACTAAGCAAGTGTTTAAGTATTAATACTTAATAACTTTCACACATAAATGCTTATCTTTAAATTTCAAACTTCACTACTTAACTTCCTTTATTAGCTATGGTTCACACTCACACTTGATCATAATGTGCAGCACCTTACTCCACACAACTCTACAAATTCACACCACCACTCACACCACACATATACATGTTGCAACCACTTCAACCACCACTACATACACACAACACTTCACGGTGCAAATTACCTTTCACTCAACATACACCAAAACTAATGCCACATGCATACACTCTTCACTAATTTGACAAAAACACAACTCCACAACACGACAACAACAACAAAAAGTACTCCACTTCCAACACAATTTCTAACCATAACTTTACACAAAAAGGCAGGAATTCAAATTTGAAAATCAAACCACTTCACTAATTGCAACCCTTCCACATTTGGTAAGAAGTAATTTTCAAATTCAAACAAACACACATTAACTCCTTCACTCTTAATGCTTGTTTTGAAATCAAATAACTTCCTTTTTCCCACACTACTCAAATCTGGAAATTGCAAATTGTTTCTCCCTAATTCCGAATTCATAAATGTTACACACAACACTACAATATACGGCAAGGATTTCAAAGCAACACTTTCCTAACCTTCAAATTTCACTTCCCACAAATAATGATAATGATGATTTCCATTAAGCTAATCACGGTCAACTTAAGGAGACAAACAACATGGTGAGTACTTCATGTCCACAACACTTAACAATAAGGAAATCACTTCAACAACACAATTGAAATAATTCAATTCTTCAATACACAATTTTCGGATCAAGGTAATAAGAACCCTAATTTCCGAATTCCAAATTGCAAATCCCTCCTCTTAAACCTCAAGCTTTGATACCAAAAAGATAATGTGCTCAAAACCAAGGTCTAAGCACAATCAAATAAACCAAAGGAACACTTCAATTCTCAAACATAAGCCGGTTCAATTGGACTAGAAATTACGTGAACCCTAATGGAATTTTGTTGCAAATCCGAAGGTCAAATGATGCAATTAACAATCCATATATGTAATATTCACAAATAACAACAATTATAAGTGAAATCCACGTGAATCAAATCAAGAGGAATTGATAAAAAATTGTGAATCCAACTTCTTACTACAATTCCCAATTCACGTCACAAAAGAAGATGATGATATCAAAAACTAAAAACATTCAATCTTTAACAAGATAATTGATCACAAATGCAATAAAAATCTAACCAAGAAAAATCTAAATCAACCCTAGATATAACTCACTAGTGATGAAATGGAAACACAACAAAGAAGGATTGTGTATGAGTTATGGTTTGCTTTAGTGTTTTGTAGTGGTGAAAGATTGTATATTTGGAAGTGTGAACTGTAGGGTACGTGTGTTGTGTTTTGTGGTATGAATTGCGGTGTAAAGAGGGAAATATTGAGTTATCAGAGTTGTGTTGTGTCTATTGAATAGAAGGGACATTAGCACTGTGACTTGAAGGTATATGTGTGTAGAGTTGTGTTTGTAAAATTTAGTGAAGTTGTATGCATTTGGTGTGGATTTTGGTGTGAACATTGTAGACAATTGTGTTGGAGGTGTAATTGGAGTAGCATTGTGAGCAAAGAGGAGTAGTGTGGCAATGGATTTTTGTATTTTTGTATTTGTTGAGGTGCTGCACATTGTGGTTATTTGTAGTGTGAAATCAAGGCAAGAAAAGGAAGGTTGAGTAGTGGAATTTAAAATTCAAACAAATCATTAAAGTGTGAAAGTAATTGAACTAGTTACTTAAACACTTGTTGTTGAATTTAATTTTATCTACTTGAAAGTAGTTATGCGTGTACTTCATTTATTGAATTTATTTGGAGTACTAAATTATTTCCTTGTGCCTTTGAAGCTCTTTGAGACGTAAGCTATTATATCATTGTAGTTGCTAAAACGTGTAGATTGCTGTTATTGATTAAGTGTGTTGTAAATTGTGGGATTACTTCTTCAAATTCACATCATGTCCAAATGAAAGTGTGAATGGGGGGATTGGCATTGAGGCCAATAGGCAGGTTGGTGGAGGTTAGGGTCATAATATTATAGGTAGGAGGACTTTAGAAGAATAGCTCTAAGATCTTACTACCATAGTTGCTACTTTGGCAAATAGGATTAATAGGATGACATTACCACAACCACTAGTGGTGAACCTTCAGGTATGACCTCGGGTAGCTCTATAGAACCTTTAGAGAGAAAGGGCAGTGAGAGAAGGAAATCTGGTTAGAAGGATGGAGGGAGATCATCACCCTACAGGGAAGAGAGGGACGACAACTTAAGACTAATCTTTACCCGAATAGAGATTTCATGCCACATTAGGGATTGGAATATGTGAAGCTGCAAATGCCTTCTTTTGATGGCAAGGGATCGACTGATGATTATCTAGACTGGGAGGATAAGGTTGAAGGTCTCTTTGAATGCTATGAGATTGATGATAATACTCGAGTTTGACTGGCTACTGTTGAGTTTACAGGATATGCTACCTTATGGTAAAAAATTTTGATTATCAGCAGGCGTAGGGATGGGGAGGCTGAGATTCAAACATGGAGGGATATGAAAAGGGTGTTGAGATAGAGATTAATTCCTGAGCACTACAAATAGGAACTGTTCATGCAATTATAGACATTGAGGTAGGGAGGCAAGACAATTGATGATTATGTGTAGGAATTTGAAACCCTCATGATTAGATATGGGTTAATCGAACCTCCAGAACAAACCCTAGCATGCTTCGTCTTAAGGCTAAAATATGAGATAGCGTGTGTCATTGAGCTGTAGCGATATAGTACACTTGATGAGGCTATTCAGTTAGCCTTGAAAGTGGAAAGGTAAAGGAGGTCTAACTTATTCAACGCTCCGAGCAATAGACCCAGTATTACTACCAGACCCTTGGTAGCTGATGGTCAATCAGGAGGGACAAAGGCGGTAGGTGAGACAGTAAGAGCAATGGACAAAACTACCCTTAGCACTGCTAGAGAAAATATACCCTCTAGGAAGGGTAAAGAGGTAATAGCACCGATGTGAGGCAGACTGTTCTCGGATCTACTAGTGGAAAAGTATGCCAAATTAAATGCTTTAAGTGCATGGGATTTGGCCATATGGCAGCATAGTGTCCAAATAAGAGGGTGATGATTATTATGGAGGGTGCTGGAGAAGATGTTGAGGTTGAGGAAGAATAGGTTGAGCCTACAGATTTGTCTATAGCACTGTAGGAGTACTATGATGATTAGACTGTAGAAACACATGAAAAGCATACAAGTGAACAGTATCTACCCATTAATGTGTTACGTAAGACTCTAACCTTATCTCTTGATGCTAGAGACATACAGAGGGAGAACATATTCCACACCTCTTGCAGGATCAAAGGTAACCTTTGTGTGCTCATCATTGATAGTGGTAGTTGCACGAATGTTATATCTGCTACATTATTAGACAAATTACAATTATCTACTAGTCCACATCCTAGCCCTTATAACTTGCATTGGTTGGACAATCGGGGTAATATGTATGTTACGCTAAGGGCAAAGGTGCTTGTGAGTGTTGGGTAAAAGTATCACAATGAGATCCTATGTGACGTGATCCCTATGTGTGTGTTCCATTTGTTATTGGGTAGGCCCTGGATGTTTGATCGGAAGGTGTTACATGATGGTTTCAGAAACACCTATATGTTTAGTATGAGAGGGTTTCGTATAGTACTATCACCTATGACTCCATTTAAGGTGCACCAATTTTAGGAGCAGATTAGAACTACTTCCACTACATCTAGTAACTGGGAGAACAAGCCAATAGAGATATTCGGGTTCAGTTCTACAAATGACCCTTTATATTTGAGGGCAAATCTTTCAGAAGCCCGAGGAGATGATGGGAATTTTTTCGGCATTCTAGATGTTCTCAGAACTCGATTTGGATGATGATCCAAATCACTCATATTTCACCTTATTTATTTGATCTAATAAATGTTTGAGTAATAATCTTACAGGTATAATAATATTTCTCCATGGGATGTTAAATGACTTACATTAGTTGATCGCCACGGGACATCATCAGATTATCATCTAATGGCTCGCTGAGATTGACATCGCTTTGATGCATTGGCTCTTTAAGGATTTATATAATTTTTGTATTTGTAATTGTTCTTTGGACTATTTATGTTGTAATCCTTCTTTTAGGACACTTTCATTTGTTTGTAATTGTCTTTTAGGACCAACCACCCTAAAATTGACATAGTTGTAATTTTGTGGACTTCTTAACCCTAAAGGGATCAAGTATAAATACTTGCTTAAGTAAGGTTTTTAGGAGAGAATTTTTCAGAATACACTTCACCTTTTATGTGAGAGAATTAGGGTTCATTCCTTAGTTCAATTGCTCTTATTAATTTCAATCCTAAGAATTGGAATTGTGGTGAGTGCAACAAGGAGAAATTATGAGTAATATCAATTCCTTTTTTGTTGTGTTTCCTTTTTGCCACTAGTGAGTTATATCTAGGGTTGGATTGGATGTTTCTTGGTTAGATTTGATTGCATTTGTAATCAAATTATTATTGCTTAATTGATTGGTTTTTAGCCTTGGGTTTTAACCTTCAATTTTAGCCTCATTTGAACTATGAATCAATTTGTTTGGGAAGTGGATCACAGAATTGGATCTTATTGATTTTGTGTATTATTCACGTGGATTTACTTGTAATTAGTGTTATATTGGAGGAAATTATCTTTTTGGAATTGTAATTACAACTTTAAACATTCAGATCTCATTGCATCTTCACTAGGGTTTATGCAATTTCTAGTAATTTGAACTGAGATTAGTCAAGTTCATTTAAGGATTATAATTTTCTCCAATTGTATGTGCTTAACCCCTAATTTAGGCACATCACTTATGGTGGAAGAATCTACTTATCAACAGGCGTAGGGATGGTGAGGTTGAAATACAAACATAGAGGGATATGAAGAAGGTTATGAGAAAGAGATTTATTCCTGAACACCACAGGCATGAACTGTTTATGCGTCTTTAGACCTTGAGGCAAGGAGGCAAAACAGTCGATGACTATGTATAGGAGTTTGAAACCCTAATTATTAGATGTGTGTCAATTGAGCCTCCAGAATAAACCCTAGCACGCTTCGTATCAGGGTTGAAATATGAAATAGCGTGTGTAGTTGAGCTACAAAAGGTATAGTACGCTTGATGAGGCTATTCAACTAGCCTAGAAAGTGGAGAGGTAAAGGCGATCAAACTCATTCAAGGTTCCAATAGTAAGCCTAGTACTACTACTAGGTCCATGGGAATTGATGGTCAATCAAGAGGACCAAAGGTAGTAGGTGAGTTAATGAAGGTAGTGGACAGAGCTACCTCTAGCACAAATAGGGAAAACATGACCTTGGGAAAAGGGTAAAGTGGTAATAGCACTAGACGTTAGGCAGACTATACCGGGAACTACTAGTGGGAAAGTGTGCTAAATTAAATGTTTTAAATGCATGGGATTTAGGCATATGGCGGCATGGTGTCCTAATAAGAGGGTCATGATTGTTATGAAGGGTGCTAGAGAGGATGATGAGGATGAGAAGGAACCAGTTGAGTGATGTGCCTAAAAGGGAGTTTAAGCACATGCAAAACCAGTTTGAAAGACAATCATACAATGTCAATCAAACTAGCTTCCAATCACGTGAACTTCTTCTACTATTAAACCAATTCCACAACACCAATGTGATCAAGATTGAATGAACCAAATTTGATTAGCTCTGATACCAAAACGATGATGTGCCTAAAACCAAGATTAAGCACATAAAATGAACCAATTGAAAAACCCCAAAACACAAGATCAAAATCGTTTCAAAATTGGAACAAATTTTGAGTGAACCTTTAATGTTGCAAGATGATCCGAATGCTATATTTCAAGATAATAAAAATCACAATGATGAAATCCTCAATTGAATCACTGAATCAACTTAAAATCCCAAGAGATTTCCAAACATCAACAATCAAAACAAGACCGTGATCCTCCTTCCCAAGAAGGCCAATTCACAGTTTAAAATGAGGTAAAATTGATGGTTAGAACTAATGTTAAAACCAATCAATCTTATAACATGATAAAGTGATTACAAATGAAATAAAAATTTGACCAAGAAAAATCATAATCAACCTTAGATATAACTCACTAGTGATGAACAGGAAAATTACAACAAAGAGAATTGATGTTACTCATAATTTACTTTGAAGCCACTCGCCACAATTTTATTTTTTGGGATTGAAATTGATAAGAGCAATTTAGATTTAAGATAACCCTAACTGATAAGATCACAATATACTTATATTTTCTTTTAGGATTTATATTAAATTTATTTCAATATTATAAGAAAATATAAAGAAATGGAACTTAATGGCGTTTATTGTGAAAATTTAGGTTTTGAGGACCTAAAAGTAAAATATAAGTTAATTGGAGGAGTTTTTCACAAAATTGAAGAAGCAAATGAAGAATTGCTTTGAAGACTACTGGCCTTGACTATTTATGGGATGCCCATGCGAAAATCTCTCCAAAACCTTATCTTGATTGATTTGCTGACTCAATTCCTCATCAGATCAACCTTATCCTCCTCCTCTTTGGATCAATAAATAGACCCCTTGCATGAACCTAAGGATTCATTCCTGTTTCCTAGGATTTTATTTTCTCTTTAATTCTTTCTCATTTCATGTTATTCCAAATTTTAGTTTGAAGAAAAGAATGTTACTTTGCTGAAGTTTGCTTTTGATAGAGCCATTTTATACTCAATCTTTATAATATGAAGTTTGTTAATTTATTATAGATTTTATAGAAATCATAAGGAAATGGTACTTAATTCCATTATGGTGATAAATCAGGTTAAATGGAGTCAAGGGTGCTAATTCAAGTAAATTAGAGAAGTCATCTACAACTTGGATTAAAGACAAGGATTTACACCGCCGGAGGAAAGTACATGGGCGTGTAGTTGAAGTACACGACCGTGTACTTAGTTTTGAAGCCATAGGAAAATACACGGTCGAAGTACACGACCGTGTATCTGTCTTGAAGAATCCACGGGAAAATACACGGTTGAAGTACACAACCGTGTATCTGTCTAGAAGGAGGCACGGTTTGAGATACGGCCATGGTGAAAACCGTGCTACACACTGCATGAGAAGGAGAGAGACACGGCTTGTGACACGGCCGTGGTGGAAGCCGTGGTGGAAGCTTGATGAAGCCGTGCCATATACTAAATAAGGAAGAGAAATTGTGGAACTTCGACCAGAGGATGACACGGCTTGGGATCTTGCCGTGTTTGAAGCCGTGGTACACACTGGACACGGAAGATGATATGTGAATTATACACAAAGGAAGGTACGGCTTGACCCACGGCCGTGGTGTTGGGTGTGCCAAGTGGACGATTATTCACTTCATGAGATTTACATCAAAAAGGAAAGATATTTTCGTATCTTGCTAGCTAAAGATCCTCTGCCATTCCTTTAACAATATAAATAGAACTAACCCTGGAGGGTTAGAAAAAAAATCTTGGATCATCTTGGAGACAAGAAGGAAGGAAGGAGGCAGAGCAAGGAAACCGGGAACTGAGGCTTGTTATGTTTTTACTTTTAATTTTCGTTTTGATGATGAAGATGTGTAGCTAAGCAGATTTTCTAGCCAAAGGGTTATTGATAGGAATAAAAATCCGACAAAACCTATCATTAGGGCAAGAACTGAAGGATTTCAAATCTTGGCGTTGAGGGCCCATTTTGAGCAGATCGACCCCGAAATTGTTTATATATTAACCTCTTTTCTATTATTCTTGTATTGTGTTTTCCAACAGGCACACTTATCATATTCTATAGGGCAATGGACAAACTCCCTCAAACTCAGCTTGTGGGTTATCTATGGACCGACTTGAACCGGCGATGAGCTGAGCCGATGGATCCTATAGAAGACTGGCATCATGAAGACCATTTTTTTTTATGTATTTCTTCTTTTATGAACTATTTTAGTTGTATTTTGGTTTTGGGAAACTTTTATTTCCTTGTAATTTTCATTTAGGGTTAGCCACCTTAAAAGTGGCAAACTTGTAATTTTGAGCACTTTTTAACCCTAGGAGTATCAAGTATAAATACTTGCTTAAGAGAGGGTTTGGGGGGCTTATTTTTACAGAACAAACACTTCACATTTCGTGAGAGGGCTTAGGGTTTCCTAATTCCAAAATTCTCTTATCAATTTCAATCCCAAGAAGTTGGAATTGTGGCGAGTGCAACAAGGAGAAATCGTGAGTAATATCGATTCATCTTTGTTGCTGTTCATTTCTTCTCTAGTAAGTCATATCTAGGGTTGATTTGAATCTTTCTTGGACTTTTTAGTGATTGTAATTCGTGGATAATCATCTTGTAAAGGTTGATTGTTCATTGAGATTGAATGCTTCTTAGTGATTGACGTGAATTGGCATTATTGGAAGGATTTGAGATCACGGTTTTTGTGCTTGTCTTTATTGCTTCCTTTTGATCTGATTTTACGTGAACTTCATGTTTTCTTGTGGTTATTTGGTTAATATTATCATTGGAGATTACAATTGAATCATTTGAACAACAATTTCATCAAAATCTACAAGGTGTGCACGTGAAATTGCCCTCAAGTGAACCGGTTTGTGTTTTGTGAATTAAGGTGTTTTCCTTGATTTTTTTTTATTGTGCTTAAGCTTGGAATTAGGCACATCTGTTATAGAAGTTTGATTCTCCACGAATTGTGAGCTTTAATTGATTTTTCTTTAATCTATTCTTTGTTTTTGGATATTCATATATCTTCTGAACGTTTTGTCATTATTATCTTTGTTGATTGGTATGAATTAGAGCTCTTCTACTCAATTAGCAAGTTAATATATTGTCAACTAGCACGTCAAATCCGTAATTGTTTGATAGTTCTAGTCTCGGTGGCACAATAACATGTTTGGTTATAAAATAGATGATCGAATTCATGTTATGGAGATGTATGATCTTGTTTAAATAGGTTATCTTATAATTTACTGGCATGAATTGGTGGTCTCTCTAGTTTTTAATGCTATTGGTAGATTAAATCCTAAGAGCTTGTTTTAGGGTTGTCTAATCGATAAGAGAAATAATCAAAGAGCTTGTTTTGATTATCGAAGAAGTAAGGAGAGATAGGTTATTAGAGCTTGTTAATAACCATAACCAGTTTATCTAGAAATAAGAATAGAAAACATTTGCATTGATGATCAATTCATAGAATTAAACTATCTTGATTCCTTTGGCTAGGCTTTTATCAATATTCGATTTTATTATCTTGTTTCAATATTATTCTGATTCACAAACAAAACCCCCCATTTTTTTCTTTTCCTCTTTATTCGCTTTGAATAGAAATATATTTAACCAATCCCTGTGGATACGACCCTACTCACCACTATATGCAAATCATATAATTGTCTAGGAGTAGGTTTTTATTTTTGTTGGATTCGACACCCATCAAATTTTGGCGCCGCTGTCAGAAATTGGTGTCAAATTTATTTCTATTCTTGTATGACTCATTCTTCCTAGATAGGTGAACTCACTTATAATCCAGAGATCGAGAAGACTTTTAAGAGGCTGTGAAGAGAAGCTAGATCATCCCCTGGACTGAACTTGGCATCGGATTTGTCTGATTCATCCATTGATTCTGAAAAAGAAGACGATATGGCAAATCCCGAAAGAACATTGCGAGAATTGGCCGCACCGGATGTAAATCAACAACCACTTTGTATTCACTATCCCGAACTAGCTGTTGAATTCGAGTTGAAATCTGGGTTGATACATCTGCTACCCACCTTTCATGGTCTTGAGAATGAAGATCCTCACAAACATTTGAAAGAATTTCATATAGTGTGTTCTAGTATGAGGCCGCAAGGAATAACCGACGATCAAATCAAGTTACGTGCTTTTCCATTCTCTTTAAGTACTAAAGCTAAAGATTGGTTTTTTATTTGCCTCCAGGTTCTATAACCACTTGGACAGATATGGTGAGGCTCTTCTTGGATAAATTTTTCCCTTCGTCTAGAGCTTCTGGTATAAGAAGAGAAATTTATGGTATCAAACAGAGGGACATCGAGACTCTTCATGAGTATTGGGAGAGGTTCAAGCAACTTTATGCAAGCTGTTCACAACACGGGATATCTGAACAACTTCTCATCCAATACTTCTATGAAGGCCTACTTCCAATGGAGAGGAAGATGATGGATGCTGTAAGCGGAGGCGCCATAGTAAACAAAACCCCTGGTCAAGCTAGGGAAATGATCTCCATTATGGCTGCTAATTCGCAACAATTTGGGTATAGGCATGATACATCTTCAAGGAAGGTAAATGAGGTAAGTGTTTCTAACCTTGAACATCAAATTTCTAACCTAACCTCCCTTGTGCAATAGATAGCCCTCAGAAATACACAGCAGGTGAAGGCTTGTGGAATTTGTGCTGCTCCTAATCATCTTACCGACATGTGCCCCACATTGCAAGATGACAATCATGAACACGCCAATGCTGTAGGAGGATTCCCAGGAGAGCCACAGAGGAAATATGATCCCTACTCGAATGCTTACAATCCTGGATGGAGGGATTACCCTAACTTCCGGTATGGCAATAACCCACAACATTTCCAACAATTCCAGCCTAAGCCATCAAACCAAATACCCCAAGCTCCTTCCACTTCAGGTATGTCTCTTGAGGAAATTGTTAAATCTCTTACTGTTAATATAAAACAATTTCAGGATGAGACAAAACAGAGCATTCAAAACTTGGAGAATCAGGTATGCCAACTTGCTTCTGTTGTAAACAGGTTAGAAACTCAAGGTAAGTTACCTTCTCAAACTATTACAAATCCGAAGCAAAGCGTTAATGCAATTACCTTGAGAAGTGGAACAGAATTACAGGGATCAAATAAGAAAGGACACCCATCTAATCTTGAGGAAGAGACTAAGAAAGAAATTTCAACTCCGAGCCAACAGGACAACCAGAGTAGAGGGTCTCTAGTAGAGCCATCAAAGGTCATGTTGACACCACCTCCTTTCCCTTCCAGATTAGCGAAATCCAAGCATGAAGCGGAAGAAAAAGAGATTCTAGAAACTTTTTGAAAAGTTGAGGTAAATATTCCTTTGCTTGATGCCATTAAGAAAATACCTCGCTATGCTAAATTTCTCAAAGAATTGTGCACTAACAAAAGGAAGCTGAAAGGTAATGAAAAGATTAGTGTGAGTGAGAACATTTCAGCTATTATTCAGAAGAAGCTTCCTCCTAAATGCAAGGATCCAGGTATGTTTACTATTCCTTGCAAAATAGGTAATCTTGGAATCGCTAAAGCCATGTGTGATCTAGGATCTTTGATCAATGTCATGCCTTTGTCTGTTTATCAACGTTTGAATGTTGGCCCCTTGAAGGAAACTTGTGTTATTGTTCAACTTGCTGACAGGTCCAATGTTTATCCTGAAGGAGTTCTAGAGGATGTTTTAGTTCAAGTTAATGGGTTGGTTTTTCCTGCTGATTTTTATGTGCTTGACATGGAAGATAATGATTCCCATAATTCATCACTGATATTATTAGGGCGACCATTCCTTAAGACATCCAAGACGAAAATTGATGTAAATGATGGTACCCTCACTATGGAATTTGATGGTGAAATGATTAAATTTAACATTTATGATGCCATGAAACATCCTAGCAATATCTCTCCTGTTTTTGCTGCGAATGTTATTGACCCATCACTACAGGCACCAAAGTTGGAATCAAAACCCTTACCCGAACATCTAGCCAGGAACGTCTAGCCAAAGACGTTAAAGAAAGGCGCTTCATGGGAGGCAACCCATGTCAAAAAAAAAAAATTTTCAATTTTAGTTTTGTTTTGATTCTAGTGTTGTTTGATTTTTTCCGATTAGCTGCAGTAAGGATATATATCATCAGATGACACTCTCTAGTGCATAAGGGGAGAATTCCAATTACTCTACACTTCATACCAAGGAAGTACCAGTATTTCTTTTCTCTTATTCTCTAATGTTCCTTGTGTTGATTCCTCTTTAATTGTGCTGAATTAGGAACAGTGAGGACACTGTTCAAGCTAAGTGTGGGGGAGAGGATAATAAAATATAGAGAATAGAGAACTGACTTATACTCTGAATATTTGTCCTTAAGCAATCTTAAGCAATTTTAAGCCAAATTTTTTTCAAAATTATCATGAAATCTGGAGATTGTACTAAATGTTGTAATAAGCATCTACAAAAATGTGAAATTGACTTGTTCAAATTCTTTACTCACCTACTATTGTGATTAGAATACTTGGTTAAAATTAAGTAGTGAAATCTTTAAGAAACAAATTTACCTTGTATTTAGCTTTAGAATTGGAAGTCTAAGAGTAAGTCGAGTCCCTAAGTGAAAAATAAACAAGTTTACTTATAGGTTATATTAGCAACTGTATACTCTTTGAAGTTGTTGAAAAAAGAAAAAATCAAGCATAGCCATTACTCCAATAATTCAAATAATTGAGTTAAGAGTATTCAAACATGAATGTTAGAGTGAGGAAGAGTCCATAGGGGTATCTCAAAACCCGGTCACTTGAGTGACGAGCTCGGGATGTGCCGACTCAATGAACTCACTATAACGATAAGGGCGAAAAAGGCAAAAGTTCATGAAAAGAAGCGGGCAAAAACCCGTCAAAATAGATGCTTGATTAAATCAAAAGAACAATGAATGTAAACATTCATTGAATTAAACAAGACTTATAATAAAAGGAAGAAAATCTATGGAAAGAGTTGATACTATATGCTTTTACTTTATGTTGCAAGGATTATATACTTGATAATATCCAATGAAGTTTAATTGGGTGTTTTTCCTTAGTGGATTAAGTATTTATTTTTGGAATAAAAATTCTTTTGCTAAACATGAGGATTAAAGTTTGTTTTGTTTAGATTAGCTATTAAATTTTGTCCATGGTAATTTGATCACATGAAACCAGTTTGGTTGAAGTAGTAGACATTAAAATTACAAATCATGAATTACAAATGAATAGATGCTTGGAATGATGAAAAGAAAGTTCGTATAATCAATGATGGATTTCTCAATTGATTTGGTTCAATTGCTTGAGGACAAGCAAGAGTTTAAGTGTGGGGGAATTTGATAGAGCCATTTTATACTCAATCTTTATAGTATGAAGTGTGTTAATTTATTATAGATTTTATAGAAATCTTAAGGAAATGGTACTTAATTCTATTATGGTGATAAATCAGGTTAAATGGAGTCAAGGGTGCTAATTCAAGTAAATTAGAGAAGTCATCTACAACTTGGATTAAAGACAAGGATTTACACCGCCGGAGGAAAGTACATGGGCGTGTAGTTGAAGTACACGGCCGTGTACTTAGTTT
The DNA here is from genome assembly GCA_037954665.1 of Laguncularia racemosa. Taxonomy (NCBI): domain Eukaryota; kingdom Viridiplantae; phylum Streptophyta; class Magnoliopsida; order Myrtales; family Combretaceae; genus Laguncularia; species Laguncularia racemosa. The sequence goes on along the minus strand of JBBMOL010000517.1, from coordinate 130,262 downwards.
TGAAGCCACAGGAAAATACACGGTCGAAGTACACGACTGTGTATCTGTCTTGAAGAATCCACGGGAAAATACACGGTTGAAGTACACAACCGTGTATCTGTCTAAAAGGAGGCACGGTTTGAGATACGGCCATGGTGAAGACCGTGCTACATACTGCATGAGAAGGAGAGAGACACGGCTTGTGACACGGCCGTGGTGGAAGCCGTGGTGGAAACCGTGGTGGAAGCTTGATGAAGCCGTGCCATATACTAAATAAGGAAGGGAAATTGTGGAACTTCGACCAGAGGATGACACGGCTTGGGATCTTGCCGTGGTTGAAGTCGTGCTACACACTAGACACGGAAGATGATATGTGAATTATACACAGAGGAAGGCACGGCTTGACCCACAGCCATGGTGTTGGGCGTGCCAAGCGGACGATTATTCACTTCTTGAGATTTACATAGAAAAGGAAAGATATTTTCGTATCTTGCTAGCTAAAGATCCTCTGCCATTCCTTTAACAATATAAATAGAACTAACCCTAGAGGGTTAGAAACAAAATCTTGGATCATCTTGGAGACAAGAAGGAAGGAAGGAGGCAGAGCAAGGAAACCAGGAACTGAGGCTTGTTATGTTTTTACTTTTAATTTTCGTTTTGATGATGAACATGTGTAGCTAAGCAGATTTTCCAGCCAAAGGGTCATAGAAGTTTGATTCTCCATGAATTGTGAGATCTAATTGATTTGTCTTTAATCTATTCTTTGTTTTTGGATATTCATATATCTTTTGAACGTTTTGTCATTATTATCTTTGTTGATTGGTATGAATTAGAGCTCTTCTACTCAATTATCAAGTTAATATATTGTCAACTAGCACGTCAAATCCGTAATTGTTTGATAGTTCTAGTCTCGGTGACACAATAACATGTTTGGTTATAAAATAGATGATCGAATTCATGTTATGGAGATGTATGATCTTGTTTAAATAGGTTATCTTATAATCTACTGGCATGAATTGGTGGTCTCTCTAGTTTTTAATGCTATTGGTAGATTAAATCCTAAGAGCCTGTTTTAGGGTTGTCTAATTGATAAGAGAAATAATCAAAGAGCTTGTTTTGATTATCGAAGAAGTAAGGAGGGATAGGTTATTAGAGCTTGTTAATAACCATAACCAGTTTATCTAGAAATAAGAATAGAAAACATTTGCATTGATGATCAATTCCTAGAATTAAACTATCTTAATTCCTTTGGCTAGGCTTTTATCAATATTCGATTTTATTATCTTGTTTCAATATTATTCTGATTCACAAACAAAACCCCCCATTTTTTTCTTTTCCTCTTTATTCGCTTCGAATAGAAATATATTTAACCAATCCCTGTGGATACAACCCTACTCACCACTATATGTAAATTATATAATTGTCTAGGAGTAGGTTTTTATTTTTGTTGGATTCGACACCCATCAGCTTTCAATTGAAGAATTCTAGGAATCATTTTGGAAGATTGAAGTTCTACAAACTCTTGAAGATTATAGCAATCGTTTCATTTATTTTATTTTCATTTATGCAATTTATCAGTTTATTTTTATTATTCAATATGAATTCCATTGCACCTATTCATTTAAATTGTTTTTATGCAATCCACACCATAATGTTCTAAATCATCTCTGTGGGAAACATGATGAAGTCATAATTCAACTAAAATCATCATTGTATTCATGTTATAGAACATATAGATATGTGAAATTTTCATATGAGAATTTCTACTATGAATTGTATTTTGTAATTGAAATCAATGCATAGAAATTTAAATGACTCGAAAGAGAAATTTAGGATTTATTAGGAATTCCCAAGTAAGATTTAATAATTTATGCAGAAGCGGCGTTATTGAATTTTATTAGAAATTGACCCAAGTGTTTCATACAATATTTTTTATTTAATTTTTCACTAAGGGATTAGGAGAAAATATTTTAAAGATATTAGGCAATCATATAATTGGGAAATTTATGATCGTAAATTAGAATCCTCCATTGATTTTATTTAGCCAGAGCTATTAAATTAAATTGGAGTTTTGATACTTTAAAACTTAAATAAGGATTAAGGTTTTGTCAATTTTCTTGTGAAAATCCATACAGCTATAAGTTATTATATGATGTGCCTAATTCCACTTCCAAGAACAATCAAATGACTCAAGAAAACAAGTCTCAAGTCTCATACAAAACCGGTCCACCAAAGAAGCAATTCACGTGAATACTTTGTAGATTTTGATGGAAAATGTTGATCAAATGATTTAATTATAATCTCTATTTGTAACATTCACCAAGTAACCATAATAAAGATTGACAATCACGTGGAAATCAGATCAAAGAAAGCAATAAAACCATGAAATCCACTTTCTCTTTCAATCATAAATTCATGCCAATGCACTAAAAATCATATATGCAATTCAAGTGCTCAAGGAAACAATCAATCTTACAAGATTGTTGTCCACGAAATATAACCACAAATATGTCCAAGAAAGATCCAAATCTACCATAGATATGACTCACTAGAGAAGAAATGAACATACAACTAAGATGGAATCGATATGACTCACAATTCCCCTTCGTTGCACTCGCCACAATTCCAATTCTTGGGTTGAAATTGATAAGAGTTTTGAACTAAGGAAAGAACCCTAATTCACACGTGAAATGTGTCTCTCAATTTTGCAAAATATGGCCTCCAAACCCTCTTCTAAGAAAGTATTTATACTTGCTACTCCTAGGGTTAGAAAGTGGTCAAAATTACATGTTTGCCACTTTTAAGGTGGCTAGCCCTAAATGAAAATTACAAGGAAATAAAAGTGTCCCAAAATGATTACAACATAAATAGTCCATGCAAATGAAAAATATATAAAAGAAATTGGTCTTCAATGATGCCGGTCTTCTATAGGATCCATCGGCCCAACTCATCGCCAATTCAGGTCGGTCCATGGATAACCCATAAGCTAAGTCTGAGGGAGTTTGTCCATTGCCCTATAAAATATGATAAGTGTGCCTGTTGGAAAACACAATACAAGAATAATATAAAAGAGGTTCATATATAAATAATTTTGGGGTCGATCTACTAAAAATGGGCCCTCATCGCCAAAATTCGAATTCCTTTAGTTTTTGCCCTAATGATAGGTCTTATCGGATTTTGATTCCTATCATCTCCTCGGGCCTCAAAAAGATTTGTCCTCAAATCTAGTAGATCAAATGCAATAGAGACTTTCTTTCCTCTTAGCAAACCACCTGAAGAAATATCTCTATAGAATCCCAATATCTGAAATACTACAGGTGGTGATTGTCTTCTCTCCTCCATTTCCAGGATGTATCTTTTCCGCAACACAAATAATGACCCATTATCCACTGAGGTATCCCCTATCTCAACCCATCTCACTGATATTGTATCCTCCTTTTCTAACTCATCTGTATGTCGCTGATCCTGATGGTCTTCTAGTGGTTGGCCCAACTTCTCATTGCCCTCTGAGACCTCTGAAGGTGAACACAAATGTCTCTGAACATTCTGATCCTCTAAGGATAGACTCATCTGACTCTGATCCTCAGAATACTCCAATGGTGTACTCAACTGCTCGTGAACCTCTAGTGTCTCTGAAGGAGAACATAACTGACCCTGAACAGTTTGGTTCCCTAGTAGTCTGCTCCTAGTAACCTGGAATGAATAGGATTGCCTCTGTCTTTTCACTTTCAAGGCTAACTGTATAGCCTCATCAAGTGTACTATATCTCTGAAGCTCAACTACACAAGCTATCTCATACTTCAACCTAGATACAAAACGTGCTAGGGTTTGTTCAAGAGGTTCAACTGATCCACATCTGATCACTAGTGTCTCAAACTCCTGTACATAGTCATCCACTGTTTTACCCCCCTGTCTCAGTGTCTAGAGACGCATAAATAACTCATGCCTGTAGTGTTCTGGTACAAACTTGTTCCTCAATACTCGTTTCATATCTCTCCAAGTGTGTATTTCGGTCTCTCCATCCCTTCGCCTGCTAATAACCATATTTTTCCACCACAAAGCGGCATACCCTGTGAACTCTACAGTTGTGAGACGTACCCGAGAGTCATCATCAATCTCATAACACTCGAAAAGACCCTCAACTTGGTCTTCCCAGTCTAGGTAATCATCTGCGGAACCCCTACCATCAAATGAAGGCATCTATAGCTTCACATACTCTAATCCTCGAGGTGGTCTAAATTCCCTGTCTGGATATAGATTAACCCTACAATTATCATCTCTATCTTCCCTAAGAGCATGATAATCTCCTTCTACTCTTCTCACCAAATTTCCTCCAACTGCCCCTTCTCTCTGGACATTCTGAGGAGCTACTCTAGGTGGTGCCTGAAGGTTTGCCACAGGTGGTGGTGGCAATGTCATCCTATCAATTCTTGTTGCTAATGTAGCAACAATTGTGGTAAGGTCCCGAAGTTGTTCATCTAGAGTTCTTCCATTTGTATTTCGACGACCTGGTCTGCTACCCACTTGGCTATTGGCCTCATTGCCAATGCCCCCATTCACACTATCATTTAACATGTTTGTGGATGCGATTTATTTGAAGTACAAATGTAATCTCAAATAATTGTAGTACACTCCCTTCACTTCACCATGTGATAATAACAAGTTTAGATAACAACACACACACTTGTACACCTACGGTGCAACAAGTCACCAATGCAACAAATACTTCTTATCACTTCAAGTATAGTAGAATAAGTGAAGCACAAATAAATACTTCCAAGTAGTTAAGATATTGAATTCAACTAAGCAAGTGTTTAAGTAACAATACTCAATAACTTTCACACTTAAATGCTTATATTTGAATTTCAAACTTCACTACTTAACTTCCTTAATTAGCCACGGTTCACACTCACACTTTATCTTAATGTGCAGCACCTTACTCCACATAACTCCACAAATTTACACCACCACACACACCTAAATCATGGTGCACTCACTTCACCAATAACTCCCACGGCAACAACAAAAAATTGCACTCCACTTCCATGGCAATGATAACAGTTGGCTACAACAACAAATACACTCCACTTCCACGACAATAATAACAAACTATACTTCACTTTCCACAAGTTCTAACTGCAACTCACAACAAAATAGGCAGCAACTCAAATTTGAATTTCAATCTCTTCACTAGTTGTTAGCCTTCCTCAATTGGTAAGAAATGAATTTCAAATTCAAATAACACTCATTAACTCCCACAACTTAGTGGAATGTGTTTGAATTCAAATAGATTCCTTACTACTCAACTCAATGCAAATAAGTAAAATACACTTCCCCAATTCAGAATTTGCAAAATGGAATTACAACAACAAACTTCACAACCTCCCTCACGCCACAAGCTAGTCACGGCAAGAACAAGGTAATTTTTTCAAGTTTACAAAATTGTTGAATTAACAACACTTCTATTCTTCCTTCCTTCCACGAAATAATTAATGACAAGATGATACAACAACCTTCCCAATCCAACTCCAAAAAACAGCAAATTAAAATTCCAATCAAGGTAATTTTCGCAAACTCAAAGCCACATAACAACATAATTTGCGGTTCAAATTGAATACCCTAATTGAAGATGATAATTCACGAAATCAAACAACAATAAATCCCTTCTCTCAACTTGTGCTCTGATACCAAAAAGATGAACTGCCTAATTCCACTTCCAAGCACAATCAAATGACTTAAGAAAACAAGTCTCAAGTCTCATACAAAACTGGTCCACCAAGGAAGCAATTCACGTGAATACTTTGTAGATTTTGATGGAAAATGTTGATCAAATGATTTAATTATAATCTCTATTTGTAACATTCACCAAGTAACCACAATAAGGATTGACAATCACGTGGAAATCAGATCAAAGAAAGCAATAAAACCATGAAATCCACTTTCTCTTTCAATCACAAATTCACGCCAATGCACTAAAAATCATATATGTAATTCAAGTGCTCAAGGAAACAATCAATCTTACAAGATTGTTGTCCACGAAATATAACCACAAATATGTCCAAGAAAGATCCAAATCTACCCTAGATATGACTCACTAGAGAAGAAATGAACATACAACTAAGATGGAATCGATATGACTCACAATTCCCTTTCATTACACTCGCTACAATTCCAATTCTTGGGTTGAAATTGATAAGAGTTTTGAACTAAGGAAAGAAACCTAATTCACACGTGAAATGTGTCTCTCAATTCTGCAAAATATGGCCTCCAAATACTCTTCTAAGCAAGTATTTATACTTGCTATTCCTAAGGTTAGAAAGTGGTCAAAATTACAAGTTTGCCACTTTTAAGGTGGTTAGCCCTAAATGAAAATTACAAGGAAATAAAAGTGTCCCAAAATGATTACAACATAAATAGTCCATGCAAATGAAAAATATATAAAATAAATTGGTCTTCAAGATGCCGTTCTTCTATAGGATCCATCGGCCCAACTCATTGCCGGTTTAGGTCGGTCCATGGATAACCCACAAGCTGAGTTTGAGGGAGTTTATCCATTGCCCTATAAAATTTGATAAGTGTGCCTGTTGGAAAACACAATACAAGAATAATAGAAAAGAGGTTCATATATAAATAATTCCGGGGTTGATCTGCTCAAAATGGGCCCTCATCGCCAAAATTCGAATTCCTTTAGTTTTTGCCCTAATGATAGGTCTTGTCGGATTTTGATTCCTATCATTATAACCTGAAGACAATATGATTAGAAAAAATTAGGGTAGATTCTATTTTCCCACCATCCATTCATCCTTTTTCAACATAATTCTCTTTTTTACACATTTAGTATAATTCATTCACATTTTATTCTCATCAAATATCATTGCCTAAATAATAGTAGAAATTGATATAGGTCTATTACTTAATCAATCTTCGTGGTTCGACACTCTTCTCTCACTATATTGCTTGATCCGATCTGGTACACTTGCTGGTATTTATTCACGCTTATTTTATATCTCTTTTTGCATGGATCAAGTTTTTAGCGCCGTTGTCGGGGATTGATTAATATTAGACCATCTTCAGATTCTATTATTAATTTAGGTGCAATTGTTTTTTTCTTTTTTTCATTGTGTGATCATTTCCCATTCTCTTTGAAGGTTTTTATGTGCAATAGTAGAAGTGCTGAACTTTTACCAATTAATCTTGAGATAGAACGCACCTTGCGACAACTTAGAAGAGAGCAAAGAAGAAGGAAAGAAGTTGACATGGCAGATGATAACAACAATCGGATTCAGGGTGTTGGTAGAGCACTTTGGGAATATACAGTACTTGTTGTTTCAGGTCTTACAATCAGAAGACCTATGATCCAGGCTAACAATTTTGAGTTGAAACCAGTACTCGTTCAAATGGTTCAATCAAATCAATTTGGAGGATATCCAAATGAGAGTCTTGATGAGCATATTGCAGTATCTCTTCAATATTGCAATACAGTGAAAATGAATAATGTATCTGATGATGTAATTAGGTTACAACTTTTTCCGTTTTCACTTAGAGATAAAGCTAGGGCTTGGTATAATTCACTGCCACAGGACTCTGTAACCACTTGGGCTGATCTCTCATCTAAGTTTTTAAGGAGATTTTTTCCACCAGCTAGAACTGCTAAGTTAAGGAATGACATCACAAACTTTACTAAGTTTAGTGGTGAATCACTTTATGAAGCATGGGAAAGATTCAAGGAGGCAATTAGAAAATGCCCCATCATGGATTACCAGATAATCTCCTTATTGAGATTTTCTATCTCAGTTTAGATGAGACATTGAGGTCTCTAGTAGATGTTGCTTCTAGTGGTGCACTAATAGGTAAGACGTATGATGAGGCTAGTGCTTTGATTGATGAAATGGTCTCTAGTGCACATAATTGGCAACATGAAAGAGGTAAGTCTATAGCAGCACCTGTCAATGACATGGACACCTTAACAGCTCAAATTTCAGCTCTTATAGCCCAAGTAAGTAAACTCACCTCTGCACCTTCTTTTAATGTTAATCAAATTTCTTGTTGTGAGTTATGCTCAGGACCACACTCAACTCTTGAGTGCCCATCTAGAAACTTTTCCTCATCTCATGGAGAGCAAGTAAATTTTGTCAACAATTTCCAAAGAGGTAATCAAGGACCTTATTCAAACACCTACAATCCAGGGTAGTGTAACCATCCAAATTTCTCATGGAGAAATGATAACAACGCACTTAAACCACATGGATTTCAAAAGCAAGGTCCTAATCATAATACCCCCCATCAACTATATTCTAATCATAATAACTCTTCTCAGCAAAGTCAATCTAAAATGGAAGAACTCGTGATAAGTTATATGTAAAAGACTGACACAATGTTGCAGAATCAACAAGCTACCATTAGGAATCTGGAGAATTAGCTTAGTCAGATGTCTCAACGGTTGAGTAATAGACCATCTGGGTCTTTACCTAGCAATACTAAGTAGAATCCTAAGGGTGTAAATGCTATTATGCTAAGAAGTGGTAAGGAATTAGTTGATAAGAAACTTGAGGAAAAAGAGGTTAACCCAAAGAAAGATAAAGGGAAACAAAAGGAAGAGGAACCAAAGAAAAATTCACCAAAGGTGAAATTATATGTTCCTCTTGTTCCTTTCCCAGTAAGGCTGAAGCAACAACAATTGGATTCACAATTTGCTAAATTTTTAGAAGTCTTTAAAAAATTGCAAATTAACATTCGTTTTGCAGAGGCACTTCAGCAAATGCCTTCATATACTAGATTCATGAAGGATTTGCTCACCAAGAAGAGAAAGATAGATGGGAATGAACCTGTAATGCTTACAGGAGAATGTTCTATGATCCTACAGAAGAATTTATCCAATCTACCAAGAAAACAAAGAGATTAGGGAAGTTTTACTGTTCCTTGCACTATTGGTAATTTTCATTTTGATAAAGTCCTTATAGATTCTGGTGCAAGTATAAACTTAATGCCTCTGTCCATTTTGCAGAAAACTAGGACTTGGAGAATGTAAAGAGACGCATGTCACCCTACAACTTGCTGATAGACGTGTCAAGTACCCAAAGGGTATAGTGGAGAATGTCTTAGTAAAAGTGGACAAATTCATCTTTCTAGTTGACTTTATAGTCTTGGAAATGGAAGAAGATAGAGAGGTACCCATGATCTTAGGAAGACCATTCCTTGCAACAGGTAAGGCATTGATAGATATAGAACAAGGTAAGTTGACCTTGAGAGTTATGGATGAAGAAGTTACTTTTAATGTTTATGAGACCATTAGGAAATTTGATGATTGTAAGTCTTGTTACACCGTTGATGTTATTGATGAAGTTTCCTGTGAGAATATTGAAGAGAATGTAGGTATGGAGACAATAGAATCAGTTCTCAAGGATATAGATGAATGGAGTGATGATGAAGAACCAATTGAAGAATGTGTGGAAGAAGCATTAGAAGTTCAAGCTCACTACTATGAGGAGCTAGGAACAAGTGAGAAGAAGCCAATCCCATCATTGACACAACCCCCGGTGCTTGAGCTTAAACCATTACCTAGTCATTTAAAATATGCATATCTTGGAACAGATAATGCTTTGACAATAATCGTTTCTTCTTCTTTGATAGGTGATCAAGAGCAACAACTTTTGGATGTTCTAAGAGAGCATAAGGAAGCCATCGGTTGGACCATTGCTGATATTAAGGGAATTAGCCCTTCAATTTGTACTCATAGGATATTTCTTGAGGCTGAGTGCAAACCTACAGTACAACCACAAAGAAGACTTAACCCAACTCTTAAGGAAGTTGTAAAAAAAGAAGTGCTTAAATTTTTAGATGCAAGCATTTGTTTTCCAATTTTCGATAGTAAATGGGTTAGTCCTATCCAAGTTGTACCAAAAAAGGTGGTATGACTGTAGTAAAAAATGAGGCTAATGAATTAATTCCCACTCGCACTGTAACTGGTTCGAGAGTTTGTATAGACTATAGGAAACTGAATAATGCTACCCGCAAAGATCATTTCCCCCTCCCTTTCATAGATCAGATATTAGAAAAACTTGCAGGGCATGATTTTTATTGATTTTTAGATGGTTACTCTGGTTACAATCAAATCCATATAGCACCCGAGGACTAGGAGAAAACCACCTTTACTTGTCCTTATGGCACATTTGCCTTTAGGAGAATGCCCTTTGGTCTTTGTAATGCACCCGCTACATTTCAAAGATGCATGACGTCTATATTCTCTGACATGTTAGGAAATTTTATTGAAATATTCATGGTTGATTTTTTTTTTGTTTTTGGGAAGTCATTCGAAAAATGTCTGACAAATTTAGGATGTGTGCTTAAGAGATGCAAGGAAACTAATCTACTTCTTCACTGGGAAAAATGCCATTTCATGGTAAAAGAGGGAATAGTCTTAGGGCATAAAGTGTCTAAGCAGGGAATTGAGGTTGACAGGGCAAAAGTAGAGGTGATAGAGAAGCTACCACCACCTACTATGGTGAAAGGAATTAGAAGCTTTTTGGGACATGCTGGCTTTTACAGGTGATTTATCAAGGACTTTTCTAAAATCTCAAGACCTCTTTGTAATTTATTAGAAAAAGATTTTGCCTTTGACTTTGATGACAATTATTTGCAGGCATTCAATCTATTGAAGGAGAAGCTCACTATTGCACCAGTGATTGTTGCACCTGATTGGGAGCTTCCATTTGTGTTGATGTGCGATGCCAGCAACTATGCTGTAGGAGCGGTACTTGGGCAAAGGAAAGATAAGTCATTTAATGTAATATACTATGCAAATAGAACCTTAAATGAGGCCCAAAGGAATTATGCCACAACTGAAAAAGAACTTTTAGCAGTCATATTTGCATGCGATAAATTCCGGCCTTATCTGTTAGGTTCTAAAATCATAGTATATATTGACCATGCTACCCTTAAGTATCTATTTGCTAAAAATGATGTTAAACCTCGATTAATTCGATGGATTCTACTATTGCAAGAATTTAACCTGGAAATTAAAGATAAGAAGGGAACTGAAAATGTGGTGGCTGATCATTTATCCCATTTGGAATCTAATTGTCTTGATTCACCTATTAATGAGAAGTTCCCTGATGAACAATTGCATGCAGTAGAAGTCAAAGGATTACCTTGGTATGCCGATATCGTTAATTATTTGGTTAGCAAAATCACTCCATATGGTCTATCTTACCAACAGAAAAAGAAATTTTTACATGATGTGAAGTTTTATTTTTTGGATGAACCATATCTCTTTAAAAATTGTGCTGACCAAATAATTAGATGGTGCGTACCTGAAAGTGAACAGCTTAGCATTATACAGCATTGTCATTCTAAGGAGGCAAAAGGCTACTTTGGTGTAGAAAGAACGGTAGCTAAAATTTTATCATGTGGATTTTATTGGCCTAGGTTGTTTAGTGATTGTAGGAACTACATCATGTCTTGTGCTCAATGTCAAAGGACTAGCAACATTTCTAGAAGACACGAATTACCACAAAACAATATACTTGTAGTTGAGCTTTTTGACGTTTGGGGAATCGACTTTATGGGTCCTTTTCCATCATCTTTTTCAAACAAATAAATTCTTTTAGCTGTTGATTATGTTTCAAAATGGGTAGAGGCAGTTGCTCTACAAACTAATGACAATAAGGTTGTTATTAAATTTTTGAAAAAGATTAAATTTTCAAGATTTGGGGTACTTAGAGCTATAATAAGTGATGGGGGAACACATTTTTGTAACAGGCAATTTGAGAAATTGTTATTAAAATATGGAGTTACTCACAAAATTGCCACCCCTTATCATCCACAAACATGTGGACAGGTTGAGGTATCCAATAGGGAAATTAAGCGAATTCTAGAGAAGACTGTCAATGCATCCAGGAAAGATTGGTCTTTAAAAGTCGATGATGCATTATGGGCTTATAGAACAGCGTTTAAAACCCCTGTAGGAATGTCCCCCTACAAGATTGTTTTTGGTAAATCGTGTCACTTACCAGTAGAACTCGAGCACAAGGTATACTGGGCTATTAAATACCTTAACTTTGATAAGGAAGCTCTAGGTAAAAAAAGATTGCTTCAACTAAATCAGATAGTTGAAATGAGAGAAGAAGCATATGAAAATGCCAAAATTTACAAAGAACGAACAAAGCGATGGCCTGATAAGAACATTGTGAGGCGAGAATTCTTCCCTAGTTAGAAGGTCTTACTATACAACTCTCGCTTGAAGCTGTTCCCAGGTAAGTTGAAGTCACGCTGGTTTGGACCCTTTGAAATTGTTAATGTGTTTCCTTATGGTGCAGTTGAGTTGAAGGCAGAAGACAACCGTACTTTTAAAGTAAACGGTTATCTTCTCAAACATTACTATGAAGGGGAAAGTGTTGATAGAGATGCTACAGCTGTGGATTTAGGAGATTTGAGGACATGAACTGGAAAAGTCGAGCTAATGACTATAAACTAAGCGCTTCATGGGAGGCAGCCCATGCTCAATATTTATATACACTAGTGTTTTATTTTTGATGATATATATATAAAAAAATTTGAATTCAAGGTCGGCAGCGTATAGGTACATGGTGCCAGCCTTTGTCTGGTTTTTAGACGTTGGCCGACCCTTCTCTCTCTCATTTGCTCACTTATTTCTCTCTCTTACTCACTTATTTTCTCACGATTGCTCTCCCTCTCTCTCACATTTCTTCTTCCTCTTTGACCTATTTCTTCTTCAATCTCTTACTCACTCTCCTCTTGCGTTCAAGACAGTCCAAGAATGCCACCCATAAAGTTCCAGCCTAAGAGGAAGAAGCAAAAGACCCTCAGGGATGACAGACATTTTGGAGGAATTTTCTTGCTGATGAAAAACTTGACACTAGGGAAGTCCTAGTTTTTCAATATTTTTTTTTTTGCATTGATATTCTTTTCCCTAAGTTTGTGCTATTATAGGAACAATGAGGACATTGTCCAATTGATGTGAAGGGAAGGGATTATAAATGTAGAAGTATAATGATTGATTGCACACATCATGAGCTTGCAATTCCCATGCTTTCTTTATGTCCTTAAGTGTTTATAATCAGTAAAATCTTGAAATTGACTTAGATTGTTGCCCCACTCACCAACTGTTGTGACTGGTTTACATAGTTAAAATTTAATAGTAAAGTCTCTAGAGAATGGATTTACCCTATGTTTAGCTTTTGAAGTTAAGATTTGAAGTCCTTAAGTTGAAAAAAAAAAAACAAGCAGGTTTACTTCATGGTAAAATTGGTTGGGATAAATTTCTCTTGAAATTTCTTTGAGAATACCTTAACACCTAGTGAAAGAGGTAAAGGGAATCTTTTACTTAGTGATCCCTTATAAAAATAGTCTTAACTAATATTCATTCATAAAAAAAAAAGGCAATTAAAGCCTTTACTCCAATGACTCAGGTAAGTGAGTTAAGAGTATCCAATCTTAAATGTTAGTGTGAGGAAGAGTTCGTAGGGGTCCCTTTAAAACCTGGTCACTTGGGTGATGAGCCTAGGATGTGCCGAATCAATGAACTCACAATAACGAGAAGGGCAGAAGGCAAAAATTTTAGTACCTTAATGAAAGCCAGGTTGACATGGGCAGGCTTTGGTCCCTCAGAAGAGTAAAGGCTGACTCCGCTGTCAATTAAGGCAAATTAAAAAGAAAATGTTGAATACAGGGAAATAAGTGAAATAAAGACTAAATTGAAGAGGGAGAAATTCTAGGAAAAAATGGATACCATATGCTTTCACTTTTTGTTATCTTGTTTAGAGAAGAAAAAATGAGGGAGATTATACTTGATAATAACCAATGAAGTAAATGAATGTTTTTTTCGTATGGACTAAGTATTCTTCTTTTGAAGGAGAATTCAATTGTTAAACATTGGGATTAAAAATTTGTTTTATTTAGATTAACTACTAAATTTCAACTAGATTATTCCAGTTTCAAGTTTTAGTATGGTTAGAGCAATGGTCACCAAAAGTTCAATGACATATTTCTCTTATTCATTTCAATTATTTTGCTTGAGGACAAGCAAAAAGTCAAGTGTGGGGATGTTGATAAGATCACAATATACTTATATTTTCTTTTGGGATTTATATTAAATTTATTTCAATATTATAAGAAAATATAAAGAAATGGTACTTAATGGCATTTATTGTGAAAATTCAGGTTTTGAGGACCTAAAAGTAAAATACAAGTTAATTGGAGGAGTTTTTCACAAAATTGAAGAAGCAAATGAAGAATTGCATTGAAGACCGCCGACCTTGACTATTTATGAGATGTCCATGTGAAAATCTCTCCAAAACCTTATCTTGATTGATTTGCTGACTCAATTCCTCATCAGATCAACCTTATTCTCCTCCTCTTTGGAACTATAAATAGACCCTTTGCGTGAACCTAAGGATTCATTCTTGTTTCCTAGGATTTTATTTTCTCTTTAATTCTTTCTCATTTCATGTTATTCCAAATTTTAGTTTGAAGAAAAGAATGTTACTTTGCTGAGGTTTGCTTTCAATTGAAGAATTCTAGGAATCATTTTGGAAGATTGAAGTTCTACAAACTCTTGAAGATTATAGCAATTGTTTCATTTATCTTATTTTCTTTTATGCAATTTATCAGTTTATTTTTATTATTCAATATGAATTCCATTGCACCTATTCATTTAAATTGTTTTTATGAAATCCACACCATAATGTTCTAAATCATCTCTGTGGGAAACATGATGAAGCCATAATTCAACTAAAATGATCATTGTATTCATGTTATAGAACATATAGATATGTGGAATTTTCATATGAGAATTTCTACTATGAATTATATTTTGTAATTGAAATCAATGCATAGAAATTTAAATGACTCGAAAGAGAAATTTAGGATTTATTAGGAATTCCCAAGTAAGATTTAATAATTTATGCAGAAGCGGCGTTATTGAATTTTATTAGAAATTGACCTAAGTGTTTTATGCAATATTTTTTATTTAATTTTTCACTAAGGGATTAGGAGTAATTATTTTAAAGATATTAGGCAATCATATAATTGGGAAATTTATGATCGTAAATTAGAATCCTCCATTGATTTTATTTAGCTGGAGCTATTAAATTAAATTAGAGTTTTGATACTTTAAAGCTTAAATAAGGATTAAGGTTTTGTCAATTTTCTTGTGAAAATCCATATAGCTATAAGTTATTATAACATGAAGGCAATATGATTAGTAAAAATTAGGGTGGATTCTATTTTCCCACCATCCGTTCATCCTTTTTCAACACAATTCTCTTTTTACACATTTAGTATAATTCATTCACATTTTATTCACATCAAATATCATTGCCTAAATAATAGTAGAAATTGATATAGGTCTATTACTGATAAGAGTAAATTAATCCTTATAAATCATGGGTGTTAATGATGAATTTGTGTAATTTTTTGAATATAATCAATGCGGATTCAGTACTTAACAGATAAATTTATCAGTTTCAGGGTATAATACTAAAGAGAAGTGGAAAGATAACAAAAGGAGCATGATTGGAGCTCAAAAGATCAAGTTAAAGCTACTTATGGACAACATAGGGAAAGCCATGCCCGTGTCATGAGCCATGTGCACGCCTGAGGATGGTCACTTGGAAAGGAAGCACGGCTTGTGATATAGGTGTGCTTGAAGCCGTAGCAGACGCTGAGGAGAAATGGAAGAGTCCAGAGCCTGGCACGATTTGTAATCTAGCCGTGTTTCTAGCCATGCCACACACTGAACAAGGATGAGGAATTGCGGATTATTGACCAGAGGGAGACACGGTTTGAAATCTGGCCGTGTTGGTGGGCATGTCAGGCATATGTTATTCACTTTTCAAGATTTACTTGGAAAATTAAAGATATATTCGTATCTTTCTAGCTGAAGATCCTCGGCCATTCCTTGAAAAGTATAAATAGAACTAATCAGAGAGAGAGGGAGAGGAGGAGGTACGAGAACAACCCTAGAGAAGAGAAGTTAGAAGAGTTTCCAGAATCGAAGCCAAGATCTTTGTGTTTGCCTCATGGGTTTATTTATGGATTCTAATATTTTCCCTTTTGTTCTCTTTATTAGATCCACGAGTAGTTAATTGTTTTATACCTGATCCCTCGAGAAACCCCTAATTGTCATGTAACGGATTTGTTGATGTTTCAATGATTAATCCTGATCTTTAAGTTTATTCATGTTGCAATCATGGTTTGTTTATCTTGATATGTGCGCAGTATTAGGATCGAATTAGATCTTTGTTAATAAGATTGAGAAATCGCTTAATAGAGTAGATCTAGCATGAATAAAAAGACTACTTGTAATCCTAGAGATAGGTTATAGGAGGTTTTCTGTATTGAATGAGGTCATGGTGGTCTGGTTCAATTGAGAGTCCTAGGATTTTATTGCAATCTTAATTATGTTAATTAAAGAGAGATCTTAATTGACTTATTTAGGATTAGGGATTATTGATCTTGATAAAGACCTTAATCTAGTGTAAGAAACTCCGTAGATCAGAGATGTTGTGTATTAATCATTGGAAAGTTTGTAATTGAATAAAAGTTGCATGATAATTAGTGGTGGAACTTGGGTAGGGTATGTTTAGGTAATTGAATTAACTAAAGGAGTATTTGAATATCTTTAATCTGATCATTTAATTCGTTCCTTTCAGATTTAATCAATAATTAGGGTAATTGAGTTCATCAATAGTGAGAAGTTAAATAGTAGGATAATCGTTAGTACTAGTACTTATAAGTCTTCGTGGGATCGATACCTGTACTCCAATGCTATATTGCTAATTGATAGGTATACTTGCTTGAGAATTGATTGTAAGCTAGGATTGAGTATAGGATTTGACTTGTTAGAACGATCAGATCGTTAACCAATTACTTAATCAATCTTTGTGGTTCGACACTCTTCTCTCACTATATTGCTTGATCCGATCTGGTACACTTGCTGGTATTTATTCATGCTTATTTTATATCTCTTTTTGCGTAGATCACTAACCCTCACACGTGAAGTGTATGTTCTCAAAATTTTCTATGCTTTTCAAAACCCTACTTAAGCAAGTATTTATAATTGTTCCTTTTAGGGTTAAAAAGTCCACAAAATTACAACTATGCCACTTGAGGGTAGCCGGTCCTAAAAGCACCTATTATAATCAAATAAAAGTGTCCCACAAATTTACAACACAAATGATTCAAATAAATAAATTACAAGTGAAAATAGTCTTCAACTTGTTAGTTCTTTAATAGGATTTATCGGCCCAAATGAGCAACGGTTTAGGTCAGTCCATGGATAACCTACAAGCTGAGTCTTAATGAGTTTGTCCATCGCCTTGTAAAGCCTGATAAGTGTGCCTGTTGGAATATACAATATATAAGTAATAGAAAAGAGGTTAGTAAACAAATAATTCTAGGGTCGATTTGCTCAAAATGGGTCCTCATCACTAAGATTTGAAATCCTTTGGCTCTTGCCTTAATGATAGGTCTCGTCAGATTTTGGTTCCTATCATCTCCTCGGGCCTAAAAAAGATTTGTCCTCAAATCTGACAAATCAAATGTAGTAGAGACTCTGTTTTCTCCTAGCAAGCCACCTGAAGAAGTATCACTGTAGAATCTCAATATCTAAAATACCATAGGGGGTGATTGCTTTCTCTCCTCCATTTCTAAGATGTATCTCATCTACAACACAAATAATGCCCCATTATCCACTAAAGTTTCCCCTATCTCAACCCATTCCACTCATATTGTTTCCTCCTTTTCTGACTTATCTATATGTCGCTGATCTTTATGGCCCTCTAATGGTTGGCTCAACCACTCATAGCCCTTTGAAACCTCTGAAGGTGGACACAAATTTCTCTGAATAGTCTGGCCCTCTGGCAGTCTACTCATATCACATTGACCCTTAGTATCCCCTGAAGGTTTACTCAACTATCATGAGCCTCTAGTACCTTTGAAGGTGAACATAACTGCCCCTGAACAGTTTGGCCCTTTGGTGGTCTACTCATCTGACTTTGATCATCAGGATCCTTTGAAGGTTGGCACATCTGTGTCGGACAAATTTTGCACTCTATAGGTTGGCTCATGTAACTAGAAACCTGAAGAACCTCTGAAGATTTGATCATGTGGCTATGATTCTTAGGAATCTTCGATGGTTGTCTTATCTGTCTTTGCATCTTCTGGATCTCTAATGGCGACATAGGGTTCAATACTATACGTTTACCATCCTGTTGGAACATATAAGTATTTCTATACTCATCATGTAATACCATCCTATCATACAACCATGGCCTACCAAGTAATATACGGGATGTACACATATGAATAATATCAAATTCAAGTTCATCACAGCACTTATCCCCTATACTGAAGGGTATCCTAGCCCTTTGGGTCACATAAAGTGATGTGCCTAAAAATGACTAAGCACAATCAAATAACAAATGGGAGCAACTCCACAATTGGCGTGATCAACAACAATTGACTAGAACCCCTATTTACGTGGATTCAAGTGGAAATGATACCAAATTGTGATATGGATCAATGTAATAGTGAAATGAACAATAGATAAGTTATGGATGAATTAGAATTCCAATCAAATTGAATTGAATTCAAATATGAAAATTATGAACCCTAATTCACGTGAAAGAAAGGAACAACAAATAGCACCTAAATATGACTCATTAAGTACAATTTGTAAACAATAAGAAATGATTAATATTACTCACAATTGATTTCAAGTCGGTTCTCGCCATAATTTCAAGGATGAAATTGATAAGAGGTCAATTTCAAGTAAGGAGGACCCTCACAGCAACAAAAGGGATGTTTTCTCAAAATGTCAAAAGCTCCTTAAAACCCTACTTAAGTAAGTATTTATACTTGCTCGCTTTAGGGTTAAAAGGTTCACAAAATTACAACTATGCCACTTTTAGGGTGGCCGGTTCTAACGACAATTACAAGAAAATGAAAGTGTCCCAAAAGAAAATTACAACATAAATTGTCTAAAGAACAATTACAAAATACAAAAATAATATAAATCCTCAAAGAGCCAATGCATCGAAGCGATGTCAATCACAGTGGGCTATTAGATGATAATCTGATGATGTCCCGTAGTGATCAACTAATGTAAGTCATTTGGCATCCCGTGGAGAAATATTATTGTATCTGTAAGATTATTACTCAAACATTTATTAGATAAAAGAAATAAGGTGAAATATGAGTGATTTGGATCATCATCTAAATCGAGTTTTGAAAACATCTAGGTTACCGGAAAAATTCCCATCATCTCCTCAAACCTCTAAAAGATTTGCCCTCAAATCTAGAGGGTCATTTCCGAAACTGAACCTGGATATCTCTGTTGGCCTGTTCTTTCGGTTACCAGATGTAATGGAAGTAGTTTTGATCTACTCTTGAAATCAGTACACCTTAGATGGAGTCATAGGCAATCTATTCGAGACCCTCCCATACTGAACATATAGGTGTTTCTGAAACCATGTAACACCTTCCAATTAAACATCCAGGGCCTACCCAATAGCAAGTGGAATGCATACATAAAGATCACATCACATAGAATCTCATCGTGATACTTCTGCCCAACACTCACATGCACCTTTGCCCTTAGTGTAACATGCATACTATCTCGATTATCTAACCAATGCAAGTTATAAAGGCTAAGATGTAGACTAGTAGATAATTGTAATTTGTCTACTAGTGCAGCAGATATAACATTCGTGCAACTACCACTATTAATGATGAGTACACAAAGGTTTCCTCTAATCCTGTATGAAGTGTGGAATATGTTCTCCCTTTGTATGTCCGTAGCATCAGGAGATAAGGTCAGAGTCTTATATAACACATTAATGGGTAAATACTGTTCACTTGTACCCTCCTCATGTGTTTCTGCAGTCTGATCATCATAGTACTCTTATAGTGCTACAGATAGATCTGTAGGCTTAACCCATTCCTTCTTATCCTCAATATCCTCTCCAGTGTCCTCCATAACGGTCATAACCCTCTTGTTTGGACACTGTGCTGCCATATGCCAAAATCCCATGCATTTAAAGCATTTGATTTAGCGTATCTTTTCACTAGTAGATCCTAGAACAGTCTGCCTCACGTCTGGTGCTATTATCTCTTCACCCTTCCTAGAGAGTATATTTTCCCTATCAGTGCTGGGGGTAACTCTATCCACTACCCTCACTGTCTCACCTACTGCCTTTGTCCCTCTTGATCGACCATCAACCGCCACGGGCTTGGTAGTAGTACTGGGCCTGCTACTCAGAATCTTGAATAAGTTAGATCGCCTTTGCCTCTCTACTTTCAAGGCCAACTGAATAGCCTCATCAAGTGTACTGTATCACTGCAGCTCAATAACATATGCTATCTCATATTTCAGCCCTAAGACGAAGCATGCTAGGGTTTGTTTTGGAGGCTCGATTGACCCACATCTGATCATGAGGGTTTCAGATTCTTGCACATAATCATCAACCTACTTGCCTCCCTACCTCAATGTTTGTAAACATATGAACAATTCCTGTCTATAGTGCTTAGGAATAAATATTTTTCTCAAAACCCTCTTCATGTCCCTCCATGTCTGTATCTCAGCCTTCCTATCCTTACACCTGTTGATAATCGGATTTTTTCTCCATAAGGCAGCATATCCGGTAAACTCAACAGCAGCCAGTCAGACTCGGGTATTACCATCGATCTCGTAGCATTCAAAGAGACCTTCAACTTTGTCCTCCTAGTTTAGATAATCATCAACTGATCCCTTGCCATCAAAAGAAGGCATCTGCAACTTCACATATTCTAGTCCTCGAGGTGGCTTGAAATCCCTATTCGGGTAAAGATTAGCCCTAAAGTTATCATCCCTCTCTTCCCTGTAGGGGTGATGATCTCCCTCTATGCTTCTACTTAGATTTCCTTCTCCTACTGCCCTTTCTCTCTAAAGGTTCTGTGGAGCTACCCGAGGTGGTGCTTGAGGGTTCACCAATGGTGGTTGTGGTAATGTCATCCTATCAATCCTAGTTGCTAAAGTAACAACTATGGTAGTAAGATCCTAGAGTTGTTCTTCCAAAGTCCTCCTACCTATAGTATTATGACCCTGACCCCCACCAACTTGGCTATTGGCCTCATTGACAATTCCTCCATTCACACTTTCATTGGACATGTTGTGATTTGAAGAAGTAGTCTTACAATTTACAGCACACTCCTTTAACAACACCAACCCGCACGTTTTAACAACTACAATAATATAATAGCTCACGTCTCAAAAAGCTTTAAAGGCATAAGGAAATAATTTAGTACTCCAAGGAAGTTCAATAAATGAAGTACTCACACACAATTACCTTCAAGTAGATAGAATTAAATTCAACTATAAGTGTTTAAGTAATTAGTTCAATTACTTTCACACTTTAATGATTTGTTTGAAATAAAATTCTACTACACAAACTTCCTTTTCTTGCCATGGTTTTACACTACAAATAACGACAATGTGCAGCACCACAACACATACAAAAACACATAACTCCATCACCACACTACTCCTCTTTTACTCACGGTTCTACTCCAATTATGCCTATAACACAATTGTCTATAATGTACACACTAAAAACCCACACCAAATGTATACAATCTTCACTAAATTTATAAAACACAACTCTACACACATACACCTTCAAGTCACTATGCAAGTGACCCTTCTATTCAATACACACAACACAACTCTAACAACTTAATATTCTCCTTTTTACACTGCACTTCACACACATACAACCACGGTGCAACAACCTTCCCAATACAACATACACAACACTTCACATTGCAATCTATACCGCAATCCACATACAAAGGCAGCAAACAATAATTCAAATAACTCCATTAAATGTAATCTTTTCCATAAAAGGTAAGATAATTCAAATTTAAACAACACTCCTTAATGTTACTCAATAACTACTTCAAGTTAATGGATGTTTGAATTCAAATGATTTCCTTTTTTCCACACAATGTAATATGAAAATTGCAAACACACTACTCAATTTCCGAAACAAACAAGCAAGGATCACACTTCTTCTTTCTTCATAAATTTAGATACTTCCCAATTCTGAATTTGGATCAAGAAATGCACTACTTCCTTCCTTTCCCTTCACGATGAATTCAACAACAAAGGAACTACAATAAGACCTTAAATTCTACTTCAACATAAAAAAATTACAACTCCTCAACAACACATTCACGCAATTCAGTCCTCAACACACACAATTTTGGATCAAAGTGAAGAACCCTAATTGATAATGAAGATCACGAATTCAACCAACACTAAATCCCTTCTCTTAACTTGTGCTCTGATACCAAATATGATGTGCCTAAAAACGACCAAGCCCAATCAAATAACAAATGGGAGCAATTCCACAATTGGCGTAATCAACAACAATTGATTAGAACCTCTATTTACGTGGATTTAAGTGGAAATGATACTAAATTGTGATATGAATCAATGTAATAGCGAAATGAACAATAGATAAGATAAGGATGAATTATAATTCCAATAAAATTGAATTGAATTTAAATTTGAAAATTATGAACCTTAATTCATGTGAAAGAAAGGAACAACAAATAATACCTAGATATGACTCACTAAGTACAATTTGTAAACAACAAGAAATGATTGACATTACTCATAATCGATTTCAAGTTGGTTCTTGCCACAATTTCAAAGATGAAATTGATAAGAGATCAATTGCAAGTAAGGAGGACCCTCATGGCAACAAAAGGGGTGTTTTCTCGAAATGTCAAAAGCTCCCTAAAACCCTACTTAAGCAAGTATTTATACTTGCTCCCTTCAGGGTTAAAAGGTTCACAAAATTACAACTATGCTACTTTTAGGGTGGCCGGTTCTAAAGATAATTACAAGCAAATGAACGTGTCCCAAAAGAAAATTACAACATAAATGGTCCAAAGAACAATTACAAGATACGAAAATAATATAAATCCTCAAAGAGCCAATGCATCGAAGCGATGTCAATCACAGTGGACCATTGGATGATAATCTGATGATGTCTTGTAGCGATGAACAAATGTAAGTCATTTGGCATCTCGCGGAGAAATATTATTGTACCTATAAGATTATTACTCAAACATTTATTAGATAAAAGAAATAAGGTAAAATATGAGTGATTTGGACCATCATCCAAATCGAGTTCTGAAAACATCTAGGTTACCGAAAAGATTCCCATCACAAAGGCTATCCTAATCATTTAGCTAATGTAATGTATAGGGTTTGGGATGCGGGATAGTTTCAAGTTTCAACTTTGATACTAATGATGCAGCTACAACATTAGTACAATTACCACCATCAATAATAATTACGCATAAGTTTCCTTGTACCTTACAAGAAGTATGGAACAAATTCTCTCTTTGTCCATCATCAATGGTTGGAGAGGAAGTCAACACTTGATGTACTAAAGTAGTAGAAGTATGCACATCATTTGACATGGTTATTAGCTAACTTCAACAAGTTAACAACACACTTCACTACAAGCACCACACACCTATGGTGCTCACACTTCAACCAATACAAGAAATGCTTATTGTTACTTCAAGCAAAGTCAAGTGAAATAATTGAAGCACAATGAAATAATTCTTGGTACTTCAAGTAAAGTTAAATAAATGAAGTACACACAATTACTTCTAAGTAGTTTAGAATTAAATTCAACTACAAGTGTTTAAGTAATGAATTCAATTACTTTCACACTTTAATGACTTGTTTGAATTCAAATTCTAATACTCAACTTTCCTTTTCTTTTTTTGGTTTCACACTAATTAACTTCAAAATGGGCAGCACCTCAACACAAGCACAAATGCACAACTTCACCGCCACAAAACTCCCCTTTTGCTCACGGTTCCACAATGTTCACGCCACTAACAACAACTATCTATATAACACACACAACAACCAACGCCAAATACACACACCCTTCACTAAATTTACAAAAACACAACACCACACATAGACCTCTTCAAGTCACGGTGCACTTTCCCCACTTCCACACAAGTATCAAATTGCAACTACAACAACAAAAGGCAGCTCAAATTTCAAATTCAAAATGACTTCAACAATTGCAAGATTCCACGAATGGTAAGGAGCTATTTCAAATTCAAATGAACACACCATTAATCAATCACTTAATGTGTGTTTTGAAATTCAAATTTCCTCCTTAACTGGCACTTCAATTTTGAAATTCAAATATGAAAATTACAACATGCTACTCGTCACTTCCGAAAAAAACACACAACAATTCACTCTTCTCCACTTGATCACAAAGAATCAACACTCCTTACTCCTCACGGTCCACTTCAAGGACATTACACACACACACACACACAATGCACTCCTTCAAAAAACAACAAAAATACTTCAAATGTATCACTTCCTTACCTTAACACACACAACACTTCATGTTGGAACTCCCTTACACCAAAACTTCACAAACAAAGGCAGTAAGCAACAATTCAAATAACTCCACTAAATGCAACCTTTTCCATAAAAGGTAAGACAATTCAAATTCAAACAACAATCCTTAATACTACTCAATAACTACTTCAAGTTAATGGATGCTTGAATTTCAAATATCTTCCTATTCTTCACACAATTTCAAATATGGAATTTACACACAACAATGCTTAAATCCGAAATCATACAAAGATCGCACTTCCCTTTTTACCAAAAAAATTGTATTTCCAATTCTACAACAAACACTAGGAAATACACTTCTTATTTTTCCTTCAAAGATTACAGCAACAATAATATGATAAGGTAATCACAATTGCTCTACGTCTACAACAACAAGTAGTAACTACAACTCCTCAACAACACAATTAAACAACTCAATCTCCACTTCACAATTTCAGATCAAGATGTTAAGAACCCTAAAATACCAAAATCTCAATGGCAAAATCCCTTCTCTTAAACCACAAGCTCTAATACCAAAAGATGATGTGCCTAAAAGGGAGTTTAAGCACATGCAAAACCAGTTTGAAAGACAGTCATACAATGTCAATCAAACTAGCTTCCAATCACGTGAACTTCTTCTACTATTAAACCAATTCCACAACACCTACGTGATCAAGATTAAATGAACCAAATGTGATTAGCTTTGATACCAAAAAGATGATGTGCTTAAAACCAAGATTAAGCACATACAAATGAACCAATTGACCAACTCTAAAACACAAGATCAAAACCGGTTCAAAATTGGAACAAATTTTGCATGAACCTTAATTATTGCAAGATGATCTGAATGCTATATTTCAAGATAATAAAAATCACAATGATGAAATCCTCAATTGAATCACTGAATCAACTTAAGATCCCAAGAGATTTCCAAACATCAACAATCAAAAAAAGACCGTGATCCTCCTTCCTAACAAGGCTAATTCACTATTTAAAATGTGGCAAAATTAATGGTTAGAACTAATGTGAAAACCAATGAATCTTATAACATGATAAAGTGATTACAAATCAAATCAAAATCTGACCAAGAACAATCCTAATCAACCCTAGATATAACTCGCTAGTGATGAAAAGGAAAATTACAACAAAGAGAATTGATATTACTCACAATTCACTTTGAAGCCACTCGCCACAATTTCGATTTTTTGGGATTGAAATTGATAGGAGCAATTTGGATTTAGGATAACCCTAATCCTCACACGTGAAGTGTATGTTCTGAAAATTTTCTAAGCTTTCCAAAACCCTACTTAAGCAAGTATTTATACTTGCTCCCTTTAGGGTTAAAAAGTCCACAAAATTATAACTATACCACTTTAGGATGGCCGGTCCTAAAAGCACCTATTACAAATAAATAAAAGTGTCCAAAAAACTTACAACATAAATGATTTAATTAAATAAATTACAAGTGAAAATAGTCTTCAACATGCTAGTTCTTCAATAGGATTCATCGGCCTAGCTCATCGACGGTTCAGGTCGGTCTATGGATAACCTTTAAGCTGAGTCTTAGTGAGTTTGTCCATCACCTTGTAAAGCCTGATGAGTGTATCTGTTGGAATATACAATACATGAGTAATAGAAAAGAGGTTAGTGAACAAATAATTCCGGGGTCGATTTGCTCAAAATGGGCCTTCATTTTTGGCTCTTGCTCATCGGATTTTGATTCCTATCATTAAGCCTACATATCTGTTTATAGCACTGTAAGAATATTATGATGATCAGACTATAGAAACACATGAGGAGGGTACGGGTGGACAGTATGTACTCGTTAATGTGTTGCGCAGGGCTTTAACTTTATCTCCTGATGCTAGGGACAAACAGAGGGAGAACATATTTCCCACTTCTTGTAAGATCAGAGGTAACATTTGTGTACTCATCATAGATAGTGGTAATTGCACGAATGTCTACTGCACTGGTAGAAAAATTACAATTATCTACTAGTCCACATCCTAGCCCTTATAACTTACATTGGTTGGATAATCATGGTAGTATGTATGTTACACAAAGGGCAAAGGTACTTGTGAGTGTTGGGCAAAAATATCATGATGAGATCTTGTGTGATGTGATCCCCATGTGTGCATTCCACTTACTATTAGGTAGGGCTTGGATGTGTGATCAAAAGGTGTTGCATGATGGCTTCAGAAACACCTACATGTTTAGTATGGGAGGGTTTCGTATAGTACTGTTACCTATGCCTCCATCTGAGGAGCACAAATTCTGAGAGCAGATTAGGACTACTTCAGTTTCATCTAATAATCGGGAAAACAGGCCAACAGAGATGTCTGGGTTCAGTCCAAGAAATGATCTTCTAGATTTGAGGGAAAATCTTTTAGAGGCCCGAGGAGATGATGGGAATCTCTCCTGCGACCTAGATGGATATGGAACTTAATTTGGATGATGATCTAAATTACTCATATTTATACTTTTTTTTCTTTATCTAATAAATAATTGGATGATAATCTTACAAGTATAATGATATTCCTTTACGGGATGCTAGATGAATCTCATTATAGATCAATTAGGGACATCATCAGATTCTCATCCAATGGCCCCTGTGATCAACATCGCCTAGATGCATTGGCTCTTTGAAGATTCTTATTATTTTGTACTTGTAATTATTTTCTTTGGACTATTTATGTTGTAAGTCTGTTTGGGACACTTTTATTTGGTTATAATTGTTACTTTTAGGATTAGCCACCCTAAAGTGGCATAGTTGTAATTTTGTGGACATTTTAACCCTAAACAGAGCAAGTATAAATACTTGCTTAAGTAGGTTTTAGGGATAGAGTTGAAATTTGTAGCATACACTTTTCATGTGAGGGATTAGGGTTCTTCCTAATTTCATTGGCTCTTATCAATTTCAATCTAAAAATTGGAGTTGTAGCGAGTTGCAACATAGAGAATTGTGAGTAATATCAATTCCCTATGTTGTGGTTTTCCTTTTCATCACTAGTGAGTCATATCTAAGGTTGATTAGGGTGGTTCTTTGATCTGAAATTGGTTTCAATTGTATCCTCTTTTGTCATTATATATCATTGATTGGTTTTTGTCACTTGTTATTGCAATCAATTTCACTATACGTTGTTTTGCGTATAAGGGCCTTGTTATGAGGAGGGGTTACGGTTTTATTGTTGATGTTTTGATTGGAATTCTCTTGGAACTTGAGTTGATTACGTGATTCAATTGAGAATTATCATCTTTGTGATTTAATCTCATTGATTTTTATCATTCGGATGATATTCCATCAATTAGGGTTCACGCAATTTTGTCTCACTTTGAATTGATTTTGATCTTGTCACTTAAGAGTTGTAAATTGGTTCATTTGCATGTGCTTAAACTCCCTTTTAGGCACATCATCTTTTTAGTATCAGAGCTAAACATATTTGGTTTATTCAATCTTGATCACGTTGGTGTTGTGAAATTGGTTTATAAGAATTGAGGATTTACGCAAATTGGGAGCTAATTTGATTGACATTGTAAGATTGCCTTTCAAACTTGGTTTGTGTGTGCTTAGACTTTGGTTTTAAACATATCACATTATCTTTTGAAAATGTTATTTTGGTGTTTAAAGACTTCTATTGTGTTAAATGTTTGATATGGTTTAACTTATTATTTGAATTTTTGGAGATATATGAAGTGTTTTTATATAGGAGTTATAGGGTAAAATGTATGAGAGTTGTTTTAGAGCCTTAATGTGTTCTTGTTAGAAAAGGACACATAACGGGTAGTAGCGCGGCCTGAGGTTTCAGGACGTTACACACACAACAAACAATTATAACACACATACCCTAATATTGGGCATCTAAAGTGGAGGTAGCAAAGCCAATGAGAGTTCGAGTCAATGGATCTGAAATCCTATAGATCTAAAACCAAAGCAAATCATATTATCTAAAATCACCACTAGCATCAACTTTCATCATATGGATGAAAAATTTGTGAAATACAATAAATTTCATTTGTGAAAGAAAGTTCAACTAGAAAGAAAACAAGAACTTTGTTACCTAACTTCACTTCACCTTATTGCATTAGCTTTGCTAAATATATATAATAGATTAACTAACTAATTTACCAATAGAAATATAACACATGGACTCCAGTTGGACAAATAGATAATTGACATGTGGATATGATATAAAATCTTCATTCCCTTCTCAAGTTGGTGCTCTTGAAGTCCCAACTTGAACCTTAGGAAGATAAGTAGTTGTTTAGGAAGAGACTTTGTGCACAAATTCGCTAGTTGAAATTTGAAAGGAATAAAAATAGCAAACACCAAACTAGATGTGATATGATCACGGAAAAAGTGAGTGTCTATATCAGTATGCTTTGTTCGAGCAAGATAGTAAAGATTAGTAACTATGGGAAGTGTAGATTTATTGTCACACTTTGAAGGAACAAGAAGTGTGATGACATGTAAATCTTGTAAGATGTACAAAGTCCACAAGACCTCCTTGGTAGCTATTGCAAGACTCTAATATCCTAGTTTAGTGGAGGAGGTCAGCATGGTTGTTTATTTCTTAGTTTTATAGGAAACTAAAGCTAGTCATAGCATGATACAATAGCCACTAATAGATTTTCGATCTGAAGTGCCAACCGCCCAATTAGAATTAGAGAATGCATGGAAAAATAGATCATTGTTGGTATGATAGAGTAATCTAAATGAGATAGTGCCTTTTAGAAACCGCAGGACATGTAAAGCAGCTTGCATATGAGGAACTTGCTATTTGGATAAAAAGGTACTGAGATGATGACCAGCAAAACTGATGTTTGGTCTTGTAAGATTAATACAAGATAGCTAGCCAACAAGTCTTCAAAAAGATGTAGGGTCCTCTAGCAATTCGCCATGTTCATTATCAATCCTTAATCTAATAGGCAAAGGAGTTTTTGTTGGTTTCATAACAGTAAGATCAACCTCCTCAAGTACATCCAGCAAAAATTTCCTTTGATTTATCAAACATCCAGTATTAGCTTGACTAATTTCAAGACCAAGAAAGTACTTAGCCAACCCCAAATCATTTACGGTGAATGCAACATCTGATTTTGTCTTCCAGGAACTAATAGCAACTTTAATGGAACCAATAATGAGGATATCCTCTACATACAATAACACCACAACAAAACTAGTAGAGGACTATTGTATGAACAAAGAATGATCATGTTTCGATCGATTGAAACCATATGAAAATAGAAAACTTGATATTTCAACATTCTATTGTCAGGAAGCTTGTTTAAGGCCATATAAAGGCTTCTTTAAACAATAAACTTGATTTTCTTGGACTTTATCATATCCTTAGGGTGGCAACATGTAGATTTCCTCATCAAGATGACCATGTAAAAAAGCATTGTTAACATCTATATGATACAAAGGCTAAGAATAAGCAACAACATCAATGACAATGCAAATAGTGTTTAATTTTGCAATTGGAGAAAAAGTATCATGGAAATCTACACTAGCTACTTATGTATATCCTTTAGCTACTATGATAGGAATTAAAATCTAACAAGACTTATCATTAGGGCAAGAACTAAAGGATTTCGAATCTTAGCGATGAGGGCCCATTTTGAGCAAATCAACCTTAGAATTATTTGTTTACTAACCTCTTTTATCTTATTCATGTATTATATATTCCAACAGGTATACTTATCATATTTTATAGGGCGATGGACAAACTCACTCAAACTCAGCTTGTGGGTTATCCATGGACCGACCTGAACCGGCGATAAGCTAAGCCGATGAATCCTATGAAAGAGCTAGCATGATGAAAACTATTTTATTTTATTTTGTAATTGTTATTTGGACTATTTTACATTTTATTTTCTTTAGGGACACTTTCATTTTGATTGTAATTTCCATGTAGGACCGGCCACCTTAAAAGTGGCATAGTTGTAATTTTATGCATTTTCTAACCCTAAAGGGAGCAAGTATAAATACTTGCTTAAAGTAGGGTTTGAGGAGGCCATTTTTCATAATAGAACTTCACTTTTACGTGAGAGGGTTAGGGTTTATTCCTAATTCAATTTCTCTTATCAATTTCAAATCCTAATTTCAGGTTGTGGCGAGTGGCTTCAAGGTTAATTTGTGAGTAATATCAAATTTACTTTATTGCAATTTCCTTTCCTCTAAAGTAAGTAGTATCTAGGGTTGAATTGGATGTTTTATTGAACGAATTTGATTGCATTTGTAATCAAATTCTTGTTGCTTAATTGATTGGTTTTAGCCTTAGTTTTAACCTTTAATTTAGCATCATTTTGAACCGTGGATCATTTTGTTGGGAAAGTGGATCACAGAATTGGATCTTGTTGTTCTTGTGTGTAATTCACGTGGAATTACTTGTTATTATTGTTATATTGGAGAAAATTATCATTGTTGGATTTTTAATTGCAACTTTGAGCATTCGGATTTCATTACATCTCCATTAAGGTTCACACTAATTCTACTAGTTTGAACTGAGATTGGTTTAGTGCATTTGAGGTTTATAATTTACACCAATTGTATGTGCTTAACCCCTAATTTAGGCACATCATAATTTGGTATCAGAGCTTATCATTCTTAGATATACAATCTTCATACATGTTCATATTTGTGGATTTGGAATTATAAAGATTGATGATTTATGCAATTTGGAGGACTAGTTTGATTTCATTGTGTAATTGGTCTTTGAATTGGGTTTTGTGTGCTTGGGCTTGGTTTTGAGCACATCATACTTGTTGTGCTTTATTCCTTTCTACACTACCATCAGGTTGATATTTCACTTTATAAATCCATTTAAAACCAATTTCCTTTTTTTCCTTTTAGTAAAGAAGTAATGTCCTAAGTAACATTAGATTCAAGAGTAGTAAGCTCTTGTTCCATAACTTGAACCTATTTCTTTTACCTAATTGCTTGAGAGTAATGGGATGGCTCTTTTATAATTAACACATTAGCTAATTACACAACAAAAGCTGGTAGATATTTAGCAAAGGAATGAATGTCTAATAAAGGATAGGTAGTATTATTGGAAGCTATAGAAGGTAATTCATTTCATAAAGTGTTGCTTGCTACCGTATTAGATTGAGCTAAATGTACAAAATTTTGAAGCCAAGAAGGAGGCTTCCACATTCTAAAAGACCTTCGAATATCCGAATAAGCTATATTATCTGGTGGATGAATAGAAAAATGATCAATCATAGTAGGTGATATTTTAGAAGACAAAATAGACTAAAAAGAACGAAATGTATCTAAATTAGAAGAAGAAGAATTATCTATAGGTGATTCAAAAAAAAAAAAAGGGAGGAAAAGAAAGTGTATTAAGATAAGAATTGGGAAAAGAATGATCTTGGAAAGGAAATATGTCCTCAAAAAAAAAAAAAAAAAACTCTACTTACCATTGTTTTCTTAGAAGAAAGATTGTAAAGTATATATCCTTTATATCCATTAACATAACCAAGGAATACAAATTTAACACCTATAGGATCAAATTTGTTAAGTTTTGGTGAAAGCTATGCAACATAGCATAAACAACCCATCACTTGTAGAGTTTCATAATTTGGTAATTTGTGAAACAACATTTCATACAGTGATTTCCATCCAAGATTTGACATGGACATTTTATTTATCAAAAAAGTTGTAGTAAGGATACATTCGCCCTAAATTTTTTTAGTAAGTTTGCATGAATTTGAAGAGCTCTAGAGGTGTCTAATAAAAGATGATGTTTCCTCTCAATTCTCTCATTTTGTTGTGAAGTATGGGGAATAGTGTTTTGGTGTACTATTTCAAGATTATGAAACATATCTCAACAAAGTTTAGACACGAAATCTCCTCCATCATTAGTTTGTATAACCTTTAGAGTAATAGAAAAATGATTGAGAACATATTGGAAAAATTGATCTAGAACAAAAAAAGTTTGATGTTTACGACGTAGTAGATATGTCCATGTTACACTAGTATAATCATCAACAATGGTTAAGAAAAATCCAGTACCATCTAAAGAAGTAAGAGAATATGGGCCTTAAACATCAATATGAAGTAACTTAAATGCAAAAGAAGAGGAACTAGAACTAGTTAGAAATGTTAATCTATGAAATTTTTCTATTTAACATGCATTTTAAAGAAATTTATTAACATTCAAATGTTTACAAATTTCTAAATGTTGCAACTTGGATATGAAAGTGTCCTAGATGATTGTGAATCAAATGAATTGATCTATTGTGTGTATCATTCATACTAGAATAGATAGAGCTTTGATAGGAAGGAACTCAATTTGCAAAGCCACTAACGAGTTCAGAACTAAGAACATATAGCCTATTGGTTGCCTGTGTCAAAGCTACTACTTTACTAGATATCAGTCCTAGAATTTATACATGAATGGATCAAATATAGCTTCTAATGAATGACCACAAACTAATCTTTGAACTAATAGTAGACTGTATCAAAATTGAGGAACAAACAAAATATGTGATATGGTAAGGTTTTAAGAAAGCTTAACCTTTCCAACAATATTAGTTTTTAAAGAATTTTCATTAGGAAATTTAATTGTAACATGAGATGGTAATTTTTTATGTCATGAAGTAAATCATAGCACACGGGGTCATATGATCAGAAGCCCCTGTGTAAACTATCTAAAGAGCCAAATTATTACTAACAATAGTGAAGCAAAAAGAAGAAGAATCAAGCTTATGATTACTTGCATGTGTCACACTCACCACTAATATTCTTTCATCTTTGTCTTTCATCATTTTAAAAATCTCTTGACAAATATTTTGAATGAATTGTTTATCTACCGATTTACTCATCTAATCCATTAACAAATTTCCAAAATTCTATTCATCAAATAGAGTTTCTACCTCATTATGATAATAATTAGCAGTAGCTCCTTGTTTTCTCTCGTAAAAAATCTTTTTTCCTTTGTTCCAGTCGGGATATCCCACTAATTGGAAACATGAATCAACCATGTGGCCTTCTTCTTTACAATATTTTCAAAACAAATCTTTCTTAAGTCTTCTTTTATCTACAAATGTATTGCTACTACCATTTGCAAAAACAATAGTTTTCTTAGACGCAAATGTTGATACTTCTAAATCATAATTCAATGATCCCATCACTTGCCTTTGTTTTTCTACTTATTATACTAAATAATATGCTCGATTCATAGAACGAAGTGGATCTGAAGATAAATTTTGATTTCTAATCCCTTTATAGGCTTAATTTAGTCCCATAAAAAATTGAACCAATCCGTTATGAGACTTATACTCTAAGATCTTATCCTTGAAAGAACATGTACAAAATTCACGTATTCCACACTCGCAACTTGGAACATAATGCAATTCATGCAACTCATCCCAATAATGCTTTAACTTGCTGAAATATACACTAGCTACTTGATTATTCTACCTTAAATTCACAATCTCATCTTGTATCTAGAAAATTAAAGGTCCATTTGTAACTCCATATTGTTCCTTTATCTCTTTCCAAATTTCATATGCAAATTTAGTGTAAAGAAAATTTTGAGCCAAATCTGTAACCATAGAGTTTAGTAACCAACACCTAATCATGTAATCACACTTATTTCATTTAACTATATTTGCTGAATTATTTAAAGGTCACTCAATCGAACCATCAATGAGTCATATTTTCATTTTCTCCAAGACCTAACTTAACTAGCTTGCTGTAAGAAAGGTAATTACTTCCATTAAAAAACAAGTTTCCTATTGACATACTTAGACTATCATACCCAAAATAGAAAAAAATGGATCAATGATGGAATCAAGATTACTCATCTTTAATGCATAAAATAAGCAACAGAATAGAATGTGGAAAAACTTTGAACTATAAGCTTCAATGCAAAATAGAACGTAAAAGAAGTCTTGAATTACACACTCCTATTGGCTCTTAGATTCTTGCTTGAAACCTGCTTTGATACCATGACAAATTTGTGAAATACAATTGTAATTGCATTTGTGAAAGAAAGCTCGGCTGGAAAGAAAACAAGAACTTTGTTTCATAACTTCACTTCACCTTACTACATAAGCTTTCCTAATTATATATAATAGATTAACTAACTAATCTACATATAGAAAAAATAACACATGGACTCTAGTTAGACAAATAGATAACTCTCATGTGGACATGCTATAAAATCTTCAATGGATAACTTGTCTATATTGAATGGTTAATGGCTTAATTTAGTGGAAACCAACACATTAAGAAACATTAAGCTAAATATAATTTATTTCATTTAACTAGATCCTAACATAGAAAATAGATAAATAACTTGTAGAATAACCACTTATTTGAACTTGTTTTTGGTTGTATTTAACTCTCCAACAAGTTTCCTCCAAAGATCAATTCAAAGTAATGGAGATGTTAATGCATTTGTAAATATACAGTGAATATTTTACGATTTAATTTTATTGTTTCTAATGTTAGGTAGGTCAATTAAGTTTTAGGGTCAAACTTAGGCTTAGAGCAAGTTCAAACAACGTTTGGGAAAACAAAGAGTGCTAAGATTGACATGATGAAGAATTGGTCGGGAAGGCTTCTTACATTTCACCACATGCAAAAGTGGTTAACCATAAGTTTAAGGGGGTTGATTATCCAGTAATTAAATGGCTAGATGGTTGGCTATCTGTTATCATCATCATCATCATTATTACTGTTATTATTATTATTATGATTATGATTATTATTATTATTGTTGTTATCATCATCATCATCATCATCATTACTACTACTACTACTACTATTATTATCTTTTCTACTTTTAATCTATGTTTTTACTTGACTAACCAAAAGAAAAAAAAATAATCTAAGTTTTAGGTTAAGTTAGGATTTAGGGTCACAATTTGAGATCATATAGTCTTCTCTACAAGTTTTAAAGCTTAAAATTTAATTAGATCTCTTTTTAAATTATATATGAAAGAATGATATTTTTGGCTTCTAACAAATATTCTAGAATTTAATTTGATGGAAAAATTTTTAAATCATTTAATGACCTTAACATTTATAGGCTTGTGATATTGATATATATAGCTTGTATTTATGGTTTGTTTACCTTATTAGGTCTCTAGTACAATTATTTCTTTTCTTTTCACTAACATCTTTAAATTATTGATGGGAATCTACCCTGTAGTCCTAGCAGTAGGGGAACCTGATTTGGATATATGATCCAAAATATCCATGTGTTCATTCTTTTTTTTTTTTTACCTAATAATATTTGGTTTGCACTATAGCAGGTACAGTGATCAGTCTTTACGGGATGGCTAAATAACATACACTGTTGATCAAAATGGGGATATCATCAAACTCACATCTAACAGTCCGCAATGAACTCAATTGACTTGAAAAACTGGCCCTTTGAAGACCATCTCTTGCCTTTGTAATTATCATTTTTTAATTGGCCATTTTTGTTCATTTTGGAACTTGTAATTTGTTGATTGGAACTGGCCACCTAAGTGGCTTATTTGTAATTTTCATGTGGTTTTTACCCTAATAGGAGCAAGTATAAATACTTACTAACTATAGTTTGTAAGAGACTTTTGAATATTTTAGAAATTTGTCTTCCTTTTCCGTGAGGGGAGTTCCATCTTCACGCAAAACATACTCTTATCAATTTCAATTGAAATTGTGACGAGTTGGCTTAAGGAGTATTGTGAGTCATATTAATTCTTTTTAAGTTGCTTCAAATTATTTCTAGTGCGTCATATTTAATTATAATTGGTTGTGATACCTTGTTCTTGTTCACGTATTTTAGGGATCTGAATTTTTAGATTTGAATTCAATTCCAATTTAATTGGAATTTGGTTCATCTTTGTGTTATCCTTTACATATATTACAATTGCAAGTGATCCTCATTATAATTTGGCATTATAGTCGTTTGAATTCACGCAATTAGGGTTCATTTGATTGTTGATATCACACCATCTTGTGGAATTAGTTTGGTGTTCTTGCAATCAAATTGTAAGCACAACATCTTTTTGGTATTAGAGCATTAGTTTTTGAGAAGGGAATTTTCGTCATCATCACAACTTGAAATTAGGGTTCTTGAATTTCTACTTATTGATCCGAAGTGTTGAGGTGGAATTGAAGTACTTGATTTTGTTATTGTAGTGTCATACTTGTTATTTATTGCAGTAGAAGTGGATATCTTGTTGCAACTCCTTTGTTCTTGACTTGCCGTGAAGGGAATTAGTGGAGTAAGAAGTGTATTTCCCAGTGTTTCTTGTAGAATTGGAAATACATTGTTTGTAATAAAAGAGAAGTGAATTCTTGTAAGAGTTTTCGGAATTGAAGGAGTGCATTTTACAATTTTCAGATTTGAGCTTGTGTGGGAAAAAGGAAATCATTTGAATTCAAACACATCCATTAATCTTGAAGTAGTTATTGAGTGGTATTGATTATATTCCATTTGAATTTGAAATTGATTCTTACCATTTGTGGGAAAGTTGCATTAAGGGGTGTCAATTTGAATTTGTTACTGTGTTTATGTGTGTTTGTGTGGCGGTGTAAAGGAGTATTGAATTGGTAGAGTTTGTGTTGTGCGTATTGAGTTGAAGGGTGTTGCACTGTGAGTGAGGTGTTGTGCATGTAGTGGTGATTGAAAGTGCACCGTGTCAATGTGTAGTGTGTGTGGTGGTGTGAATTATTGTAGGTTGAAGTGAGTGCACTGTATGTGTGGCGATGCGAATTGTTGTGGAGGTGTGTGTGAAAAAGGTACTACATGTGGAGATTGAAGTGTGTGTGTGTTGTGGCTAAAAAGGGAAGTTAAGTAGTGAAGTTTGAAATTCAAAAACAAGCATTTAAGTGTGAGAGTTATTGAGTATTATTACTTAAACACTTGCTTAATAGAATTCAATAACTTAACTACTTGGAAGTGATTAATTGTTGCTTCATTTATTTCATTATAATTGAAGTGTAGAGAAGTATTTATTATATTGGTGACTTAATGCACCGTGGGTGTACAAGTGTGTGTGTGTTGTTGTCTAAACGTGTTATTGTAGCATGGTGTTGTGAAGGGAGCGTGTTGCAATTGTTTGATATTATACTTCTGATAGGAATCAAAATCCATTAAGACCTATCATTAGGGCAAAAGCCAAAGGATTTCAAATCTTGGCGATGAGAGACCATTTTGAGCACATCGACCCTGGAATTATTTGTTTACTAACCTCTTTTATCTTATTCATGTATTGTATATTCCAATAAGAATTCTTATCACGCTTTACAGGGCAATGGACAAACTCACTTAGACTTAGCTTGTGGATTATCCATGGATCGACCTAAACTGACAATGAGTTGGGCCAACGAATCCTATGGAAGAGCTAGCATGATGAAGACTATTTTTATTTATAATTATTTCTTTGGACTATTTATGTTGTAATCTTTCTTTTGGGACACTTTCATTTGCTTGTAATTTGTTTTTAGGACCGGCCACCTTGAAAGTGGCATAGTTGTGATTTTGTGCATTTTCTAACCCTAAAGGGAGCAAGTATAAATACTTGCTTAAAGAAGGGTTTGAGGAGGCCATTTTTCAGAATTAGAACATACACTTTACGTAAGGGAATTAGGGTTCTTCCTAGTTCAATTTCTCTTATCAATTTCAATCCCAAGAATTGGAATTTTGGCGAGTGCAACAAGGGAAAATTATGAGTCATATCAATTTCTTATTGTTGTGTTTTCTTTTCATCTATAGTGAGTCATATCTAGGGTTGGATTAAAGTCTTCTTGGTCAGATTTTTTATTGCATTCGTAATCAAACTATCATTGCATAATTGATTGGTTTTTTAGCACTTGTTAATACCATCAATTTGTAACTATACTTGTGGCGTGGAACTTCTTTATTGTAAGGTGGATCACGATTTGATTTGTGTATTGTTGATTGGGATTCTCTTGGAATTAAGTTGGTTATTTAATTCAATTGAGGATTTCATTTCCTTGATTTTATCATTTGATTCATCATTCCTCAATTAGGGTTCACGCAATTTTTGTCCCTTTTGAACTGGTTTGATCTTGTGAATTGAAGTTGTTCCTTTAGTTCATTTGCATGTGCTTAGACCTTGGTTTTAGGCACACCATAATTTGGTATCAGAGCTTATCATTCTTGGATATGCAATCTTCATACATGTTCATATTTGTGGATTTGGAATTATAAAGATTGATGGTTTATGCAAATTGGAGGACTAGTTTGATTTCATTGTGTAATTGGTCTTTTAATTGGGTTTTATGTGCTTGGGCTTGGTTTTAGGCACATCAACTTCAGCAAATCACATCCATAAGCATGTCGAATGACAGTGTGAATGGAGGCATTGGCAATGAGGCCAATAGCCAAGTTGGTGGAGGATAAGGTCATCATACTGCAGGTAGGAGAACTTTGGATAAATAGCTTCAGGACCTCACCACCATTGTTGCTACACTAACAATAAGGATTGATAGGATGACAATGCTACAACCACCGGTGGCAAATCCTCAAGCACCACCACCAAGAGTAGCTCATCAAAACATTTAAAGAAAGGGAGTAGTAAGAGGAGGAAATATGGGAAGGAGAATGGAAGGAGATCATCATCCCTATAAAGATGAGAGGGATGATAACTTTAGGGCCAATCCTTACTCAAATAGAGATTTTAGGCTACTTAGGGGCCTAGAATATGTGAAGCTGTAGATGCTTTCATTTGATAGCAGGGGTTCAGCAGATGACTATCTGGACTTAGAGGATAAGGTTGAGGGCCTTTTTGAATGTTATGAAATAGATGATAACACCAGAGTTCGACTTACTGTTGTTGAGTTCATAAGGTATGCCGCCTTGTGGTAGAAAAATTTAGTGATTAGCAGGCGAAGGGATGGAGAGGCTGAAATTTATACTTGGAGAGACATGAAAAGGATTCTGAGGAAGAGGATAATTCTTGAGCATTATAGGCAGGAACTATTTATGCGTCTACAGACCTTGAGACAGGGAGGCAAAACAGTGGATGATTATGTGCAAGAGTTTGAAACTTTGCTGATCAGATGTGGGTCAGTAGAGCCTCCTAGCTTATGTTGTTGAGCTTTAGAGATATAGTAAACTTGATGAGGCTATACAGTTAGCTTTAAAAGTGGAAAGGTAGAGGCAATCTAATCCATTTCAAGTTACTAGTAACAAGCCTAGTACTACTACTAGGCCCATAGGGGCTAATGGTCAGTTGGGTGGACCAAAGGGCGTAGGTGAACTTGTCAAGGCAGTAGACAAAGTTACCCTTAGCACATATAGAGAGAAGATGATTTCTAGGAAGGGCAAAGAGGTAATTGGATCTAATGTTAGGCAAACTATACTGGGATCAACTAGTGGAAAAATGTGCCAAATTAAATGCTTCAAATGCATGGGATTTTGATATATGGCTGCACAGTGTCCTAATAAGAGCATAATGACAGTCATGGAGGGCATCGAAGAAGAAGAAGAGGATGAAAAAGAATCTGTCGAGCCTACAGACTTGTCTACGGCTTTGTAGGAGTACTATGATGATCAGGATGCTGAAACACATGAAGATAAAACGGGTGAACATTATTTACTTATTAATGTGTTGCACAGGGTTTTGACTATATCTCTAGATGCTAGGGACAAACAAAGGTAAAACATATTCCACATATCTTACAGGATATGAGGTAACCTCTGTGTACTAATCATTGATAGTGGTAGTTGCACTAATGTCATATCTGCTGCATTAGTAGAAAAATTACAACTAACCACTAGTCTACATCCTAGCCCTTACCATTTGCATTGGTTGGACAATAGAGATAGTATGCATGTTACACAAAGGTCAAAGGTGCCAGTCGGTGTAGGAAAGAAATACCATGATGAGATTTTCTGTGATGTGATTCCTATGTGCGCCTTTCATTTATTGTTAGGTAGACTTTGGATGTTTGATAGAAAGGTGTTACATGATGGATTCAGAAACACTTATATGTTTCGAAAGGGTAGGTCACGGATAGTATTGACGCCTATGTCTCCATCAGAGGTGCGCTCTTTCCAAGAACAAATTAGGACCATTTCTACTTCTTATAATAGTCAGACAAACAGATCAACAAAGGCATCAGGTTTCAGTCTAAGAGATGACCCCTTAGATTTGAGGGTAAATCTTTCAGAGGCCTGAGGAGGTGATGGGAATCTACCCTGCGGTCCTAGCAGTAGGGGAACTTGATTTGGATATATGATCCAAAATATCCACATGTGTTCATTCTTTTTTTTTTTAACCTAATAATGTTTGGTTTGCACTATAGTAAGTACAGTGATAAGTGTTTATAGGATGGCCAAATAAAATACATTATTGATCAAATTGGGGACATCATCGAACTCACATCCAACGGTCTGCAATGAACTCAATTGACTTGAAGAATTGACCCTTTAAAGACCATCTCTTATACTTGTATTTTTTATTATTGAACCAGCTACTTTTACTCATTTTTAGGAATTTTGATTTACTTGTAATTTGTTGATTGGAACCGACCACCTAAGTGGTTTATTTGTAATTTTCATGTGCTTTTTACCCTAATAGGAGCAAGTATAAATACTTGCTAACTAGGATTTGTAAGGGACTTTTGAACATTTTAGAAATTTGCCCTCTTTTATCGTGAGGGGAGTTCCATCTTCACGTAAAACATACTCTTATCAATTGAAATTGAAATTGTGGCGAGTTGGCTTAAGGAGCATTGTGAGTCATATCAATTCTTCTTAAGCTGCTTCCAATTATTTCTAGTGGAGATATCTAGTTGTAATTGGTTGTGATACCTTATTCTTGTTCACGTGTTTTAGGGATCTGGATTTTCATATTTGAATTCAATTCCAATTTAATTGGAATTCGATTCATCTTTGTGTTATCCTTTACATATATTACAATTGCAAGTGATCCTCATTATATTTGGCATTATAGTTATTTGAATTCATGCAATTAAGGTTCATTTGATCGTTGATATCACATCATCTTGTGGAATTGGTTTGGTGTTCTTGCAATCAAATTGTAGGCACATCAATTATGTTCGGATTATAGGTTTTTCTATAACATTTGTTTAGTTACAAGATTGTCATAGAAACTAAATTTAGGTTGTGAAAATGGCATTTTCTTCTTAGTTTGAGGTTAGTTAAAGTTAGATTTTAGGATTTTATTTTGATTCCTAAGTTGTGTTAAATTTTGGGTTTTAATTTGGTTTTTTCTAAATTTTATGAAATAAAAATTGAAAATTGTAAAGGAAGTGTTAGGATTTTTAGTTTATTTATTTATTTTTTTTAAATCCCTTAATTACTAGGTAGATTACAGTTTATTAAGAAATTGTTTCTAGAAGTTAGGTTGCTAATTGAGGAGATAGATAATTTAGGTAGTGTTTGGTTATTATCATTTTATATTACTAAACTGCATAAAATCCTTAGTCTTTTATTTGATTTGTATAGTGTACCAATTGACTAGATGAAAAAGACTTTAAAGTACTTGATAAACCTAAAAATTTGTATTATATATCTTTTTGTACAAAAATTTATTTCGATGGATAAAATAAGCACATTTTCAAAAAAAGAAAACCTATATTATTATTATTGTTATTATGTTCATGCCATATCTCTTCCTGCAAATTCTCATATGGATGCAAAAAAATAGCCCTATATCATTATAAATATTTGTGTTCTGTATTATACAAACCAAACATGATATAAGAAGGTTTATACTATATTGTTTTTCTTGTATAGTACTGTCTGTGGAATTGTATCCTATATATTGTCTTGTAATTGTCGTTCTTCATTTGCGTAGAAGTTCCTTATTGTAAGAAGTTCACGCCAATATTTGTGTTTTTGGTGATTGGATTTGCATTTGATATTGTGTTAGGTGCTTAACCCAATTGAGCACATCATCATTTTCGTGTTGAGATTAATTGATCAATAAATTGGATTATTAAAGGGATTAAGGTTCATGCCATGATTGAAGGTTAGTCCAGATTTGATTAGGAGTTATTTCATTTGTTTGGTTGCAAGTGCTTTATTTCAATTTAAGGCATATCATCTTTTGGTATCAGAGCAATTGTTTCATGCAAATTAGTGTCACTTAGAAAATTTGGTCTTCATGCCATTTTTGAGATTTGTGGACTTGTTTGATTGACATTGTGTAATTGGTCTTTCAATTTGGTTTTGTGTGCTTATACTTGGATTTAAGCATATCATCTTTTGGTATCAAAGCTCAAGTTGAGTGGAG
Source organism: Laguncularia racemosa (assembly GCA_037954665.1). Taxonomy (NCBI): domain Eukaryota; kingdom Viridiplantae; phylum Streptophyta; class Magnoliopsida; order Myrtales; family Combretaceae; genus Laguncularia; species Laguncularia racemosa. The sequence continues at coordinate 87,604 of JBBMOL010000517.1, read as the reverse complement.
GGGTTTGTGTGATTTTGATTTTGGAAAATTTAGGGTTGTTGAGTTAGCATCTTGATCCAAAATTAAAAAGTGAAAATTGAGTTGTTTGATTTTGTTGTTGAAGTTGTGTAATTGTCTTGCTTGAGGAGTTGAAATTGCTACTTGTGAAGTGGAATTTGAGGTCTTGTTGAGCTCCTTTTGATTGATAATTTTCGTGAAAAAAAAGAAGAGGGGTAATAGCATATTTTGAATTCAAAATTCAGAACTTGAAGTTACCTCATTTGTAAAGAAGTGGAGGTGTATTTTTACTTGTGTTGTTTTCAAACATTAAGGGGTTTAGTGTACAATTTTTTAGATTTGAATTGTGTGGATTATATGGAAACTATTTTATTTTTAAAACATACATTAAGTGATAGAAGTTATTGTGTCATCATTTAAATTTAAAAGTGGCTTCTTACCATTTGTGGAAAGGTTGTAATAAGTGAGATCATTTGAATTTGTTGCTACCTTGTTTATTAAGTTACGATTTGGAAAAGTGTGTTAGAAGTGGAGAAGTGCACCGTGTGTAGAAGGTGTTTGTGTGTGGCGTTGTGTTTTGTGTATTAGTGAAGGGTGTGTGTGTGTGGTGTTGTGTTGTGTGTGTTGATTAAAGGAGATTGCAAGTGGTGTATGAATTGGTGGTGATTGTTTACACCATGAGCAAGGGAAGGAGTGGCAGTGTGGAATTGCACATTTGTGTATGTTGAGTTGCTACACATTGTGATGTATTATAGTGTGAAACCATGGCAAGAAAGGAAGGTTTGAGTAGTAGAATTTGAATTCAAAAACAACAATCAAGTGTGAAGGTAATTGAACTCATTACTTAACACTTGTAGTTGAATTTATTTTCTTAACTACTTGGAAGTGATTGCGTGTACTTCATTTATTTAACTTTACTTAAAGTATCAAGAATTATTTCATTGTGTTGTTAAGTTCTTACAACGCGAATTTCATTATGTTAGTGTGGTTGTTAAACGTGTTCTTATGAATTGGTGTTGTTGAAGGAGTGTGTTATAAATTGTGGAAGTGTACTTCATCAAGTCAATATCATGTCGAACGACAATGTAAATAGGGGAATTGGCAATGAGGCCAATAGCTAGGTTAGTGGAGGTCAGGGTCATCGAACCGCAGGTAGAAGGACTTTAGAAGATCAACTTTAGGAACTTACTACTGTTGTTGCTACATTAGCAACAAGGATTGATAGGATGACATTGCCACAACCACCATATGGTAAATCTTCAGGCACTACCACGAGTAACTCCATATAATATCTAGAGGAAAGGAGTAGTGGGAGGAGGTAACTTAGGCAGAAGAATGGAAGGAGATCATTACCCCTATAGGAAGGAGAGGGATGATGATTTTAGGGTTAATCCTTACCCAAATAGGGATTTCAGGCCACTTAGGGGATTAAAGTATATGAAGCAACAAATGCCTTCCTTTGATGGCAGGGGTTCGACAGATGATTATCAAGACTGAGAGGATAAGGTTGAGGGCCTTTTTGAGTGCTATGAAATTGATGACAATATTCGAGTTCGACTTGTTGCTGTTGAGTTCATAGGGTATGCCACCTTATGATAGAAGAATTTAGTCATCAGCAGACATAGGGATGGTGAGACTGAAATTCAGACATGGAGAGATATGAAGAGGGTTTTGAGGAAGAGGTTCATTCCTAAACACTATAGGTAGAAACTATTTATGCGTCTTTAGACTTTGAGGCAAGGAGGCAAAACAGTCGATGATTATGTGTAGGAATTTGAAACCTCGATTGATATGCCTTAAATTAAATTAAAGCATACGCAATCACACATTTGAAACAACTTCAAAAGCAAATCTAAAACCAGATCAACCTTCAAATATGCGTGAACCCTAAAATTGCTTTTGTAATCTAATTTGTTGGTTAATTAATCTTAATACTAAATGATATTGTACTCAATGGAATTAAGCACACCACATAAGATCAAATGAGATTCCAAATCACTAACAACACAACATAGCCGTGAACTATGAGTCAACAAAGAAACTCCATGCAAATGATGAAAGACAATTATAAGGAAATATCAAAGAGACAATTCTAATTAAATTGATAACAATATATGGATAGAATTGGACCTACAATTGACACCAAAAATCAAAACAAGAACCCATCCTAATCAACACTAGACATGATACATTAGTTATGAAAAGGAAATCAACTTAGGAATTGATATTACTCACAATTCACTAGGTTGCAACTCGCCACAATTCTAATAGATTGAAATTGATAAGAGTCCTTATGAAATCATAGGACATACCCTAATATCTCATGAAAATTTGCAACAAAAGATAAGTGTATTCTCTCTCCACCTCTAAACCTTACTTAAGTAAGTATTTATACTTGTTCTCTTTAGGGTTAAAATGGCTAAAAAATTACAACTATGCCACTAAAGGGTGGCTGGTCTTAAAACACAAAATACAACCAAATAAAATGTCCCAAAAGCTTACAAAATAAATGGTTCAAGGAAAATAACAAAGATAAAAATAGTCTTCAATACATTGATTCTTCAAATCAATTCGTCGATCCAGCTCATCTTTTGTTTAGGTCGGTCCATGGATAACCCACAAGCTGAGTCTTAGTGAGTTTGTCCATCGCCTTGTAAAGCCTTATAAGTGTGCTTACTGAAATACACAATACATAAGTAACAGAAAAGAGGTTAGTATATACATAATTCCGGGATTGGTTTGTTCAAAGAGGACCCTCATCGCTAAGATTTGAAATTCTTTGACTCTTGCCTTAATGATAAGTCTAGTAGGATTTTGATTCCTACCATCTCTTCGGGCCTAAAAACGATTTGTCCTCAAATATGACAAATTAAATGCAGTAGAGACTCTGTATCCCCCTCCTAAGCCATCTGAAGAAGTATCACTATAGAATCCTAATATCTAAGATACCACAGGGGGTGATTGCTTTCTCTCCTCCATTTCTAGGATATATTTCATCTGCAACACATATAATGGTCCATTATCTACTAAGGACTCTCTTGTCTCAACCCGTTCCACTAATATTGTTGCCCTCTTTCCTTATTCACTTGTATGTTTTTTACCCTCATGGCCCTCTGAATCCTTTAAAGGTGGACACAACTGTCTCTGAACAGTTTAGTCCTCTGGTGGTTAGCTCATTTGAATTTAACCCTTAAGATCCTCTGAAGGTTAGCACATCTATGTCTAACAAGTTTTGTGCTCTATAGGTTGGCTCATGTAACTAGGAACCTCAGGAACCTCGGAAGGTTAGCATATCTACTTCTGCACAGTTTGGTCCTTTGAAGGTTTAATCATGTAGCTATGATCCTCACGAATCTTTGATGGTTGTCTTATTTGTTTTTGCATCTTCTGGACCTTTGATGGCGACATAAGGTTCGATACTATACGTTTACTATCCTATTAGAACATATAAGTATTTCTATACCCATCGTGTAATACCATCATATCATACAACCATAACCTGCCAAGCAATATATAGGAAGTACACATAGGAATAATATCACATTCAAGCTCATCACAGTATTTATCCCCTATACTGGGTACCTTAGCCCATTGGGTCACACAAAGACTCTCCTAATCGTTTAACCAATGTAATGTATAAAGCTTAGGATGCGGGATAGTTATGAGTTTCAACTTCGATACCAATGATGCAGCTACAATATTAGTACAACTACCACCATCAACAATAATTACGCACAAGTTTTCTTGTACCTTACAAGAAGTATGGAACAAATTTTCTCTTTGTCCATCATCAATGCTTTGAGAAGAAGTCAATACTTGATTTACTAAAGTAGTAGAAGTATACACATTATTTGACGTGGTTGCTAACTGACTTCAACAAGTTAACAACACACTTCACTATATGTACCACAACAACACACCCTCACACACCCACGGTGCACACACAACCAATACAAGAAATACTTATTGTCACTTCAAGTAAAGTCAAGTAAAATAATTGAAGCATAAATAAATCACTTCCAGGTAGTGAAGAAATTAAATTTAACTAACAAGTGTTTAAGTAATGAGTTCAATTACTTTCACACTTTAATGTTTGTTTTTGAATTCAAATTCTACTACTCAAACCTTCATTTCTTGCTACGGTTTCACACTACAATAAATCACAATGTGCAGCACCTCAACATATACACAAATGGACAATTCCACACCGTGATGTGCTCAAAAGTGAGTCTAAGCACACAAAACCAATATTGAAAGACAATCATATAATGTCAATCAAACTAGCTTCCAATCATGTGAACTTCTTCTACTATTAAACTAATTCCACAACACCAACGTGATCAAGATTGAATGAACCAAATATGTTTAGCTCTAATACCAAAAGATGATGTGCCTAAAACCAAGTTTAAGCACATGCAAAACCAATTTGAAAGACAATCATACAATGTCAATCAAACTAGCTTTCAATCATGTGAACTTCTTCTACTATTAAACCAATTCCACAACAAGGATGTGATCAAGATTGAATATCCAAGTATGATAAGCTTTGATACCAAAAGATGATGTGCCTAAAATTAAGTTTAAGCACATGCAAATGAACCAATTTACAACTCTTAAGTGACAAGATCAAAATCGGTTCAAAGGGAAACAAAATTACGTGAACCCTAATTGATGGAATGTGAACCAAATGATAAAAATTAATGATGATTAAATCACAATGATGCTATTACTCAAATGAATCAATAAGTTAACTCAACATCCAATGAAGTTCTAGCCAATCAACACATACAAATAAATCGTGACTCCTCCTCACAACAATACCCTTCCACGTAATACAATGTAAAGTACAATTGATGGTAATAACAAGTGCTAAAAACCACTCAATTATATATAATGACAAGAGAGGACACAGATGACACCAAATTCAAATAAAAGAACCACCTTAATCAACCCTAGATATGACTCACTAGTGATGAAAAGGAAAACATAATGTAGGGAATTGATATTACTCACAATTCTTTATGTTGCAACTCGCCACAATTCCAATTTTTGGATGGAAATTGATAAGAGCCAATGAAATTAGGAAGAACCCTAATCCCTACACGAAAAACTGTTTGTTGCAAAATTTCAAGTCTCCCCTCAAAACCCTACTTAAGCAAGTATTTATACTTGCTCCCTTTAAGGTTAAAATTTCCACAAAATTACAACTATGTCACTTTAGGGTAGCCGGTCCTAAAAACACCAATTACAACCATATAAAAATGTCCCAAAAACTTACAACATAAATGGTTCCAAGAAACTAACAAACAAATAAAAATGGTCTTCAACATGTCAGATCTTTAAATCAACTCATCGGTCCAACTCATCTTTGGTTTAGGTTGATCTATGGATAACCCACAAGTTGAGTCTTAGTAAGTTTGTCCATCGCCCTGTAAAACATGATAAGTGTGCCTGTTGGAATATACAATACATGAGTAATAGAAAAGAGCTGAGTAAACAAATAATTCCGGGGTCGATTTGCTCAAAAAGGACCCTCATTGCCAAGATTTGAAATCCTTTGGCTCTTACCCTAATGATAGGTCTTGTAGGATTTTGATTCCTATCACACTGCCACTCCTTCCCTTACTTACGGTACAAAAACTCTCCACCACCACTCATGCCACTTACAACACTCCTTTACACAACATACACAATATAACTCCATACACACACACACACCCTTCACTAAATACACAAAACACAACACCACACACGCACACCTTCTACTCATGGTGCACTTCTCCACTTCTATACAATTTTCCAAACCGTAACTTACAACAAAAGGTAGCTCAATTTCAAAATTCAAATGAGTTCACTAATTGCAATCTTTCCACAAATGGTAATGAGCCACTTTCAAATTTCAAATGAACACACAATTACTTCCATCACTTAATGTGTGTTTTGAAAATCAAATAGTTTCCATATAATCCACACAATTCAAATATGAAAAAAATTGCACACTAAATCCCCTTGTGTCTGAAAACAATACAAGCAAAATACACCTCCACTTCTTCACAAATGAAGTAACTTCAAGTTCTGAAATTTAAATCACAAGATATGCTACTACTTTTCTTTTCACGAAAATTAACTACTAAATGGAGCTTCAACAAGGCCTCAAAATTCACTTCAACAAGTAGCAAGTTCAACTCCTCAATCAAGACAATTACGCAACTTCAATCAATAACATCAAACAACTCAATTTCACTTTTCAATTTCGGATCAAGATGCTAAATCAAGAACCCTAAAATTTCCGAAATCAAAATCAAACAATCCCTTCTCACAACCATAAGCACTGATACCAAAAGATGATATGCCTTATATTGAATTAAAGCATATGCAATCACATAATTGAAATAACTTCAAAAGCAAATCCAAAACCGGATCAACCTTCAAATATGTGTTAACCCTAAAATTGCTTTTGTAATCCAATTTGTTGGTTAATCAATCTCAATACCAAATGATATTATATTAAATAGAATTAAGAACACCACATAAGATCAAATGATATTCCAAATCACCAACAACACAAAATAGCTGTGAACTATGAATCAACAAAGAAACTCCTTGCAAATGATGAAAGACAATTATATGGCAATATCAAAGAGACAATTCCAATTAAATTGATAACAATATATGGATGGAATTGGACCTACAATTGATTCCAAAAATAAGAACAAGAACCCATCCTAATCAACACTAGATATGACACACTAGTTATGAAAAGGAAATCAACTTAGGAATTGATATTACTCACAATTCACTAGGTTACAACTTGCCACAATTCCAATAGATTGAAATTAATAAGAGTCCTTATGAAATCTTAAGACAAACCCTAATATCTCATGAAAATTTGCAGCAAAAGGTAAGTGTATTCTCTCTCCACCTCTAAACCCTACTTAAGCGAGTATTTATACTTGCTCCCTTTAGGGTTAAAATGGCTAAACAATTACAACTATGTCACTAAAGGGTGGCTAGTCCTAAAATAAAAAATACAACCAAATAAAATGTCCTAAAAGCTTACAAAATAAATGGTTCAATGAAAATAACAAATATAAAAATAGTCTTCAACACTCCGATTCTTTAAATTAATTTGTTGATCCAGCTCATCTTCAATTTAGGTCGGTCCATGGATAACCTACAAGCTGAGTCTTAATGAGTTTGTCCTTCGCCTTTTAAAGCCCCATAAGTATGCCTGCTGAAATACACAATACATAAGTAATAGAAAAGATGTTAGTATATAAATAATTTCGGGATCGGTTTATTCAAAGAGGACCTTCATCGCCAAGATTTGAAATCCTTTGGCTCTTGCCTTAATGATAGGTCATGTAGGATTTTGATTCCTATCACTGGTGATTAGATGTGGGTCAATTGAGCCTCTAGAGCAAACCCTAGAACACTTTGTATCAGGGCTGAAATATGAGATCGCATGTGTAGTTGAGTTATAGAGATACAATACACTTGACGAGGCTATACAACTAGCCGTGAAAGTAGAGAGGTAGAGGTGATCTAACCCATTTAGGACTACTAATAGCAGGCCTAGTGTTACTACTAGGCCCATGGGAGCTGATGGTCAATTGGGAGGACCAAAGGTAGTAGGTGAGTCAATCAGGGTAGTGGATAAAGCTACCCCCAGCGTAGATAGGGAGAACATGACCTTTGGCAAGGGTAAAGAAGTAATAGTACTTGATGTTAGGCAGACTGTACCTGGAACCACCAGTGAGAAATTGCGCCAAATGAAATGTTTTAAATGCATGGGATTTGGGCATATGGCGGCACAGTGTCCTAATAAGAGTGTCATGACAGTTATGGAGGGTGCTAGAGAAGAAGATGAAGATGAGAAGGAACTAGTTGAACCGACAGGCCTGTCTATAGCATTACAGGAATATTATGATGATCAGACTACTAAAACACATGAGGAGGGAACAGGTGAACAGTATTTACCGATTAATGTGTTGCACATGGTTCTAACTTTATCTCTTGATGCTAAGGACAAACAGAGGGAGAACATGATGGGAAATTTTCTGACACTACCAACCTCTTCAGAACCCAATTTAGATGATTATCCAAATTGCTTATATTTTACCTTATGTCTTTATTTCTAATAAAATTTGAGAATAATCTTACAGGTATAATTATAATTCTCCATGGGATGCCAAAATGTCCTACAACTTCAGTTGGACACTTAACATTTTTCAGGATAACAATCAAAGACCTGCTGTGATTGTTCTCTATTCTAAGGCATTGGATCATGAAGACTTATGTTATTTTGTATCTTGTAAATGTTTATTGAACTATTTTGGTTGTATTTTGGTTTTGGGATACTTTTATTTCCTTGTAATTTTCATTTAGGGATAGCTATCTTAAAAGTGGCAAACTTGTAATTTTGAGCACTTTTTAACCATAGGAGTAGCAAGTATAAATACTTGCCTAAGAGAGGGTTTGAGGAGGCTTATTTTGCAGAACAAACACTTCACATTTCGTGAGAGGGCTTAGGGTTTTCCTAATTCCAAATTCTCTTATCAATTTCAATCCCAAGAAGTTGAAATTGTGGCGAGTGCAACAAGGAGAAATCGTAAGTAATATCGGTTCCTTATTATTGTTTTCCATTTCATCACTAGTGCGTCATATCTAGGTTGATTTGGATGTTCTTGGACTTGTTTTAATTTGCAATTCGTGATCAATATCTTGTTATAGGATTGATTGTGTTGATATATGATATCATTCTCTTCATTGTGACGTGAATTGGATAGTTGAAGGAAGGGATTGGAATTTGTGGTTTGACCCATTTGTTTTCTTGATTTGATTCACGTGGGTTTCACTTATAATTGTTGTTATTTGATGAAGATTACTTTTTTAGATTGATAATAGCAATTGGAGCTCTTTGGATTTCATTCTATTGCCTTAGGATTTCCGCATTTACCTAGTCAAGTGAACTGGTTTTTATGTATGTGAATTGAGGAGTTTTCCTTGATTCTTTTGATTGTGCTTAAGCTTGGAATTAGGCACATCATCTTTTTCATATCAGAGCTTGAAGGTTTGTGAGAAGGGGTTTGTCGATTGAAGTTTGGGAATTGAAAGTTTTTGTCTTACCATTGTGAACCGAATTGTAGGAGAGTGGAAGTTCGGAACAATTGAATTTTTTTTTATCACCTTGATCTTTATGTGATTGATCTTTGTTGAAGAGGATAGATGAAGCTTCTGATTTGAAAGGAAAGTTTGGTTATTGTCTTCATCCTTGCCGTGTGTTGTTTACGTGAGGAAGGAGTGGAATTTCTTGTTGTAGCATTGTTAATTAGTGTATATTGTTTCTTCATTATTGCGGAATTGGAAGAGTCATTTCCTTAGCAGATTTCTTCAAGTGGCGTGGAGGATTAGGAAACTAATTTGAATTCAAATCAACTATTAAGCTATAGAGTTATTGTGTATTAATCACCTTGATTGCACATTAACTTGTTGGAATTAATTGCTTGCCATTTTGAGGAGTATCTTTAGTTAGTTCCATTGTGTTTGTTGCTACCGTGGAAGTGAAGGATTGAAACATATTATTGTTGTGTGGATTTAGTGTGTTGTGTGTGTAGTGTCTAAGTGGCAGTGTGAATTAGTTTTGTGACGTGGTGAAGTGAAGTGAGTGTGCTACAATGATGTGCCTAATCACACTTTAAAGCACATCCAAAAGACTTAAGATCAACTATCTCAAGTCTAGGCAAAATCGGATCAAAAAATGGCACTTTTCAAATGAACCCTAATGTTGAAATGATGAAATTCAATCAACCAATAATATAATCAGAATACCCCAAAGAAAATTCCTTCTAACAACACTCTAATTTCATATAATCCACGCAAATGAAGCCTCAATTTGACAAAGAAAACTGTAAAGTAAGATCCCTTTCCCAATGGTGAAAATCACGTTTTCAAGGAAAACCTTAAAGATGAATGGAATCAATTTGATAATTTCCTTAAAATAATCACAAGAATTCGTGAATAATAACATGTAAATTTGAACAAGAACTATCTCAAATCAACCCTAGATACAACACACTAGAGAAGAAAAGAAATCACAACAAAATGAAATTGATATAACTCACAATTTCAAGATGTTGCACTCGCCACAATTTCAAGTCTTGGAATTGAAATTGATAAGAGTTGGAACCAAGGTATGAACCCTAATTCACACGTGAAAAGAGGTGTATATTCTACAAAAATAATCCCCCTAAGCCCTCTCTTAAGCAAGTATTTATACTCGCCACTTCTAGGGTTAAAAAAGTGCTCAAAATTACAAGTTTGCCACTTTTAAGGTGGCTAACCCTAAATGAAAGTTACATGGAAATAAAAGTGTCCCAAAACCAAAATACAACCAAAATAGTTCATAAAAAGAGTAAATATATAAAGAAATGGTCCTTCAAGATGCCGGTCTTCAAGAAGCTTTTGAATCAGTTTCAGTTGACAACCCTGATTCACTTAGTAATAAGGGTGTTTTTACATCCTGTAAGACTGACAAATGAACCTGGTGAAATGCATCAAAATTATAGTGCAAAGATGTAGAAAGTCAGTTAGACTTCTCAAGGTTAGGTTTCTCTAGCAAAACCCTCATAACTAGATTCTGGAGACCCTTAGCTCGGGCCCTGGTGATAGGTCCTGGAAAAGTCTGATTCCTATCATCTCCTCGAGCTTTTGGAAGATTTGCCCTCAAATCTAATGGATCTTGGTGCAAGTCATCTGCTAAATAAGGTGAAAGATCTGAAATATTAAAAGTGGCTGATACTCCATAATCTCCTGGCAACTTGATGCGATAAGCATTGTTGTTGATGCGCTTTAAGACCCTGAATGGTCCGTCTGATCTAGGAGATAGCTTCTGTGACTTTTTGTGTGGAAACCTGTCCCTGCTAAGATTAATCCAGACTAAATCACCTGGATTATAGAGATGGTTTTTCCTGTGCCTGTTTCCCTGGATCCTCTGTTGTTCCTAGGTCTTCTGAAGGTGTTCAGTGGTCCGATCATGTATGTGTTGAATCTATTGTGCTCGGTCAACTCCACTAAGACTTTCTTCCTTTGTCGCTGGTCCAGCTATAAAATCCAATGGAATAGAAGGGTTATAGCCATAAACAACTTCAAAGGGAGACTTACTGGTTAAACTATGAGTAGACCTATTGTAAGCGAACTCAACAATAGGAAGATACAAGTCCCAATTAGTAAGGTTCTTGCCAACTGTTGCTCTGAGAAGATTCCCAAGCGTGCGGTTGACAACCTCTGTTTGTCCGTCAGTCTGGGGATGGCAAGAGGTACTGTACATCAGTTTAGTACCCAGTCTTTTCCATAATGTTTTCTAGAAGAAACTAAGGAACTTAGTATCTCTGTCTAACACTATGCTATGTGGAACTCCATGTAACTTGACAATTTCCTGCACAAAAAGGTTAGCAATAAAAAGAGCATCGTCTGTTTTGTGGCATGGCACAAAACGTGACATTTTGCTGAATCGATCAACAACCACCATAATAGAGTCTTTCCCTCTTTGTGTTCTGGGTAATCCCAACACAAAATCCATACTGATATCAGTCCAAGGCCTAGATGGTATAGGTAAAGGCATATATTCACCCTGTGCGCCTTTCCTCCCCTTGGCTCTCTTACAAACACCACACCTTTCTAATACCCTATGGACATCCCTTATCATGCCTTTCCAATAGAAATTCTCCCTCAATATGGCTAGAGTTATCTTCTCACCAAAATGCCCTAACAAACCACCTGCATGTGCTTCCCTCACCAACAATTCCCTCATAGATCCAGATGGAATACAATGTTTTCCTAATTTATAAAGAAAGCCATCTATCACACAATAACCATCATACATCCCGCCTCCAAGACACCTCTCCATGACAATTTTGAATTCCTCATCACATACATATTGTTCCTTCAACAGTTCGAAACCCAGTAATTTTGACTGAAGAGAAGTGATTAGTACATACCGTCGTGATAAAGCGTCAGCAACAATATTCTGATTGCCCTTTTTGTACTTAATCACATAAGCAAAACCTTCTAGAAATTCCACCCACTTAGCCTGACGCTTAGACAAATTATGTTGACCCCTGAAATGTTTCAAAGATTCATGATCTGTATAAATAATAAACTCCTTTGGGAGGAGATAATGCTGCCACGTCATGAGAGCCCTAACTAAGGAATAAAATTCCTTATCATATATAGAATAGTTCAAAGTTGCTCCACTCAACTTTTCACTAAAATATGCAATAGGCCTCTTCTCCTGCATTAATACAGCACCAATTCCAATCCCTAAAGCATCACATTCCAATTCAAAAATTTTGTCAAAATCAGGTAAGATCAGTAATGGGGCACAAGTGAGTTTTTCCTTAATCTCTTCAAAACTCCTTTGGGCCTTTTCACTCCAGATGAAAGGAACACTCTTCTTAGTCAGTTTTGTGAGAGGGCTGACAATGCTACTGAAATTTTGGACAAAGCGTCTATAAAAAGATGCAAGCCCATGAAAACTTTTTACCTCAATAACTGAAGTGGGTGTTGGCCATTCCTTAACTGCCCTCACTTTCTCCTCATTCATCTTAACTCCTGCACCTGACACAACAAAACCCAAAAATGTTACCTCGGTTTGACAAAAGGAACACTTCTGAAAATTCGCAAATAATTGTTGTGCCTTCAGTACTGAGAATACTGCCCGAAGATGCTCCACATGTTGTTCTAGGTCTTTGTTGTAAATCAGAATATCATCAAAATAAACCACAACAAATTTTAATAAGAACTCCTTCAATACATGGTTCATCAATCTCATAAAAGTGCTAGGAGCATTACTCAAACCAAAGGGCATAACCAACCATTCGTAAAGTCCATGGCATTTTTTAAAAGCGGTCTTCCATTCATCCCCTTCCCTCATCCGAATCTGGTGATATTCGCTTTTAAGATCAACTTTGGAGAAAATCTGTGAACCATACAGCTCATCCAACATATCATCAAGTCTAGGAATAGGATACCTGTATTTAATGGTGATTTTGTTAATGGCTCTGCTATCAATGCACATTCTCCAAGTTCCATCCTTCTTGGGAACAAGAAGGGCGGGAATAGCGTATGGGCTGAGACTCTCTCTAACAAACCCTCGTTCCACCAACTCATCTACCTGACGTTTTAATTCCTTAGCCTCCTCAGGATTCATGCGATATGCGGGTCAGTTTGGTAATACTGAACCGGGCATAAGATCAATAGCATGCTCTATCCCTCTCATGGGTGGTAATCCTGCTGGCAAATCATCAGGAAAAATGTCAGTATACTCATTTAATACCTGAGAAACTGCTGGAGGTAGAGGCTGTGATTCTCGTAGCCCTAAGACAAATCTCAACTGAAGTAAGTATGTTAGAGCCTCCTCTGTGATTAATCTCTCCATCGCACCCTGTCCCATCAACAATACCTTTTTCCCCTCAAAAACGTTATTTTAAAGTAAAACCTTCTCAGGCTTTGATGGTCGATTAATCTGTTGCTGGACATTATGGACCTCTGAAGGTGGCATAGGATTCAGAATAATTCGCTTGCCGTCCTTTTGAAACATATATGTATTTCTGAAGCCATCATGTAAGACCCTCCTATCATATAACCAAGGTCTGGCAAGCAAAATATGAGATGCACACATGGGCAAGATATCACACTCAATTTCATCACAATACTTTTCCCCTACACTGAAGGGTACCCTAGCTCTTTGGGTAACATACAAACTCCCTTGTTCATTAAGCCACTGTAGTTTATAAGGTTTAGGATGTGGAATAGTTGAAAGCTTTAGCTTCGATACCAACGATGCAGCTACTACATTAGTACAACTACCACCATCTATTATTAGGACACACAAATTTCCTTGTATCCTACAAGAAGTGTGGAATAAATTTTCCCTTTATTCTTCCTCCTTACTAGCAAGTGTACTTAATGAACGTCGCAATACATTAGCATATTGAAGCATTTCACTAGACATTGTGAAATTCAACTCAATCAACACGTGTACAATATTCCTCACTCCTTTTAAGATCACTGTGCAACAATTTTCAATTTCCACAAGTTCACTCCACGGCAACACACAAGTAACAACTACAATTAATATGTAATACTTCCACGGCAACAACAAAGTGAATAATGAATACAAGTAATCTTCAACTTCCACGGCAAATAATGAAGACAAGAGATTAATAAGTAGCTTTCCAAAATGAATTCCGAATCCCACTATAGGCAACAACTTACAATTTGAATTTCAAATAACTTCACTTATTGCAAGCCTTCCTCAATTGGTAACAATGAATTCAAATTCAAATAGCAATCATTAACTCCCACAACTTAATTACATGTGATTTGAATTCAAATAATTCCTTACTAACCAAACTTAATGTAACCTGCAAATTTAACTTCACAAATTCAGAATTACACAATGGAATTCAAACAACAAAATTCACAACTCCACACGCCACAAGCTACTCCACGGCAACAATTGGTAAGTTTCACAATTTTAAAACAATTTGCTAAAGTAACTTCACTTTGTACTTCTGCTCTTCCACGTGAATTAGTGTCCACAAAGTGATATAATAACCTTCCCAAATCAACTCCAACAATCAGCAAATCAAATCCCAATCCAAAACAATTTCGCAATCTCAAACTACAACAACAACAACAACTACACAATTGCGTTTTTTCCACTTGATCAACCCTAATTGTTGATCACTTCCACGAAATTGAATACAACCAATTCCCTTCTCTCAACAAGAGCTTTGATACCAAAAAGATGATGTGCCTAATCACACTTTAAAGCACATCCAAAAAACTTAAGATCAACTATCTCAAGTCTAGGCAAAATTGGATCCAAAAATGGCACTTTTCAAATGAACCCTAATGTTGAAATGATGAAATTCAATCAACCAATAATATAATCAGAATACCCCAAAGAAAATTCCTTCTAACAACACTCTAATTTCATATAACCCACGAAAATGAAGCCTCAATTTGACAAAGAAAACCGTAAAGTAAGATCCCTTTCCCAATGGTGAAAATCACGTTTTCAAGGAAAACCTTAAAGATGAATGGAATCAATTTGATAATTTCCTTAAAATAATCACAAGAATTCGTGAATAATAACATGTAAATTTGACCAAGAACTATCTCAAATCAACCCTAGATACAACACACTAGAGAAGAAAAGAAATCACAACAAAATGAAATTGATATAACTCACAATTTCAAGATGTTGCACTCGCCACAATTTCAAGTCTTGGAATTGAAATTGATAAGAGTTGGAACCAAGGTATGAACCCTAATTCACACGTGAAAAGAGGTGTATATTCTGCAAAAATAATCTCCCTAAACCCTCTCTTAAGCAAGTATTTATACTTGCCACTTCTAGGGTTAAAAAAGTGCTCAAAATTACAAGTTTGCCACTTTTAAGGTGGCTAACCCTAAATGAAAGTTACATGGAAATAAAAGTGTCCCAAAACCAAAATACAACCAAAATAGTTCATAAAAAGAGTAAATATATAAAGAAATGGTCCTTCAAGATGCCGGTCTTCAAGAAGCTTTTGAATCAGTTTCAGTTGACAACCCTGATTCACTTAGTAATAAGGGTGTTTTTGCATCCTGTAAGACTGACAAATGAACCTGCTGAAATGCATCAAAATTATAGTGCAAAGATGTAGAAAGTGAGTTAGACTTCTCAAGGTTAGGTTTCTCTAGCAAAACCCTCATAACTAGATTCTGGAGACCCTTAGCTCTGGCCCTGGTGATAGGTCCTGGAAAAGTCTGATTCCTATCATACAATTATTAAAGATTACACTAGTACATCAAATAGATCACATCCACAAACATGTCGAATAATAGCGTGAATGGAGGAATGAGTGATGAAGCCAATAGTGGGGTTGGTGGAGGTTAGGGTCATAATGTTGCAGGTAGGAGGACCTTGGAGGAACAGCTACAGGATCTTACTACTATAGTTGCTACTCTAGCAACTAGGATTGATAGGATGACATTACCACA
Source organism: Laguncularia racemosa (assembly GCA_037954665.1). Taxonomy (NCBI): domain Eukaryota; kingdom Viridiplantae; phylum Streptophyta; class Magnoliopsida; order Myrtales; family Combretaceae; genus Laguncularia; species Laguncularia racemosa. The sequence goes on along the minus strand of JBBMOL010000517.1, from coordinate 71,554 downwards.
ACCACCAGTGGTAAACCATCAGGCACCACCTCTAGTAGCTCCACAAAACCTTCATCGAAATAGAGTAGTGGGAGATGAGAATTTAATTAGAAGGATAGGTGAGGAGCATCTTCCAAACATGGAAGAAAGGGATGACAATTTTGGGGTAAACCTAAATCAGAATAGGGATTTCAGGCCACCTCGAGGTTTGGAGTATGTGAAACTACAGATGCCATCCTATGATGGTAAGGGGTCAGCAGATGAATACTTAGACTGGGAGGATAAGGTCGAAGGTCTCTTCGAATGTTATGAGATCGACGACAGTACCAGGGTCAGATTGGCTGCTGTTGAATTTGTGGGGTATGCTGCACTTTAGTGGAAGAATCTGATCATCAATAGGCATCGGGATGGAGAGGCAGAGGTTCAGACCTGGAGGGACATGAAGAGGTTGCTAAGGAAAAGGTTCATTCCTGAGCACTACAAACAGGAGTTGTTTATGTGACTGCAAACCTTGAGGCAAGGGGGCAAAACAATAGATGATTATGTGTAGGAATTTGAGACCCTTATGATTAGGTGTGGGTCTGTTGAGCCTCCAGAACAAACTATAGTGCGATTTGTCTCAGGTCTAAAATATGAGATAGCGTATATTGTCGAGCTGCAGCGCTATACTACACTTGATGAGGCTATTCAGTTGGCCTTAAAAGTGGAGAGATAGAGGAGGTCCAACTTCTTTAGGGCTCCAAGTAGTAGACCCAATACTGTTAATAGACCCATCTCAACCGACAGTCGATCAAGAGGAACAAAGGAGGTAGGTGAGGGAGTCAAAGCAGTGGACACTACTACCCCAACCATTATAAGAGAAAACTTACCCACTAGGAAAGGTAAAGAGGTCATGGCACCAGAAACGAGGCAAACTGTTCCCGGATCTACTAGTGGGAAAGCGCGCCAAATGAAATGTTTTAAATGCATGGGATTTAGGCATATAGTTGCATAGTGTCCAAATAAGAGGGTGATGAATGTTATGGAAGACACTGGAGAGGATACTGAGGATGATCATGGTCAAATTGAGCCTACAGACCTACCTACAGCACTGTAGGAATATTACGATGATCAGAATGCAAATGCACCTGAGGAGCATACTGGAGGGAAAAATCTACCTCTTAATGTGTTACGCAGGATTTTGTCCACTTCTCCTGATACTAGTGATATTCAGAGGGAGAACATATTTCATACCTCTTGCAAAATCAGAGGTAACCTTTGTGTACTCATCATCGATAGTGGTAGTTGCACGAATGTTATATCTGCTGCGCTGGTAGACAAATTACAACTATCTACTATACCACATCCTAGTCCTTATCATTTGCATTGGCTAGATAATAGAGGTAGTATGCATGTTACCTTTAGGGCAAAGGTTCCTATGAGTGTCGGGCAGAACTATCATGATGAGATCCTTTATGATATAGTTCCTATGCATGCATTCCATTTGCTGTTGGGTCGCCCTTGGTTTTATGATCGACGGGTGATACATGATGGGTTTGAAAATACCTACATGTTCAGCATGGGTGAGTCATGCATAGTTCTATTATCGATGACTCCATCTGAGGTCCAGGGTTTTCAAAAACAGATCAGGAATCCATCCACTACCATGGTTAGCCGGAAGAGCAGGACAACAGAGATACTAGGGTTCAGTTCCACAACTGATCCTCTAGATTTGAGGGCAAATCTTTCAGAAGCCTGAGGAGATGATGGGAAAATTTCTGACACTGCCAACCTCTTTAGAACCCAATTTGGATGATTATCCAAATTGCTTATATTTTACCTTATGTCTTTATTTCTAATAAAATTTGAGAATAATCTTACAGGTATAATTATAATTCTCCATGGGATGCCAAAATGTCCTACAACTTCAGTTGGACACCAAACATTTTTCAGGATAACAATCAAAGACCCGCTGCGATTGTTCTCTATTCTAAGGCATTAGATCATGAAGACTTATGTTATTTTGTATCTTGTAAATTTTTATTGAACTATTTTGGTTGTATTTTGGTTTTGGGACACTTTTATTTCCTTGTAATTTTCATTTAGGGATAGCCACCTTAAAAGTGGCAAACTTGTAATTTTGAGTTCTTTTTAACCTTAGGAGTAGCAAGTATAAATACTTGCTTAAGAGAGGGTTTGAGGAGGCTTATTTTGCAGAACAAACACTTCACATTTCGTGAGAGGGCTTAGGGTTTTCCTAATTCCAAATTCTCTTATCAATTTCAATCCCAAGAAGTTGAAATTGTGGCGAGTGCAACAAGGAGAAATCGTGAGTAATGTCGGTTCCTTATTGTTGTTTTCCATTTCATCACTAGTGCATCATATCTAGGTTGATTTGGATGTTCTTGGACTTGTTTTAATTTGCAATTCGTGATCAATAGCTTTTTATAGGATTGATTGTGTTGATATATGATATCATTCTCTTCGTTGTGACGTAAATTGGATAGTTGAAGGAAGGGATTGGAATTTGCGGTTTGACCCATTTGTTTTCTTGATTTGATTCACATGGGTTTCACTTATAATTGTTATTATTTGATGAAGATTACTTGTTTGGATTGATAATAGCAATTGGAGCTCTTTGGATTTCATTCCATTGCCTTAAGATTTTCGCATTTACCTAGTCAAGTGAACCGGTTTTTGTGTGTGTGAATTGAGGAGTTTTCCTTAATTCTTTTGATTGCGCTTAAGCTTAGAATGAGGCACATCAGAACATATTCCACACTTCTTGTAAGATCAGAGGTAACGTTTGTGTACTGATCATAGATAGTGGTAGTTGCACAAATGTCATATCTACTGCATTGGTAGACAAATTACAACTAACTACTAGTCCACCTCCTAACCCTTATAACTTGCATTAGTTGGACAATCAAGATAGTATGCATGTTACACAAAGGCAAAAGTGCCAGTGAGTGTTGGAAAGAAATATCATGATGAGATCCTGTGTGATGTGATTTCCATGTATACCTTTCATTTACTATTGGGTAGACCCTGGATGTTTGATAGAAAGGTGATGCATGACAGTTTTAGAAACATCTACATGTTTCGAAAGGGAAGGTCTCAAATAGTATTGATACCTATGTCTCCATCTGAGGTACACAATTTCCAAGAGCAGGTTAGGACTACTTCCGTTTCATCTAATAATCGAGAAAATAGGGTGATAAAGGCATCTGGGTTCAGTCCAAGAAGTGACCATCTAGATTTGAGGGCAAATCTTTCAGAGGCCCGAGGAGATGATGGGAATCTACCTAGCAATCTTGACAGATAAGGAACTTGATTTAGATGATGATCCAAATCACTTGCTTGCATACATATTTTTCTTTATCTAATAAAAGTTTGAATAATAATCTAGCAAGTACAACGACCATTCTTCACGAGATGCCACATGAACTTCACTATTGATCAAATTAGGGACATCACCGAATTCACATCCAATGGCCCGCCGTGATCGACATTGACTTAACAAACCAACACTTTGAAGATTATTATCTTTTATACTTGTAATTTATTTCTTTGAACCATTAATTTTGTAAGCTTTTAGGACATTTTATTTGGTTGTATTTTGTGTTTTAGGATCGATGACCCTTTAGTGGCATAGTTGTAATTTTTTAATCATCTTAACCTTAAAGGGAGCAAGTATAAATACTTGCTTAAATAAGGTTTAGAGGGGGGAGAGAATACACATTTGGCTGTAAATTTTCGTGAGAATTAGGGTTATTCCTAATTGTCATTGGACTTTTATCAATTTCATTAAGAAATTGTGGCGAGTTTGCAACTAAAGGAATTGTGAGTAATATCATTCCTTTGGTTGATTTTCCTTTTCATAACTAATGTATAATATCTAGTATTCATTAAGATTGGTTCTTGGTTTTATTTTCACGTCAATTGTAGGTTCAATTCCCATCATTATATTATTGTCAATTTAGTGGAATTGTATCCTATATATTGTCTTGCAATTGCCGTTCTTCATTTGCGTGGAAGTTCCTTGTTGTAAGAAGTTCACGCCAATCTTTGTGTTGTTGGTGATTAGATTTGCATTTGATATTATGTTAGGTGCTTAACCCAATTGAGCACATCATCATTTTGGTGTTGAGATTAATTGATCAACAAATTGGATTATTAAAGGGATTAAGGTTTATGCCATGTGATACGAACCACGCCAACCCGTGACGAAACCCAATACCAATACGTTCGGAAATTCGTTACCTACGATGCCAAACACCTAAAGTGGAAACCGTGACCCATTGTCTATAAGCGAGACAAGAACCTTGGTATAATGTGAAGACACCACAATTGGGATGAAAGACCGATTGATAAGTTGGGTTGAACGCCACGGAAATAAAATCCGATAAGTTCTAGTTAGTTCTTGAAGAACCAAGAGAAGAGCCTCTCAAAGATGTTTAATGTTCTAAGATGTATGTTCTCTCTGTATTCTAACCCTAGGAGCTTATATTAGGGTTTACAATGCGTAACATTAAAGCCCCAAATGACATAACTTAGATAAGTTGCATAAAAACACAAAAACAAAACAAGAAAGCCGGCGGTGTAAACATGAAGGCCGGCAGCCTTGAGCCGGCCTTAAAGAGATACACGGCCGTGTACTTCTAGACGTGTATTTTTCTGTGGATTTGCTTGACTCTATACATGGCCGTGCCTTTAGCCGTATGTCTGGTCGTGTATGATTCTGTGCAATCTTGAGATTCCTACACGGCCGTGCCTTGAAAATACATGCCCTCTTTATCCCGTGTTCGGTGTGACTTGTACAAGAGCAAGGGTCTTCCCATGGTTGTTCCAATTCGTTCCAACTTCATGATTGCTCCAATCCTTTCCGGCTTCATGGACATCCTTTATCAACCCGTTAAGTGCTTCCTTGAGTCGTTTCACTCGACTTCTTGTGATTGGTCCAAGCGGTACTTCCAGAGGATCTACATTCCTTCTTCCGGCTTGGCTCTCATTATGGATCTCGTCATTCCCCTCCTCTTGAAAAGGATTTGTCCTCAAATCATCACCTACATCAACAGGACTTAGATTAGTAACATTAAATGTGGCACTTACTTGATACTCACCAGGCAAATCTATCTTGTATGCATTATCGTTGATGCGCTCAAGAACTTGAAATGGTCCATCGCCTCTAGGAAGTAATTTAGATCGACGCTGCACGGGAAACCGCTCTTTGCGCATGTGAACCCAAACCCAATCTCCAGGTTCAAAAACAACGTGTCGACGACCCTTATTGGCTTGTTTCACATATTGCTCTATTCTTCGCTCAATGTTTAGCTTTGCCTTTTCATGGATTTGTTTAACAAATTCGGCCTTCTTCTTGCCATCTAAATTAACATACTCAGAAACAGGCAAAGGTGATAAATCCAAAGGAGTTAGTGGATTAAAACCATATACAATCTCAAAAGGAGTAAATTTAGTAGCAGAATGCACTGTACGGTTATAAGCAAATTCAACATGCGGCAAACAATCCTCCCAACTTTTAATATTCTTTTTAATTGCAGCCCTCAACAAGGTAGATAAAGTTCGATTTACTACCTCAATTTGACCATCAATCTGTGGATGACAAGTAGTAGAAAACAATAACTTAGTTCCTAACTTAGCCCACAAGGTCTTCCAAAAGTAGCTTAAGAACTTAGCATCCCTATCTGATACAATTGTTCTAGGCATACCATGCAATCGCACAACTTCCCTAAAGAATAAATTAGCAATATTACAAGCATCATCCGTTTTGTGATAAGGAATGAAATGTGCCATTTTAGAGAATCTATCAACAACTACAAAAATAGAATCTCGACCATGTCTAGACCTGGGTAAACCTAATACAAAATCCATAGAAATATCTACCCAAGGCTCATGAGGAATGGGAAGTGGGGTATAAAGCCCTTGAGGTTGGACTCTAGATTTCGCTTGCTTACACGTGACACATCGCTCACAAATCCTCTCAGCATCTCGTTTCATGTGAGGCCAATAAAAGTGTTCATGCAATACCCCTAAGGTTTTAGCTACTCTAAAGTGTCCCATTAAACCTCCTCCATGAGACTCCCTCACTAATAATTCTCTTAAAGAAAAATTTGGAATGCATAGTTTATTCTCCCTAAACAAGAATCCTTCATGCTTATAAATTTTACCATGCCCACTCTTCTCACAATGCACATACTCCTCACAAAAATCTCGATCAGCGGCATATAATCCCTTAATGTGCTCAAAACCAAGCAGTCTAGAACTAAGAGTACAAATAAGAGTATACCTTCTAGAAAGTGCATCAGCCACGACATTCTCTTTACCTTGCTTGTAGTGGATGGCATATGGAAATGTTTCGATGAACTCCACCCAACGAGCATGCCTCTTGTTCAACTTATGTTGCCCCTTTAAGTAATTCAAAGATTCATGATCAGTGTGGATCACAAACTCTTTTGGCCACAGGTAGTGTTGCCATGTCTCTAGGGCTCGAACCAATGCATATAACTCCTTGTCGTAAGTAGGGTAGTTCAAGGTTACCCCACTTAGCTTCTCGCTAAAGAATGTAATCGGGCTTCGCTCCTGCATAAGCACTGCTCCAATACCTAATCCTGAGGCATCACACTCAATTTCAAACGTTTTACCAAAGTTAAGTAAAGCAAGTAATGGCGCCTGAGTCAGCTTATTTTTAAGCGTCTGAAAGGCCTTCTCTTGTTGCTCTCCCCATTTGAACCCCACGTTCTTCTTAATTACCTCAATAAGTGGTGCTGTAATGGTATTGAAATCCTTCACAAATCTCCTGTAAAAGCTCGCTAGTCCATGGAAGCTCCGCACATTACTTACATTGGTTGGACTAGGCCATTCTTGGATCGCACGAACCTTTTTTTCATCAACCTGTATTCCCTGTGCACTAACAACAAAACCAAGAAACACAAGTTTGTCTGTGCAAAAGGTGCACTTCTTGAGGTTAGCATATAATTATTCCTTTCGAAGCACTTCTAAAACATCCCTCAAGTGAGATATATGATCTTCCAAACTCTTGCTGTAAATGAAGATATCATCAAAATAAACAACCACAAAATTTCCAATAAAAGTCCTCAAAACATGGTTCATAAGTCTCATAAAAGTACTAGGTGCATTAGTTAAACCGAAAGGCATTACTAACCACTCATACAATCCATATTTTGTTTTGAATGCAGTTTTCCATTCATCACCTTCTTTCATTCTAATTTGGTGATATCCACTTTTCATATCAATTTTGGAAAAGACACTAGACCCATGTAACTCGTCTAACATATCATCTAAGCAAGGAATGGTATGACGATACTTTACCGTGATGTTGTTGATGGTGCGGCAGTCAACACACATTCTCCATGTCCCATCCTTCTTAGGCACCAAAATCACAGGCACTGCACATAGACTCATGCTTTCTCTCACGTACCCCTTCTCCATTAATTCATCGACCTGCCTTTGGAGTTCCTTTGTCTCCTCCAGATTGCTCTTATAAGCTGGCTTGTTAGGAATTGATGCTCCGGGTACAAGGTCAACCTGGTGCTCAATACCACGAATAGGTGGTAGTCCCTTTAGAATCTCCTCAGGGAAGACATCTTCAAAGTCCTGCACAAGTGACACAACCACACTAGGCAAAGAGTTAGATAGTTCGTTAGTACTCAAACATGTTTCTTTAAAAACCAGCAACAACATAGGTTGCCTCATCACTAACACTCTCCTTACTACACTCGCTCTTACCACACAACTCTCCTTTTGCAAAGCTGCCCTTTCCTTTTCACTCACCACCAAAGTTGATCCCCCTTCAACTTGGTCTCTCACACTCCTTCCAGCCTTCCTCTCTTTTTCCTTTTGATCTTGACTTTTATATTCCTTTTCTTTCTCATTGTCTTTTGCTCTCTCACTCTCCCTCTGCTTTTCACTCACCTTATGTTTTGCAAAAGACTGTTGTAGCTGCAACTGGTCCTCATACACTTGTTTAGGTGTTAACGGTTTAAGATTAAAGCTTTTCCCTTAGTAAACAAGCGTATACTTATTAGAAAAGCCATCATGAACAACCTTCCTATCAAATTGCCATGGCCTCCCCAACAACACATGACATGCTTACATTAGCACTACATCACATAACACCTCATCCTCATACCTACCAATGCGGAAACCAATCAATGCTTGCTTACTCACCTTAGTCTCTCCACTATCATTCAACCACTGCAATTTATATGGACTAGGGTGTCTAACAGTTTTGAGCCCCAGCCTCTCAACAATAAAATTACTCACTACATTGGTGCAACTCCTTCCATCAATGATCAAACTACAAATGTGATCTCCTAGATAACATCTAATATGAAATATATTCTCTCTTTGCACCTCCTCTTCTTCCTTCACCTGCACATTCAACGCTCGCTTCACTACTGCCACTAGCCTTCCCATTACAAGCTCCTCATCATCACTAGCATCCTCTAATGGAGGCATATCATCTTCTTCACTATCCCCCTCAGTCTCATACTCTCCATCATCACGCAAAATCATCACACGCCTATTTGGACATTGACTAGCAATATGACCTCTACCTTGGCATTTAAAACATCTAATGTCATGATTTCTAGAAGTAGAAGAATTAGGATTACCTTGGTTACTAGGAGTAGAACCCGCTTGCCTCAGCTCCCCTTTTGGTTTGGTAGGTAAAGGCTTTTCTTCTTTCTTCCATTGGTTGGTCTTCCAAGTGGATTAACCATTACCCTGTGGAAACCGTGCATTACTACTACCTTTCCTCTTGTGCTGGTTCTCAACCTTTATAGCCATGTGAACCATATCCTCCAATTCTACATAATGCTGCAATTCAACCACATTTTGGATTTCTCTATTCAACCCAGCAAGAAACCTAGCCATTGTAGCCTCTCTATCCTCCTCTACATTTGCCCTAATCATAGTGACTTCCATCTCCTTGAAATACTCATCTACACTTCGGCTTCCCTGCCTCAGAGTTTGCAACTTTTTGTGCAATTCACGATAGTAATACGCAGGCACAAACCGCTTCTTCATCACTCTTTTCATCTCTTCCCAAGACTCAATAGGTGGCTCGCCACTCCTTCTCCTATTCAACATTAGTTGATCCCACCACACTATAGCATAATCCGAAAACTCAAAGGCAGCAAGTTTTACTTTCTTTCTCCCACTATAGTTGTGACAATCAAACACCATCTCTACCTTTTTCTCCCACTCTAAGTACGCCTCGGGATCATTCTTCCCATGGAAAGGAGGAATCTTCATCTTTATGCTACTCAATTGATCATCCTCTCTATTCCTATCTCCTCTATCTTCCCAATCCCTAGTTCCTCTATTCCGACCACTATATCCTCTATAACTCCCGATAGAAGGCTCATCAAAGTCATCATCCGACATTTCATCTCCACCCCTCGGTACTCTCCTATAACGACTCTCCCTCTTACGCCCTTGGAATACATTTGTGGATTGCTCTAATCTTTGCTCTACCGTCTCATGAATTTGTTCCATTCCCTCTTGGAACATCCTCTTCATCTCACCCCTCAACGCCTCAATTACTAACCTAGCATCAAACCTTCCCCTCTCACCTTCAGGAGAATGTTGTCTCGACATAGTTCCTGCAGAAAAGATTAGTACTAACACAAATATATATAAAATTAAACCTCACGATACACTCCCTTACGTGTTTCGCTCAAATGATGATATCACATAGTCACTCGTGTATTCTCACAAACAATGATGATATCAACTCGCCAATTCCTCTTCTCAATTCTCTTGGAACTAACCCGAACTACACCAATTCCCTTCCGTAGAATTCAAAACAACTCTAGGGTTCGTAAATTTTCCTCTATTTTTCTATCCGAATTTTTTTTTCTTTGTTGTTGCTCTTGATCACGTTTCTCTTTTCTTTTCCTTCTTTTTTTTTTTTTTTTTGTAACAATCGACTAATAGATACTACACTATCAAAAGACAATTAATATTACGAAATTGAATGCTAACAATGGATATGAACGATTGGAGTTAGGGTTTTGATGTTACCTTCCTCAACCGAACTTGATGTTTTGACAAACCTAAGCTCTGATACCAAACTAATACGAACCACGCCCACCCGTGACAAAACCCAATACCAATACGTTCGAAAATTCGTTACCTACGATGCCAAACACCTAAAGTGGAAACCGTGACCCGTTGTCTATAAGCGAGACAAGAACCTTGGTATAATGTGAAGACGCCACAATCGGGATGAAAGACCGATTGATAAGTCGGGTTGAACGCCACGAAAATAAAATCCGATAAGTTCTAGTTAGTTCTTGAAGAACCAAGAGAGGAGCCTCTCAAAGATGTTTGATGTTCTAAGATGTATGTTCTCTCTGTATTCTAACCCTAGGAGCTTATATTAGGGTTTACAATGCGTAACATTAAAGCCCAAAACAACATAACTTAGATAAGTTGCGTAAAAACACAAAAACAGAACAAGAAAGCCGGTGGTGTAAACATGAAGGCCGGCAGCGTTGGAATGAAGGCCGACGGCCTTGAGCCGGCCTTGAAGAGATACACAGCCGTATACTTCTAGACGTGTATTTTTCTGTGGATTTGCTTGACTCCATACATAGCCGTGCCTTTAGCCGTGTGTCTGGCCGTGTATGATTCTATGCAATCTTGAGATTCCTACATGGCCATGCCTTGAAAATACACGCCCTCTTCATCCCGTGTCCAGTGTGACTTGTACAAGAGCAAGGGTCTTCCTATAGTTGTTCCAATCCATTTCAACTTCATGATTGCTCCAATCTTTTCCGGCTTCATGGACTTCCTTTATCAACCCGTTAAGTGCTTCCTTGAGTCGTTTCGCTCGACTTCTTGTGATCGGTCCAGGCGGCACTTCTAGAGGATCCACATTCCTTCTTCTGGCTTGACTCTCATTATGGATCTCATCACCATGTTTGAAGGTTGATCCAGATTTGATTAGGAGTTATTTCATTTGTTTGGTTGCATATGCTTTATTTCAATTTAAGGCATATCAATCACACATGCAAAACTCTCCAGAAATTCCACCCATTTGACTTGTCGTTTAGATAGATTTTGCTGACCCTTGAAATGCTTCAATAACTCATGATCTGTGTAAATGATGAATTCTCTTGGAAGGAGATAATGCTACCATGTCATCAAAGCCCTTAGCATGGAATAGAATTCCTTATCATGTATAGAGTAGTTCAAAGTTGCACCACTTAACTTTTCACTAATGTAGGCAATAGGCCTCTTATCCTGCATCAACACAACATCAATTCCTATCCCAGAAGCATTACATTTTAACTTAAAAACTTTATCAAAATTAGGTAAAGCCAATACTGGAGCACTAGTAAGTTTTTCCATTATCTCTTCAAAACTCTTTTGGGCCCTTTCACCCCAAATGATAGGAACATTTTTCTTTGTCAGTTTAGTTAATGGACTAACAATGCTACTAAAATTATGGACAAGGCGCCTATAAAATGAAGCTAGTCTATGGAAACTCCTTACCTCCGTGACTGATTTTGGTGTTGGCTATTCTCTAATAGCCCTCACTTTCTCCTCATCAACCTTGACACCAAAACCAAATACAATAAATCCAAAAAATGTTACCTCAATTTGGTAGAAGAAACACTTTTGGAGATTTGCAAACAACTATTTTGCCCTCAAGACGGAAAATATCGACTGAAGATGCTCCACATGATTTTCTAGGCTTTTACTGTATATTAGAATATCATCAAAATAAACAACAATAAATTTACCTAGAAACTCCTTCATTACATGATTCATTAATCTCATAAATGTGCTAGGAGCATTGCTCAAACCAAATGGCATAACCATCCATTCGTATAGTCCATGGCATGTTTTAAAAGCGGTCTTCCACTTGTCTCCTTCTCTCACTCGAATTTGATGATATCCGCTTCTAAGATCCACCTTGGAGAACACCTATGCACCATACAATTCATCTAACATATCATCAAGTCTAGGAATAGGATACTTATATTTGATGGTAATTTTGTTGATGGCCCAGCTATCAATGCACATTCTCTAAGTACCATCCTTCTTAAGGACAAGAAGGGCTAAAACAGCACAAGGATTGAGACTCTCCCTGACAAAGCCCCATTCGACTTGCTCATCCACTTGACGTTTTAATTCCTTAGCTTCTTCGAGATTCATGCGATACGCAGGTCGATTTGGCAACACTAACCGAGGCAAGAAGTCGATGGCATGCTCTATACCTCTTAAAGGTTGTAAACCCTTCGGCAAATCATTAGTGAAAAGGTCACTGTACTCATCTAATACTTGACATACTGTAGGGGGTAGATGCTGATGCCCCTCAATCCCTAGGGCATATCTCATCTACAATAAGTATACTGGGCTCTCATCTATTATGGCCTCCTCCAACTCACTTTGTCCCATTGATAAAACCTTCTTCCTCCTAGATTTCTTGGCCTGTATTGGAACTACTTTGATCTCTGATGGTCTACTAATATGTTGTTAAACCTCTTAGACCTCTGAATGTGACATTAGGTTCAGGATGATACGTTTACCCTCTTTCTAGAATATGTATGTATTTCTGAAGACATCATGTAAGACCCTCCAATCATACAACCAAGGCCTACCAAGCAATATATGGGATGCATACATAGGAAGAATATCATATTCAATTTCATCATGATATTTATCTCCTATACTAAAAGGTACCCTAGCTCTCTAGGTCACATGGAGACTCCTTTGCTCACTTAGCCAATGTAATTTGTAGGGCTTTGGATGTGAGGCAGTTATAAGTTTCAATTTCGATACTAATAAGGCAACCACAACATTAGTATAACTACCACCATCAATAATAATGACAAATAAATTACCCTGCACCCTACAAGAAGTGTGAAACAAGTTTTCTCTTTGCTCATCATCAATAGTTGTAAAAGAAGTTAAGGCCCGATGTAGTACATTAGTAGATAAATACAAATCACTTGACATTGTGGCTTACTAACTTCAATAAACTAATAATACACTTCACCACACACACCACGGCAACACACCTTTATACACCTATGGTGTAACAACAACCAATGCAACACACAATCTCCCACACTTCAATTACAGCAACAACAAGTTGAAGCAATAGCTAAACACTTCCTAAATAGCAAGTTAATGAATTCAACTAAGCAAGTATTCAAGTATCAATACTTAATAACTTCCACACTTTAATGCTTGTTTTGAAATTCAAATTTTAACCACTATGATTCCCTTTTTAATCATGGCACAAACACATACCTCCACTTTACGTGCAACACCCTTTCACCACTACACACACAACACCACACATTGCAATACCCTTTACAACATAACTCACTCCACCACACACACACAACACAATCACGGTGTAAATTTCAAACACAACCTCAGTTACACTTCACGTGCAACACTTCCTCAATCCACCAAAACACTCACTTCACCACACTCATGGCAACAAATTCAAATACCACTCTTAAAGCAACCTTCCCACAAATGGTAAGAAGCAAATTCAAATTCAAATAACATTTAATCAATTATTACACAATAACTTCTTTAACTTAATGAATGTGTTTGAATTTCAAATAACCTCCTAATCTCCATGCAATGCAAATCTAGAAATTGCAAATGTTAATCCTCAAATTTCCGAAAACACAACAAGCAATTTACTCTTCCTTGCTTCAATGGATGTAGCTTCAATTTCGAACAAGCACAAAGGAACACTCCTCTTTCCATCATTGCAAGTTCAAGAAAACAAATGCTATTACAAGCACTCCACATATAGTTCAACAACAATAATTATAATACAACATAAACCACAACCAACTACAATTTCACTTCAATAATTCAGTTCAAGAAGTAAAATTCAAGAACCCTGATTTTTCAATTGAAGTTCATGTAAACCCTATAAATTGCATTAGCTGAGTGAGCAGGGTAGTCTCTATGTTACCTGGAGGGCTAACCTACCTTTCAACATAGGGGATAAATATCATGATGAGATTGTATATGATATCCTTCTGATGTGTGCATCCCATATATTGCTTGATAGGCCTTGGTTGTATGACAGGAGGGTTTTGCATGATGGCTATAGAAATTCTTATATGTTCCAACAGGAGGGTAAACGTATAGTGTTAAACCCAATGACACCATCAAAGGTCTAAGAGGTTCAAAGGTAGATGAATCAACCTTCAGAGGACCAAGAGGTTCAAAAGTAGATGAATTAACCTTCAAAGGTCTAAGGGGTTCAAAGGCTGATGAGTTAGGTTCAGAAGTAGATGAGTCAACCTTTAGAGGTCCAAGTAGTTCAAAGACAGATGAGTAAACCTTTAAAAGACCAAAAGGTTTAAAGACATATAAGTAAAATGGGAATAAGAAGACCTTATTGGTGGGACAATTTGAGTTAGGGAAGGCCATAGCAGATATTTGACCATTATATTTATTGCAAATGAGGTATATCTTAGAGATGGAGGGGTGAGAGCATCTACCCCTTGTGGTATCACAGGTACTGGATGACTACATTAATCTTTTAACAGGTAAATTTCCTGAAGGATACAGAGTCCCTACTACATGTAATATTATAAACCTGTCACTGTATTTACCCAATGATGTTCATAAAGACCTATCAGATTCGAAAGAAAATCTTCTTGAGGCCCGAGGAGATGATATGAATCAAATTCCTATAGCACCTATCACTAGAGTAAGAGCCAAGGGATTACAAAATTTGGCAATGAGGGTCCTCTTTGAACAATCAGACCCTAAGAATATTTGTTTAGTGTCTTCTTTTCTATTTCATATTTGTTGTGCATTCCAGCAGGTACACTTGTTGGTTTTTACAGGATAGTAGATAAATTCACTAAAGCTCAGTTTGTGGGTTATTCATGGACCTACATAAATCAAAGAAGAACTGGTCCAACAATTGTTCCATGGATGTGAAGAATCGGTCATTTGAAGACTTATTTGTACATGTAATTTGTTGTTTTTAGAACCAGTCATTTGGAGTCGTTTATTTGTAATTTGTTGTGTTATTTTTATCCTAATTAGAGTAAGTATAAATACTTGCTAAGTAAGGTTTTAAGGGAGCTTTTTGAACACTTGAAAATTATACACTTTGCTATGAGGAAGGGTCTTTGCTTGCAAAAATTCTCTTATCAATTTCACAAGTGAAATTGTGGCAAGATTAGCTTGAAGAGATTGTGAGTAATATCAATCTTTCTCTAGTTGTTTCAAATTGTATTCTAATGCGTCATATCTAGGTGCAATTTGTTTGTGCTACTTGTTGTTCTTCACGTGAATTAGGGTTCATCAATTTCATATTTGAATCAAGTCATTTTGAGTGGAATTCTAATTCATTTATATTGTTATGCATTGCTTCTTATATAATTGCATTGTTCATTAACACCATTTAGTATCATTGCCATTTGGTTCCATGTGAATTAGGGGTTAAAGGAGTGTTGTTGATCATGCATTTTGTTTTGATGTGTATGCAATTGGAATTGTAAGGCACATCATTTAACCCTAGGTTCTCGTTGTGGGTAGCATTTTCAATTGTGCCTACAGTTTAAAAAAAAATATCCCCAAAGGATGAGCTAATACCAAGTACATATAACTCACATACACATACATATGAAAAAGCATGAATTATATCACTTGCATCAATGTAGACAACAAACATCATATAATAGGTTATTATTTCATTTAATTCCACATAACAACAATGGGATACTCACGACCCCATTAAATCATATATAAGTACTTAATACATAATACGGTATTGGGAATTACTATTATGAGTCTTAACACTCATGAGTCATTAAAACTACTGATGCGTGAAACCCTAAGTATATTAAACCTAGAACCCTGACGATACTAGTTGGTTTCAATTACCCCGATGATTGTCTTAAATAAGCGATGCGTAACTAAACCTCAATCAAACCCGTTGACTGTAACCTAAGTTATTAATAGGTAGCACGGCTCCACCCACGGCTAGATTTCCAACCGTGCCTTATTTTGTGCATAATCAACAAGTCTTCATCCGTGCCCAGTGTGTACCACGGTTACACCCATGGCCAGATTTCAAGCCGTGCCATCCTCTGGTTCATGTTCCACAATTTCTTCTCCTTAGCACGTCTAGCTTCCACCACGGCTCTAAGCACGGTTACTCCCACGGCTGCCACCACGGCCGTACCCTAAGCCGTGTCTCTCTCTGTTCAAAGTCCACATTTCCGCCTTCTTGTCCAGTGTGTAACACGGTTTGCACCATGGCCGTGCCTCAAACCGTGCTTCCTCCGGTGGTGTAATTCCTTGTCTTGATCCAAGTTGTAGATGACTTCTCTAATTTACTTGAATTGGTACCCTTGACACCATTTAACCTGATTTATTACCATAATAGAATTAAGTACCATTTCCTTATGATTTCTATAAAATCAATAATAATTTAACACAATTTATACTATAAAGATTGAGTATAAAATGGCTCTATCAAATTCCCCCACACTTAAACTCTTGCTTGTCCTCAAGCAATTGCATCAATTCAATTGAGAAATCTATCATAGATTATACAAACTTTCTTTTCATTATTCCAAGCATCTATTCATTTGTAATTCATGACTTGTAGTTTTAATGCCTACTACTTCAACCAAATTAGTTTCCTATGATCAAATTACCATGGACAAAATTTAATAGCTAATCTAAACAAAACAAACTTTAATCCTCATGTTTAGCAAAAGAATTTTTATTCCAAAAGTAAATACTTAATCCACTAAGGAAAAACACCCAATTAAACTTCATTGGATATTATCAAGCATATAATCCTTGCAGTATAAAGTAAAAGCATATGGCATAAGCTCTTTGCTAGATATTCTCCCTTTTACACATCTTTGTTTTATTCAATGAATGTTTACATTCATGTTCTTTTGATTTATTCAAGCATCTATTTTGACGGGTTTTTGCCTGCTTCTTTTCATGAACTTTTGCCTTTTTCGCCCTTATCATTATAGTGAGTTCATTGAGTCGGCAACATCCCGAGCTCATCACTCAAGTGACCGGGTTTTGAGATACCCCTACGGACTCTTCCTCACTCTAACATTCAAGTTTGAATACTCTTAACTCAATTAGTTGAATCATTGGAGTAATGGCTATGCTTGATTCTTTTTTTTTTTTTTTCACTAAGTGTTATGATTGCTTTACAAACAACTTCAAAGAGTATATAGTAGCTAATATAACCTAGAAGTAAACTTGTTTATTTTTCACTTAGGGACTCGACTTACTCTTAGACTTCCAATTCTAAAGTTAAATACAAGGTAAATTTGTTTCTTAAAGATTTCACTACTTAATTTTAACCATGTATTCTAATCACAGTAGTGGGTGAGTAAAACATTTGAACAAGTCAATTTCACATTTTGTAGATGCTTATTACAACATTTAGTACAATCTCTAGATTTCATGATAATTTTGAAAAAATTTGGCTTAAAATTGCTTAAGGACAAACATTCAAAGAGTGGATCAATTCTCTATTCTCTATATTTTATTATCCTCTCCCCCACACTTAGCTTGAACAGTGTCCTCACTGTTTCTAATTCAGCACAATTGAAGAGGAATTAACAACTCAAGGAACATTTAGAGAATAAGAGAAAGGAAATACTGGTACTTCCCTGGTATTGGAGTTCTCCCCTTAAGCTTTGGAAATTGTCATCTGATTATGTGTATCCTTGCTGCAACTAATCCAAAGAAATTCAAGGCAACACTAGAATCAAAACAAACTAAACTAAAACAAAACAAAACTAAAGCAAAACAAACTATTTTTTTTTTTTTTGACATGGGTTGCCTCCCATGAAGCGCCTTTCTTTAACGTCTTTGGCTAGACGTTCCTGGCTAGATGTTCGGATAAGGATTTTGATTCCAGCTTGGGTGCCTGTGGTGATGGTTTAATAACATCCGCAACAAAAACAGTGGAGATATCGCTAGGATGTTTCATGGCATCATAAGTGTTAAATTTAATCACTTCACCATCAAATTCCATAGTGAGGGTACCATCATTTACATCAATTTTCGTCTTGGATGTCTTAAGGAATGGTCGCCCTAATAATATCAGTGATGAAGTATGAGAATCACTATCATCCATGTCAAGCACATAAAAATCAGCAGGAAAAACCAACCCATTGACTTGAACTAAAACATCCTCTAGAACTCCCTCAGGATAAACATTGGACCTGTCAGCAAGTTGAACAATGACACCCATTTCCTTCAAGGGACCAACATTTAAACGTTGATAAACAGACGAAGGCATGACATTGATAGAAGCTCCTAAATCACACATGGCTTCAGCGATTCCAAGATTACCTATTTTGCAAGGAATAGTAAACATACCTAGATCCTTGCATTTAGGAGGAAGCTTCTTCTGAATAATAGCTGAAACATTTTCACTCACACTAATCTTTTCATTGCCTTTCAGCTTCCTTTTGTTAGTGCATAAGTCTTTGAGAAATCTAGCATAGCGCGGTATTTGCTTAATTGCATCAAGCAAAGGAATATTTACCTCGACTTTGCGAAAAGTTTCCAGAATCTCTTTTTCTTCCGCTTCATTCTTGGATTTCGCCAATCTGGAGGGGAAAGGAGGTGGTATCAATGTGACCGTTAATGGCTCAACTAGAGACTTGCTAATCTGGTTGCCCTGCTGGCTCGGAGTCGAAATCTCTTTCTTGGTCTCTTCCCCAAGAGTAGATGGGTGTCCTTTCTTATTTGATCCCTGCAATGCTGTTCCACTCCTCAAGGTAATTGCATTAACGCTTTGCTTCGGATTTGTGATAGTCTGAGAAGGTAACTTACCTTGAGTTTCTAACCTATTCACAGCATAAGCAAGTTGACTTACCTGATTTTCCAAGTTGTGGATGCTCTGCTTTGTTTCCTCCTGAAATTGTTTGGTATTAACAGCGAGAGACTTAACAATGTCCTCAAGAGACATACCTGAAGTGGAAGGAGCTTGGGGTACTTGGTGTGATGTCTTAGGTTGGAATTGTTGGAAGTTTTGTGGTTTATTGCCATATCTGAAGTTAGGATGATCCCTCCATCCAGGATTGTACGTGTTCGAGTATGGATCATATTTCCTTTGTGGCTGTCCTGGGAATCCACCTACAGCATTGGCGTGTTCATGATTGTCATCTTGCAATGTGGGGCACATGTCGGTCGAGTGATTAGGAGCAGCACAAATTCCACAAGCTTTCACCTGATGGGTATTTCCAAGAGCTAGCTGCTGCACAAGGGAGGTTAGATTAGAAATTTGATGTTCAAGGTTAGACACACTTACCTCATTTACCTTCCTTAAAGACGTATCGTACCTATACCCAAATTGTTGTGAATTAGCAGCCATAATGGAGATCAATTCCCTAGCTTGACCAGGGGTTTTGTTTACTATAGCGCCTCCACTCGCAGCGTCCATCATCTTTCTTTCCATCGGAAGCAAGCCTTCATAGAAGTATTGGATGAGGAGTTGTTCAGATATCCCATGTTGTGGGCAGCTTGCACAAAGTTGCTTGAACCTCTCCCAATACTCATGAAGAGTCTCAGTGTCCCTCTGTTTTATACCACAAATTTCTCTTCTTATACCAGCGGCTCTGGATGTGGGGAAGAATTTTTCCAAGAAAAGTCTGACCATATCTGTCCAAGTGGTGATAGAACCTGGAGGCAAATAAAACAACCAATCTTTAGCTTTAGTACTTAAAGAAAACGGAAAAGCACGTAGCTTGATTTGATCGTCGGTTATTCCTTGCGGCCTCATACTAGAACACACTATATGAAACTCTTTCAAATGCTTGTGAGGATCTTCATTCTCAAGACCATGAAATGTTGGTAGCAGATGTATCAACCCAGATTTCAATTCGAATTCCACAGCTAGTTCGGGATAGTGAATACAAAGTGGTTGTTGATTCACATCCGGTGCCACCAACTCCCTTCAGGTTCTCTCGAGATTTGCCATGTCGTCCTCTTTTTCAGAATCAAGGGATGAATCAGACAAGTCCGATACTAAGTTCGGTCTGAGGGATGATCTAGCTTCTTGTCGCAGCCTCTTTAGAGTCTTCTCAATCTCCGGATTATAAGTTAGTTCACCTGTCTGAGAAGAACGAGTCATACAAGAATAGAAATAAATTTGACACCAATCCCCAGCAACGGCGCCAAAATTTGATGGGTGTCGAATCCAACAAAAATAAAACCTACTCTTAGACAATTATATGATTTGCATATAGTGGTGAGTAGGGTCGAATCCACAGAGATTGGTTAAATTTATTTCTATCCAAGGAGAATAAAAAGGAAAAGGAAAATGGGGGGTTTGGTTTGTGAATCGAATAAAGTTAAAACAAGATAAGAAAATTGAATATTGATAAAAGCCTAGCCAAAGGAATCAAGATAGTTTAATTCTAGGAATTGATCATCGATGCAAATGTTTTCTATTCTTATTTCTAGATAAACTGGTTATGGTTATTAATAAGCTCTAACAACCTATCTCTCCGTACTTCCTCGATAATCAAGAGAAGCTCTTTGATTATTTCTCTTATCAATTAGACAATCCTAGACAAGCGCTTAGGATTTAATCTACCAATAGCATTAAAATCTAGAGAGACCACCAATTCATGCCGGTAGATCATAAGATAACCTATTTAAACATGATCACATACCTCCATAACATGAATTCGATCATCTCTTTTATAACCAAACATGTTATTGCGTCACTAAGACTAGAACAATCAAACAATTACGAATTTGACGTGCTAGTTGACAATATATTAACTTGCTAATTGAGTAGAAGAGCTCTATTCACACCAATCAACAAAGATAATAATGACAAAACGATCAGAAGATATATGAATACTCGAAAGCAAAGAATAGAATAAATACAAGTCAATTAGACCTCACAATTCGTGGAGAATTAAACATCTATGACCCTTTGGCTAGAAAAGTAGCTTAGCTACTCATGTTCATCAATAAAACGAAAATAAAAAGTAAAGACATGATGAACCCGGTTGCCTGCTCTGCCTCCAAGATGATCCAAGGTTCTTCAAGATCCAAAGATTCAAAAGTTAAAGATTAAAAGTTGTCCTCACCCTCTAGGGTTGGTTCTATTTATATTGTTAGAGGGATAGCATGTGATCTTTTGCTAGCAAGATACAAAAATATCTTTCCTTTTCCAAGTAGATTTCGAGAAGTGAATCTTCGTCTGCCTGGCATGCCCTACCACACGACCATGGGTCAAGCCGTGCCTTCCTCTATGCATAATTCACGTATCATCTTCCGTGTCCAGTGTGTAGCACGGCTCCACCCACGGCTAGATTTCCAACCGTGCCTTATTCTGTGCATAATCAACAAGTCTTCATCCGTGCCCAGTGTGTACCACGATTACACCCACAGCCAGATTTCAAGCCGTGCCATCCTCTGGTTGATGTTCCACAATTTCTTCTCCTTAGCACGTCTAGCTTCCACCATGGCTCTAAGCACGGTTGCTCCCACGGCTACCACCACGGCCGTGCCCTAAGCCATGTCTCTCTCTGTTCAAAGTCCACATTTCCGCCTTCTTGTCCAGTGTGTAACACGGTTTGCACCATGGCCGTACCTCAAACCGTGCTTCCTCTGGTGGTGTAATTCCTTGTCTTGATCCAAGTTATAGATGACTTCTCTAATTTACTTGAATTGGCACCCTTGACACCATTTAACATGATTTATCACCATAATAGAATTAAGTACCATTTCCTTATGATTTCTATAAAATCAATAATAATTTAACACAATTTATACTATAAAGATTGAATATAAAATGGCTCTATCAGTAACCTAAGTTATTAATAGGTATTCCTAGTAATTCGGTTAAGAATTTTATGGAAAAGTTCTTATGCAAAAGAACAAAAAGTGGTTTTCGGTGTTTTCCATGAAAAAGGATGTGTTTTTCATATAAAATTCAAGTCCCCTAGGCTGGCCCCTTGCACGGCATATATATAGTAAGCAAATACAATATAGAAATCCTAAGTTGCCTAATCTATCCTTAACCTTATGTAACAAAGTAGACAACTAAATAATCTAAATTACAAACTAAAAGCAAATACTAAAACAAACCACAAAAGATCGCAAGTTTCTTTCCCTTATTCGGTTCAACATTTCAATCATTTGTTCTAGGACTTCAATTCCTTGTATTCTTCCATGGAAAAATGTAAATTACATTAATAGGTGTTGTTTTACCTTTCATGTAATTTGATTCCTTGGCTTGTAGGTCCATGACCAGTCCTTGTAGGGCATCATTCATCCTCTTTACTCTAGCTTGGGTCGTTGCTCCTCCAATTCCTTGTAAAGGATCTTGAGTCCTTGGTTTTCGTCTTCTTAAGTGCTAGATGATCCTCATCATTCCCTCCTTCCTCGAAAAGATTCGTCCTCGAATCACCTGCATTATAAAAAGAAAGATAAAAAACATTACAATTGCACTTACATTACCATAGTGACTTAAAAAATAAATCTCGTAGGTGTTGTCATTGATGTGCTCCAAGACTTGGAAAAGTCCCTCTCTTCTAGGATGCAATTTAGGCTTTTGCTGCTCTGCAAATCTTTCTTTTCTCAAATGCACCTAAATCCTTTATCCTGGATGAAACACAGTTTTGATATGTCCCTTGGTATTAGCTACTCCCGGATTGCATCTAATTTCTTCGCATCTATGGCTGTGCCATTTGTATTTGCCACAAAGTCAAAAGAAAACACCATACTAGGTAATGAAAGGTTAATGTCAATATAAGTAAAATAAGCATCCTTGTACATAAGTACAAGTAGTTGTTTCCTCACTAATGTTGCACTCTTAACCTCACTTTTTCTGGTAATTTTCTCTCCTCTCAGTGTTTCAGACTCTCTTCCCTCATGGCTCACCAGTGTTTGTCTCAAACTCTTTTCTTTTTTCTCTCTCTTCTCTTGCATACGCTCGTGTTTCGCTCTAACTTCTTTGGTAATTTTCACTTGATCCTCGCAAGCTTCTCATGGTTTCTATGGAGTTAGAACCACCTTGCTTTTGTTTAAAACAAAAGAATATTGGTTCTTGTACCCATCGTACATAACCTTCTTGTCAAATTGCTATGGTCGCCCTAACAATATGTGGCTAGCCTGCATAGGTACCACATCACACATAACCTCGTCTTTGTGCTGCCTATGCAAAAGGCTATAAGAACCTGCTTGGTTACCTTAACTTCCCCACAATCACTTAGCCACTGTAATCGATATGGTCTAGGATGTTTAACAGCTTTCAATTGCATCTTTTCTACTAGCAAGGTGCTACCAACATTAGTGCAACTGCCACTATCGATTATCAAGCTACAGACTCTACCATGCACATGACACCGTATATGAAAAATATGTTCATGCCAAATCCCCTCACCATCCTCCTAAGGTTGTACACTAAGCACTTTTCTCGTGACATACAGCTTGCCACTCATAGGTCTTTTTAAGTCAACATCATCATACTCCTACGATGGTGACTCCTCCTCCTCCTCAAAGCTCACACTCTCTACATCCCCACTATCACTAATAATCATAACCCTCTGATTTGGACATTGGGATGCAATGTGCCTAAATCCCTGACACCTAAAACACTTGATATCTCTCATCTTGGAAAGGGGTTTAGTGTTAGTCTTTCCCTTAGGTATAGCAATTAGATTCTTAGCCCTCACGTCCTCCTTAGGCTTTGAATTCATGGAGTTTTTCTTCCACGTGGACTTCCGTAGAGCTTTGGAAGTCGAGCTAGTCCTTTGCTCACTCCTGTATTTTAGCTGCCACTCTACTTTAATAGCTCTATACAGCAACTCTTCCATATCTAAGTAATGGTAAAGATCTACTATATCAGCTATTTCCTTATTCAACCCATTGATGAATCTAGCCATAGTAGCCTCATCATCCTCCTCAACTCTATCCCTAATCATGGTCATCTCTAACTCTTTGTAGTAATCCTCTACATTGTTATTTCCCTAAGTCAACCTCTAGACTTTCCTAAGTAAGTCCCTATGGTAGTGACTAGGAATGAAACACTTTTGCATAATAGTTTCCATCTCCTCCCAAGTGCTAACAGGTTACTTTCTATACCTGTGCTTATAACGCACCAATTGATGCCACCATACACTGGTGTAATCTAAAAACTCTACTACAGCCAGTTTTATCTTTTTCTCCTCAATGTAGTTGTGACATTCAAACACATGATCTATTTTTCTCTCCCACTCTAAATACAACTTTGGATCATTCTTTCCCTGAAAGGTTGGGATTTTCATCTTAATACTCCCTAAATCACTATCACGCCTTTGGATACTTCCCCTATCCCTCATATGTTGGTAATCTCCAAAATCAGATTCCTCACCTTCATCTATCTTACTGCCTCCCCTATTCTTTCTACCTACTCCTTGCTTGACAATGGTACTGCTAGACGGTTTCCTACTCCTTTCTATCCTTTCATGGATATACTCTAGTTCTCCAGTTAAGATCCTCTTCATCTCCCCCATCAATTCCTCAAACATCACTCGACTTTTCCCTCCATTAATGTTCTGTCTTGACATAATTACAAAATTTACAGCAAGTTACGATCACAATTACAAGAAATATATAAGTATGTTCCTCACACCTACTTGTGTATTGCTCACAAATGATATGCTCACAATTCCACTCATGTATATCTCTCACAAAATATGATCTCACAACCTACTTTTTGTAATTCTTTTGCCAGGAACTCAATTTCGAACTCCTAAACTCAAATTACTAAGTTAACACTAATGATTACTATCGGACTAAGTCGTGTGAATGAAGGAGTACTAACTACATAATCTAATTAATATGGAAAGATTCACCACTAGATAGAAATTGCAATCAAACACAAAAGGAAAAGATCACCATGGAATCGATTGTTCAAAGGATGGTTTAATTCGGATTCTAAACATAGACAATCAAGGATATGTTTACGGTAGGAATTGGAAAATTTTGATATGGAAAGTAAATTGACTCCACTAATTATGTAATTGACAATTCAAGAAACTATCTTGTGATTTCGGCAATTGTAATTCTTTCACGATCGAATTCCTTTTTTTTTTTTTTGAATTTCGGTTCTTGATTCCTTCTTTTGTAATCAGATTTGATTCTTTTTTTTTTTTTTTTGTAGATAAGCTATGAATTGAACACAATTGATTGGTCAAGAAAACTTAGATATCATTGGCCCTAATGGATTGTAATGACGGAACAAGCATGAATTTTTTTTATACGAATTTCTAACTATGAATATAGAAAAGATAATATACGAGTATGGAAAAGAACAAAAAACTAATATGGAAAAGACAACAGACGAGTATGGGAAAGAACAACAAATGAATATGGAAAAGAACAATAGAAAAATTAAAGAAAAAGGATAGAATTTACTTGATTCAAGAAGCCAAAGCTTTGATACCAAATGATACATGAAACCCTAAGCATATTAAACCTAGAACCCCGACAATGCTAGTTGGTTTCAATTACCTTGGGGATCATCTTGAATAAGCGATGCGTAACTAGACCCCAATCAAACCCATTAAGTGTAACCTAAGTTATCAATAGGTATTCCTAGTAATTCAATTAAGAATTCTATGGAAAAGTTCTTTTGTAAAAGAACAAAAAGTAGTTTTCGTTGTTTCCCACGAAAAAGGATGTGTTTTTCATATAAAATTCAAGTCCCCTTGGCCAGCCCCTTGCACGACATATATATAGTACGTAAACATAATATGGAAAACCTAATACAATATGGAAATCCTGAGTTGCCTAATCTATCCTTAACCTTATGTAACCAAGTAGGCAACTAAATAATTTAAATTACAAACCAAAAGCAATTACTAAAACAAACCACAAAAGACCGTAAGTTTCTTTCCCTTGCTTAGTTCAACATTTCAATCATTTGTTCTAGGACTTCAATTCCTTGTATTCTTCCATGGAAAAATGTAAATTACATTAATAGGTGTTGCTTCGCCTTTCATGTAATTTGATTCCTTAGCTTATAGGTCCATGACCAGTCCTTGTAGGGCATTATTCATCCTCTTTACTCTAGCTCGGGTCATTGCTCCTCCAATTCCTTGTAAAGGATCTTGAGTCCTTGGTTTTTGTCTTCTTAAGTGCTAGATGATCCTCATCACCTACCCAAATCATTTCTAACATGATTCCACTGGGAAGAGCATCACACAAGGATCATTTGGGTGCTCTTTAGGGATCTGCTACTATAGCCCTTAGGTCGAGCAAAATACAAACAACAAGTAACTTAAACTAATATATGATATGTTGATCCAATTTACAATTATCGTAACAATCATAAGAAACAATCCAAGTTATACGTACTTGAAAACATAATCTTAAGTGCATCTTGTCTTGAACTAACAACTAGACTGTAATTTGTCAAAACACTAGTAGTATGCTTGATAAGGATCAGCTACCATGAAAAAGGAAGGAGCCAAAATTCCATGATCCATTACATGGCATTAGAGGCTCGATGACCTGAGCTAGAGCTAAAAGAATGAACGAAGCTCTATAAGGACTAGTCATGGACTTGCAAGCTAGGGAATCAAGATACATA
This sequence comes from Laguncularia racemosa, assembly GCA_037954665.1. Lineage (NCBI taxonomy): Eukaryota > Viridiplantae > Streptophyta > Magnoliopsida > Myrtales > Combretaceae > Laguncularia > Laguncularia racemosa. The sequence continues at coordinate 44,961 of JBBMOL010000517.1, read as the reverse complement.
TGTCAACTTGATTCACGTGACCATGGAAGGATAAAATAATTTAGGGACATTAAATATTTGCGTGAACCGCTACACTAGAGGATACATTCGGTTTTGTTAATGTTTATTTTTATTTGTTGGCTTGTTATTTATGTTATTTAGTTGCCTACTTGGTGACACAAGGATAGAATAGGTAACTTAGGATTTTTAGTATTTGTTTTGGTTTGTAATTTATATTATTTAGTTACCTACTCGGTTACATGAGGATAAGGTAACAAATAGATTAAGCAACTTAAGATTTCCATATTGTGTTAGGTTTTTCCGTATTATATTCGTGTGCTATATATGCCGTGCAAGGGGACCGGCCAAAGACAACTTTGATATATGAAAACACATCTTTTTCGTGAGATACGAAATATCTCTTTTTGTTCTTTTGCAAAAGAACTTTTCCATAGGATTCTTAACTGAATTAATAGGAATAACTTTTGGTAACTTAGGTTACAGTCAACGGGTTTGATTGGGGTCTAGTTACACATCGCTTATTCAAGACGATTCTTCGGTCATTACATTCCATTAGGGCCGACGGTATTTAGGTTTTCTTAAACAATCAATTGTGTTCAATTCATAGCTTATCTACAAAAAAAAAAAAAAAAATTCGGTTGCAAAAGAAAGAATCAAGAATCGAAATTCAAAAAAAAAAAAAAAGGAATTCGGCCTTGAAAGAATTACAATTGCCGAAATCACAAGATAGCTTCTTGAATTGTCAATTGCATAATTGGTTGAGTCAATTCACTTTCCATATCAATTGTTTTCAATTCCAACCATGATAGATGCTTTGTGATTTCTAAATTGTACATTCAAAAATTACATTCCATATTCATTCATTGTATTTTGGAGCAAATTATATCCTTTTATGTTTAATTGCATATCTATTCAGTGGTGAATCTTTTCCATATCAATTAGATTGTGTAGTTAGTCTTCCTTCATTCATGTGACTTAGGCCGATAGTAATCATTAATGTTGACTTAGTAATTTGAGTTTAGGAGTTCCAAATTGAGTTCCTAGCAAAAGAATTACAAAAAGTAAGTGGTGAGATCACATTTTGTGAGAGATATACATGAGTGGAATTGTGAGCAATATACAAGTGAGTGTGAGGAACATACTTATACATTTTTTGTAATTGTGATCGTAACTTGTTGTAAATTATTAGAATTATGTCAAGACAGAACACTAATGGAGGAGAAAGTCAAGTGATGTTTGAGGAATTGATGGGGGAGATGAAGAGGATCCTAACGGGTGAACTAGAGCAGATCCATGATAAATGGATAGGATGGAAATGAGTAGGGAACCGTCTAGCAGTACTACTGTCAGGCGAGAAGTAGGTAGGCATGATAGGGGAGGAGTTAGGATAGATGAAGAAGAGGAATCTGATTTTGGAGATTACCAACACGTGAGGGATAGGGGAAGTATCCAGAGGCGTGATAGTAATTTAAGAAGTATTAAGTTGAAAATCCCAACTTTTCAAGGAAAGAATTATCCGAAATTGTATTTAGAATGGGAGAAGAAGATGGATCATGTCTTTGAATGTCACAACTACACTGAGGAGAAAAAGATAAAATTAGCTGTAGTAGAGTTTTCATATTACACTAGTGTATGGTGGGATCAATTGGTGCGTAATAAGCGTAGGTATGGAGAGCGACCTATTAACACTTAGGAGGAGATGAAAACAATCAAGCAGAAGCATTTTATTCCTAGTCACTATCATAGGGACTTACTTAGGAAAGTCCAAGGGTTGACTCAGGGGAATAATAGTGTAGAGGATTATTACAAAGAGTCCATGATTAGGGTGAGAATTGAGGAGGATGATGAGGCCACTTTGGCTAGATTCATCAACAGATTTTATCGAGAGATAGATAATGTAGTAGATCTTCACCATTACTTAGATATGGAAGAGTTACTACATAGAGTTATTAAAGTAAAGCGGTAGCTAAAATATAGGAGTGAGTAAAGGGTTGGCTCGACTTCTAAAACTCCATGGAAATCTACGTGGAAGAGAAACTCCACCGATTCAAAGCTTAAGGAGGACGTGAGGGCTAAGAATCCAGTTGCTGCACCTAAGGGAAAGACTAACACTAAACCCCCTTCCAGAATGAGGGATATAAAGTGTTTTAGGTGTCAGAGATTTAGGCACATTGCATCCTGATGTCCAAATCAGAGGGCTATGATTATTAGTGATAGTGGGGATCTAGAGTGTGTGAACTCTGAGGATGAGGAGGAGTCACCATCATAGGAGTATGAGGATGTTGACTTAGAGGGACCCATGTGTGGCGAGTTATATTTACGAGGAGAGTGCTTAGTATACAACCTCAAGAGGATGGTGAGGGGATCCAGCGTGAACATATTTTTCATACACGGTGTCATGTGCAAGGTAGAGTATGTAGCTTGATAATTGATAATGGATGCAGTTGAAAGCAGTAAAGCATCCTAGACCATATCGATTATAGTGGTTGAGTGATTGTAGGGAGGTTAAGGTGACCAAGCAAGTACTTATAGCCTACTCTATAGGGAGCTACAAAGACGAGGTTATGTGTGATGTGGTACCTATGCAGTCTAGCCACATCTTGTTAGGGCGACCTTGGTAGTTTGATAGGAAGGTTATATATGATGGGTACAAAAATCAATATTCTTTTGTTTTAAACAAAAGGAAGGGGGTTCTTACTCCACAAAAACCATAAGAAGCTTGCGAGGACCAAGTGAAAATTGCTAAAGAAGTTAGAGCGAAACATGAGACTATACGAGAGCAGGGAGAGAAAAAAGAAAAGAGTGAGAGATAAACACTGGTGAGCTATGAAGGAAGAGAGTCTAAAACACTGAGAGGAGAGAAAATTATAAGAAAAAGTAAGTGTAAGAGTGCAATGTTGGCGAAGAAACAACTACTTGTACTTATGTACAAGGATGTTTATTATACTAATACTAACACTAATCTTTTGTTACCTAGTATGGTGTTTTCTTTTGACTTTGTTACAAGAGCAGATGAGCTAGCTATGGATGAGAGGAAATTAGATGTGATTCAGAATTGGCTAATACCAAAGGGACATGTCAGGACTATGTTTCATCCAGGAGAAAAGGTTTGGGTGCATTTGAGAAAAGAAATATTTGCACCATAGTGAAAGCCTAAATCACATCTTAGAGGAGAGGGACTTTTCCAAGTCTTAGAGCACATCAATTACAACACCTACAAGATTAATTTGTTGAATCACTATGGTAATATAAGCGCCATTGTAATGTTTCTGATCTTACTTTTTATAATGCAGGTGATTCGAGGATGAATCTTTTCAAGGAAGGTGGGAATGATGAGAATCAACTAGCATGAAAAAGGAAGGAGCCAAAATTCCATGATCCATTACATGGCATTGGGAGCCCGATGACCGAGTTAGAGCTAAAAGAATGAACGAAGCTCTACAGGGACTAGTCATGAACTTGCAAGCTAGGGAATCAAGCTACATTGAAGGAGCACATACATATGTCAACTTGATTCATGTGACCATGGAAGGATGGAATAATTTAGGGACATTAAATATTTGTGTAGACCGTTACACTAAAGGATACATTCGGTTTTGTTAATGTTTATTTTTATTTGTTGGTTTGTTATTTATGTTATTTAGTTGCCTACTTAGTGACACAAGGATAGAATAGGCAACTTAGGATTTTTAGTTTTTTTTTTGTTTGTAATTTATATTATTTAGTTGCCTACTTGGTTACATAAGGATAAGGTAACAAATAGATTAGGCAACTTAGGATTTCCATATTGTGTTAGGTTTTTCTACATTTTATTCGTGTGCTATATATGTCGTGCAAGGGGGTCGACCAGAGACAACTTTGATATATGAAAACATATCTTTTTCGTGAGATACGAAATACCACTTTTTGTTCTTTTGCAAAAGAACTTTTCTATAGGATTCTTAACCGAATTACTAGGAATAACTTTTGATAACTTAGGTTACAGTCAACAGGCTTGATTGGGGTCTAGTTACGCATCGCTTATTTAAGACAATCCTCGGGGTACTTGAAACCAACTAGTATTGTTGGGGTTCTAGGTTTAACATACCTAGGGTTACACACATCAACGCTCTTAGTACTATTCTAGAATAATCTAAGTTGCTTAATTTTATTCACTTAATCATTATATGATTCCTTCTCTTACTCTGCTAGAATTTCTAGGGTTATACTAAGTATTTAGATTGCATAGAAATTTGATTAAGTAGCAAATAAATTGAGTAATGAAATATCTCTAAGTGTATTGTTAGATACATGGGCGTGTATGGTGGCTGTGTATCTTTTTATATGTTTTTGCATTTTAGTATGCTTAAGTACACAATCGTGTAGTTAACCGTGTACCTTTTCTCTGTGATTTGGTATTTTCGCATGCCTAAGTGCACAATCATATAGTTGACCGTGTACCTCTTTATAGATTTCCATATTTCGACATGCTCAAGTATATTAGTGTATCCTTTGTCTGCGTATCTTTCTATACACAATGCATCTTTCTACATAGGCAAGTACACAGGCATATACCTAGCCATATATTATGCTATTCCATACAAATTGTTTTTCCTCTTTTCTAATTCATTCCTAAGCTTGCTTTCTATGATCCTAAGCCTAATTGGATCTTAAAATTTTTCAAATCCAAATGCATTATGCGGATTAGTATACTTACTTGATTGGGTAAATGTTTCAAACCTTTAATCATTTGATATCTTACTCATTCTACTCCTTTCTTTGATTTGAATTCTATTGGAATCATGTAATAAAAGTTGATTAAATCCTTAATTTTATAATCAAGAATAATAATTCGATCATTGAAACCCCTTACTTGATGGAATCAATTTTGGTCTTTTATAGGAAATCGTTAGGTTACCTTAGAATTCTTTACTCTAGAGTGTCCTTTTTTCAATTATTGTGTAAATGGTAAAGAGAATGGTGCTAGGTCAACATGGGGTTTATATATCCTATATATGAAAAGACTAAATTATCTCTTGTATCTTATAAAAATCACTCCCTTGATCTTGCCTTTAAATGACAATAATTATTAAATGATTTTATATATTTTGAGCATTTACATTCTTCCCCTTTTGTAAAGACTTTCATTTTTTAAAGTTATCTTATTTTGGAAGGGTTTTGGATATTTCCTCCTCATATCATTTTCCAATTCTCATGTCGCTTCATATTCAATTTGATTTGTATATTGTACTTTGACATAAGGAATCACTCTCTATCTTAACAATCAATCCTTGACATCTACAATTTTGATCAGTCTTTCAATAGAGGATACGTTTAGTTATACATTCAAAGACTCTAAAGCCACTATCCGGTTTAGTTTTAGTATAAACTTCCTTAACATTGATACATGAAATACATCATGTACTCTAACCAAACTTAGTGGGAGAGCCAATCTATAAGCTACATTATCTACTCTTTCCAGGATTTCAAATAGGTTTACATATCTCGAGTTTAACTTTCCTCTCAAACAAAACCTGACCATCCTTTTAGTTGGGGAAACTTTCAACAGTACTTTATCTTTTACCTAAAATTCCAAGGGGTCTCTTCTCTTATCAGCATAACTCTTTTGTCGACTCTAAGCTTTCTATATTCTCTGTCTTATTAGTTTTACTTTGTTTATAGCCTCCTAAACCAATTCCAGTCTTAGCATCTATCTTTCCCTCGCTTCATTCCAATGTAATGGAGATTTGTTTTTTCTTTTATATAGAGCCTCATAAGGAGCGATTTAGATGATTGCTTGATAGCTATTATTATAAGCAAACTCAACCAAAAGTAGGTGTTCGTTCCAGTTACCTCTAATGTCTACCACACAAGCTTTAAGAAAATCTTCTAGGATTTGAATAGTCCTCTCAGATTATCCATCCATTTGAGGGTAGAATGTAGTGCTAAATTATAGTTTTATAACAAGAGCTTTATGTAAACTATTCTAAAATCTACTTACAAACTATGTATCTCTATTAGAGGTTATGGTTACCGGTACTTCATGTAATCTTACTATCTTTTGCATGTATATCTAGGCCAATTTCTCTAGTTTACATCCTGCTCTAATAGGTAGAAAGTGAGCAAACTTGGTTAGCTGGTCTACTATTACTTAAACTACATCTTGTTTCTCTTTAGTATTCAGGAGGGTCGTAATGAAATCTATTATCATATGTTCCCATTTCCACTAAAGAATTGGGAGGGGCAGTAATTCTCCAACTAGTCTCTAGTGTTCGATTTTGATCTACTGATAAGTAAGACATCTTTCTACATACTTAGCTATGTCCCTTTTCCTATTCTTTCACCAATAGTGACTCTTCATGTCTTTATACGTTTTAGTGCTTTCGGGATAGATTGTATAGGTAGAGTAATTCTACATCCTCTGGCACACATAATCATGTCCCATACCTTAAGATCCCATCTGAGTCAATGTTAAATTCGGGAGCCTTGCCCTATTCCAATCTACTCTTGATTTCTTAAATGTCTTCATCTTATACTTGAGCAGTCTTGATTTTGTTCACTAGAGTTGGTTGTATGCATAAAGTGGCCATCTTTGCTCCCACTTCTTGAGTAAAAATATTTAATTTCATTTTTCTCATATCATTTGATAATTCTTGTTGTGAGGTGATTAGAGTAGTAAGATTACTCTGTTTCTTTTTGCTAAGGGCATCTACTACCACACTAGCTTTCCTTAGGCGGTACTACATTTCCAAATCATAATCCTTAATAAACTCCAACCATCTTCTCTAATGCTTGTTCAACTCTTTTTGTGTGAAGATGTATTTCAGGCTTTTGTGGTTAGTAAGTCTTGCATCTCTCTTCATATAAGTACTCTCTTCATAGTTTTAGGGTTAGTACTGCTACTACCAGCTCTAAGTCATGAGTGGGGTAATTCTTCTCATATGGCTTCAGTTGGTAGGATGCATATGCTATGACTTGCCTGCTTTGCATTAAAATACATCTTAACCCTTAAGATAAGGTATCACTATAAATAGTGAATTCTTCCCCCACTCCTAGGTAATGCCAAATTTGGTCTTGATACAAGCTTCTCCTTAAATGTCTAGAAACTGGTTTCACATTTATCATCTCATTTAAACCTCACCTTATTTTGTATTAATCCCGTAAGAGGAGTCGCTATTTTAGAGAATCACTCCACAAATCTTCTATAGTAACCTGCTAAACCTAAGAAGTTTCTTATATTTGTTACTGTCATTGGTTTAGGCCAATTCACTATAGCTCTCACCTTTTCTAAGTCTATAGATATTTTGTCCTTATTAACTACATGACCCAAGAAAACCACCTACTCCAACCGGAATTCATATTTCTTGAATTTAGCATACAATTTCTCTTCTTGTAAATTGTTTAACATTAACCTCAATTGTTCTTCATGTTCATCATTGTTCTTAGAGTATATCAAGATATCATCTATGAAGACAATTACGAATTTGTCTAGAAAGTCCTTAAATGCCCTATTCATTAAATCCATAAATGTTGTAGGTGCATTGGTTAACTCGAAAGGCATCACCAAAAATTTGAAATGCTTATATTGGGCCTTAAAGGTCATCTTTTGTATGTCCCCTTCCTTAATTCTCAACTAGTAGTAATGTGACCTCAAATCAATCTTAGAAAACACCTGAGCTCCTTGTAGCTAGTCAAACAGGTCATTTATCTTAGGAAGAGGATATTTGTTCTTGATGGTGACTTGGTTCAATTCTCTATAGTCAATGCATAGCCTCATACTTCCATCCTTTTTCTTTACAAAAAAGGACTGGTGTGCCCTTGGGAGATATATTGGGTCTCATGAAACCTCTATCTTGAAGATCCTATAACTATTTCCATAGTTCTTCTAATTCAACTAGCACTATCTTATATACTGATTTTGATATTAGTAAAGTAAATTATACCAAATCAATGTTGAACTCGATCTCCCTTATTAAGGGTAAACTAAAAAGGTCTTTTAGAAAGACATTTAGCTACTCCTTCACTAGTGACACCATCTTCATTTCTTCATTAGTCTCAATACTCATAGCTGCTAACCTATTCTTTCCCCACAACTTATAAGTGGGTAATTTTATTAGTCTTTAAGCTATATTCAAAATAATCTTCCCTGGGTATGTTGAAATGTACCATCATATTATGACAATCAATAGTGGCGTGATATTCTAATAACCAATTTACTCCCAAAATAATATCAAACTTTGTTATCTTCAATATTAATAAATTTGCTGGTATCACCTTACCATGTATCTCAATTCTTACTCTTTTATAGATTCTATCTATCTTCCCTCCAACTCCCAAAGGAGTATTAATAGCTAATCGATCGTCCATACATTCAAAATTTAATGCACACTCATGTAAAAATGTTTCTGACACATAGGAAATAGAAGCATCAATATCAAATAATATATAAGCATTGTAGGTGTGTAGTTGAAGCATACTTGCATTGGTGTCCATGTTTGGAAGGTCTTGGTGCTGTTGCTACCAAATTGTAAATATCCTAGTGGGAACCTATTGTTTGGGGTCCCCTGCCTTTGGTCTACCAGCTTGTACCCTCACTAGAGGTCTTGCTAGCTACTGAGTTGAGGCTATTTGATTTCCTACTTGCCCTTAAGGATTGTCTTCTACCTTGTGTTCCTTCTACTTACACACATGGCAGAATACCAATGGAATTGACCTATCATTACAATGTTTGTTAATATGTCCTATCTTCCTATAAGAGAAACATGCACCCTCTAGCCATTTGCATTCCCTTAATTCATGAAGTGCATAACACTTGGTGCATCTAATAGTTGGGGCTACTACAAGAAGTGCCAAAGGCACTAGTTTAATTTATAGAAGCGGGGCTACAGTAACCTGTGATCTACTTTAGAACATATAGGGCCTCTTGTCATTATCTTGCCCCATCACATTCAAGGTGGGTTTCTTACCTAAAGTTATCCTTGCTTTATGGTTCATCTGTTCCTTTGTTCTTCCCCTACTCTATTCTAAATACTTAGCTTTGTCGACCACTTCAGCATATGTGGTCAATTGAAAGACTCCAACCTTATGTTGGAGGCTCCACTCTAATCCTCTTAGAAATCTTCTTACCTTAGATCTATCATCAACATAGACCATCTCAAGTAGGAACTAAATTAGGTGATTCAATTTCACCTCATATTCTTCCATTGCCCTCCTCCCCTATTCATAGTTATAATATTCGTTTTCCATTTTGTCTATAGAATTGCTAGGGAAATACCTCTAGTAGAACAATTCCCTAAACCCTATCTAGTTCACACACTCTCCTTCTAGTCTAGAAACCGAAGCCCACCATTTTGCTACAATCCCCTTCAGCATGAATGCAACATAGTTTACCTTCTTATCTTCAGATACCCTAAAGGTAGCAAATGTCTTCTCCATTTCTTGCATCTAATCTTCTGCCTCAATCAAGTCATCCAATTTAGGGTAAAACTCCTTTGCCACCTTAATGAGCCTATTAAAACTGATTAGTTCTTCTGTAGCTTTCTTCTATAGGACATTTTAGGCTTAATGTTGCTGTGTCAACAACCCCACTAGATTATTCATAGTCTGCAAAAGTTGGGTAGTCTAGTTTAGAGCTCGACCTTGTCCCCCTTGTGGTTGTTGACCCTAGATGTTCTCCTCATTTATGTTACCATACCTAGTACCCTTGGATGAGCCCAATTCAATGATTCTTCTTAAAGGCATTTTGTTTGAGAAAAGACAACCGGTTAGACTCAAGAGTTAGTATTAGTTCAATGTTAGTATTACTATGTTAAGTTACCCCTTTTGCTATTAACAAAAAGGGGGAGAATGGTACTATAGAGAATTCAATAGAATTCAATGCTCCTTTATTAATGGTTCTATTGTGTTTATGATGCTTTTCTGTTATGAATTCTGATGTTATGAATATATGTTTGCTTGAACATGAAAGTTGTTTCTATTTTGTTTATCTAATGGTGTTTTGTTATCATAAAAAAGGAGGAGAATGTTAAGTTCTCTAATTTAGTTTTGATGTTAACAAAAGAGGAATAATGTGTAACGTATGTTTAAGCTTGTCAGAAGTTGTTTCAAAAGATTGTAAGTAAATTTTTCTAAATTGAACAAAGAGACAGAAGCTTGTTCAGAACCTTCAAAGGTATTATACAGATTGTTTTTATTCAGTCAGAAGGTATTTCAGAAGTTGTGTAGTGTATCCTTAGTTCTCGTGTTAACCTTTTAGAACCTTTACCACAGGAGAACAATTGACAGGTTTGCTTCAGAAGCTCTTTCAGAACCTTCCATACCTGTCACGAATTTTTTCCAGATTTCGTTCTAATTTTTATATCGATAGTTTTTAATAAATTTCAAGGCCTAGCCCCACGTGTCAAGTATATTTGGGTAATATACTTGATGTGTTTTACTAAAGTTGGATTTTATATCATGGGGTTTTTAATTTACATAAAGTTTTTACAAGATTTTATTCAAAGATTTTATTTTATGATAAAGTGAGATCATATAAGATTTACAGGTTTTATCAAGATTTAAATCTAGATATTTGTGCTATATTTTGGGAGATCCAGCAGTTACAAAGATAAGGATAAGAAATATGGTTGTTACATGAAGATATGGTTCCACAATATATGGGATATCAAGATAAGGTTCCATAATGTGAGGGATATCTTCAACAAACTTGATCCAAGGAATATCTCCAAAGAAGATCTCGGTCAAACTGATTTATCCAAGCTTATCCTCATCAAAAATATCACGGAATGCAGATTTTCTCCAACAAGTTCAACTTATTTTTGAAATACAAAATTTCAAAAATAAATTCAAGCTTGTCACGTGGAACTCCATGAATGTTACATTCTCCAACAAAGTAACCGTTATGTTCTCTTCATAAAAGGAATGTTCAGTTGAAATAAAAAATAGAACAGGGAGAATGTTCATCTTAGAATTAAGCACATGGAAAAGAAAAAGCATATACATCTTCAGGCGCAAAATTTTTTTTGTGATCCAATTTATAGAGGAAATTTGATATTCCTCATTGTTATTGTGATTCCTTTCTTGTATGAGGAATTGAGAGTTGTTTCATCACTGTAGTTTGAGTAATTAGCTTAGTGAAGAAGCTAGAAAGACTCAGCAGTGAGACTTCGCCTTGAAAAGGCTTATTTTGTATACTTTCAATTTGATTGATATAGTGAAACACAACCGATAAAGACAACTGAGACTCCGGCATGGAGCTGGAAGAGAGGACTGACGCTCAAGGCGGAACCTCTATAAATCTCTGAGCATTCTATTCTTCTCTATTCATTTTATTTATTACACATTATTGTTTTTCATTTTTGTTGCTCACATCATTTTGTTAGTCAAAAGATTTTGGATGATTTGCAAAAATTGAAATTTTAAGTAATTAATCAATTCACCTCCCTCTTGATTAATCTAATTGGGACCAACATACTATATGTTGGTATATACATATATACACCTTTACACATACTTTTCTACATATATCTAAATAATGTAGAAATTAAGAGAACTGCAAATATAATTAATAATAATAATAAAATAAATTACTAAACAAAAGCAATTTTCCCATAACTTCACCTGCTCTCTTCATATCTCACCATCCTACAAATCTAATGCCTAACCCATCTAAAAGACCACAACCTAATTTTTACTATTTGAAACTTATATCTATTTATCATTACTTAGTTTCTAAGGATCATCAAACCTAAGCTCTAATACCATTTTAACTATAATGCCCTGGTACTTGAGACGCTACAGCTTACCTCATGTCCTTATTAAGCAAGGACATGTTAAGGCTCTTAACTTTACTTCTTACCTCAAAATCTATAATACCTGTTAATCACAATTAGATAAATCCCATACTTTCAACATGATTCAAGCAAATCCTAATTTAACCTTCAAACTCTTTAACAAAATCTTAACAAAATGTTCTTAATCAAAATCTAAAAAAAAAAATGAAATTATAGAGTTTACTAGTCCAAGATCTTCTAAAAGATATCATTATTCAATACATACAAATAACTTTAATTTTTTTCTTCCTCATCCCCTTCCTCCACATTTAACCTTAGGTCCTTGTCATGGGTAGCATTTTCATTTGTGCCTGTAGGTAAAAATATATATATATATATATATATATTCTTAAGGGGTGAGCTAATGCTTAGTATGTATAGCTTACAAACACATACACATGAGCAAGCATGAATTACATCACATGCATCAATGTAAACAACAAACATTATATAGCAGGTTATTATTTCATTTAAGTCCACATAATAACAATGGGGTACATATAATCCTGCCAAACCATATATACGTACTTAATACATAATACAATGTTGGGAACTGCTACTATGGGCCCCAATACTTATGAGTCCTTAAACCTACTTAGATCATTTCCAAACATGACTTTACTAGAGACAATGTCACATAAAAATCATTAAGGTGCCCTTTAGGGATCTACTATTATGAGCCCTAGGCTAAGCCAAGCATAAACAATGAGCAGCTTAAACCAATCCATGATATGTTGATCTAATTTACAACTATCCTAATAATCACAAGAAACAACCAAAGATACACGTACTCGAAAACAAAGTCTTAAGTGCATCTTGTCTTGAACTAATAGTTAGACTATAATCTATCAAAACACCAGTATATGCTCTTAGTACTAATCTATAATAATCTAAGTTGCTCAATTTTATTCACTTAATTGCTATATAATTCTTTCTCTTAGTCTATTAAAGTTTCTAGGGTTATATTAAGTATCTAGTTTGCATGAAAATATGATTAGGTAGTAAATAAATTGAGTAACAAAATATCTTTAAATACACTGTTGGATGCATAGCAGTGTATGGTGGTCATGTATCTTTCTGTGTTTTTACATTTTAGCAAACCTAGGTACACGGTTGTGTAGTTGGTTATGTATCTTTCTATGTAATTTAGCATTTTGGCACACTTAGGTACATGGTCGTGTAATTGACTATATACCTTTCTATGGATTTCCATATTTCGACATGCCCAAGTACATGGGTATGTCCTTTGTCCTTGTACCTTTCTATACACAATGTGTGTTTCTATACGGGTAGGTACACAAGCGTATACTAACCTATACTACATTGTTCCACACAAATTGTTTTTCCTCTTTTCCATTTCATTCCTAAGCCTGATTTCTATGATCCTAAGCCAAATTGGATCATAACATTTGTCAATTCCTAATGCATTATGTGGATGAGTATACTTACTTGATTCGAGAAATGTTTCAAACCCTTAATCATTTGATTCCTTGCTTGTTCTACCCCTTTCGTTGATCTAAATTTTGATGGAATCATGTAATTAAAGTTGATTAAATCCTCAATTCTATAATCAGAAATAATAATTCGATCATTGAAACCCTTTACTTGATGGAATTAGTTTTGGTCCTTTGTGGGAAATCGCTAGGTCACCTTAGAGTTCCTTATTTTAGAAAGTGTCCCTTTTATAGTTATTGTGCAAATGATAAAGAAAGAAGCACTAGGTTAACATGGGGTTTATATACCCTATCTATGAATAAACTAAATTACCCTCCATATCTTATAAAAATCACTTGTTTGACCTTGACTTTATTTTATAATAATTATTAAATGATTTTATATTTTCAAGTATTTACAGTCATTGTTGTCAAAATTGCGTTTCAACTCGTACGATTCAATGATTTTATGAGTTTGTATATATATTCCCAGTTAACTCGCATACAAAATCGGAGAGGAGAAAAATCGTAATAAAATCGCAATTTTGAACAGTAAAATCATTCAAAATCGCGATTCTATCTGTTTCAACCGATTCCACAAATATTTACAACTACAGGCTTCCACGCAAATAACACATGGCCGTGTCTCAGACTGTGTACTCAACTGTGTGTGTTTCTGTGGATTTTCCAAGCTCGAAACACGGCCGTGCCTTCAACCGTGTGTGCTTCTGTGGGTATGTTTTCTTGACATACGACCGTTTTTTCTTATCCAAGCCCAAACTTTTAATAAACAACTGTGGGCTTAATTGTTAAAAGCCCTCTAGCGTCCAGGGGGCGCTGCCCTCTTGAAACCGGCACCGGGGTGGCTTCCCCGAACCCTCGCTCGCTTAGCGTGAAGCGGGACCCACGTGCTTTCCTATCGTAAGGAAGTATGAGTCATACCCCAACATGTTCGTCGGTCATCACTCATCTCTTGTCGGTGTGTTATGTTGCATTGAAGTCTTTGTGTTTGTGTTTGTCGATTGTTAGTCTTCTTGTTCCTTGATGTGCCTAAACACACTTAAAAGCACATCCAAAAGACTTAAGAATAACTATCTCCAGTCAAGGCAAAATCGGATCCAAAAATGGCACTTTTCAAATGAACCCTAATGTTGAAATGATGAAATTCAATCAACCAATAATATAATCAGAATACCCCAAAGAAAATGCCTTCTAACAACACTCTAATTTCATATAATCCATGTAAATGAAGCCTCAATTTGACAAAGAAAACCGTAAAATAAGATCCCTTTCCCAAAGGTGAAAATCACGTTTTCAAAGAAAACCTTAAAGATGAATGGAATCAATTTGATAATTTCCTTCAAATAATCACAAGAATTCGTGAATAATAACATGTAAATCTGACCAAGAACTATCTCAAATCAACCCTAGATACAACACACTAGAGAAGAAAAGAAATCACAACAAAATGAAATTGATATAACTCACAATTTCAAGATGTTGCACTCGCCACGATTTCAAGTCTTGGAATTGAAATTGATAACAGTTGGAACCAAGGTATAAACCCTAATTCACACGTGAAAAGAGGTGTATATTCTGCCAAAAAAATCTCCCTAAACCCTCTCTTAAGCAAGTATTTATACTTGCTACTTCTAGGGTTAAAAAGTGCTCAAAATTACAAGTTTGCCACTTTTAAGGTGGCTAACCCTAAATGAAAGTTACAAAGAAATAAAAGTGTCCCTAAACCAAAATAGTTCAATAAACATTTACAAGATACAAAATAACATAAATCTTCATGATCTAATGCCTCAGAATAGAGAACGACCGCAACGGGCCTTTGATTGTTATCTAGAAAAATGTTCTGTGTCCAACTGAAGTTGTAGGACATTTTGGCATCCCATGGAGATATATAATTGTACCTGTAAGATTATTCTCAAAGTTTATTAGAAATAAAGATATAAGATAAAATATGAGCAATTTGGTTAATCATCCAAATTGGGTTCTGAAGAGGTTGACAGTGCCAGAATTTTTCCGATCATTCCTATTTGTGATCATGTTTGTATTAAAGCACTCGTGTTTGATTGCTGCAACTTTTTTATTTTAACTAATATTTTTATAATAGTAAATAAAATAAATGGTAGATAACTTTAATTTTATAAGAATTTTTTAGATTTTTAATTTTATAGAAAATGTATAAATGTATTTATATTTCTATCTTTTTAATATATCATTCTCATAGTTAAGTAAATGTGAGATATTGTTAAGTAAATATATCTTGAATTAATAATCACGAATAGTGCAAAAATTTACCTAGTAATATATAATTTTGAAGGTTTTCTTGTTATAGTATCTTCTTTATTATGTACTTTTGGTCATTTTTTAATATTACTCCTTTCTAATGGTATATCTTCATTATCAATTTATTTATTAGTAATTTCTTAAAGTCACAATTGATTTTTAAATTTTATCTATTATCTTTTAGCTTTTGTATATGGAACTAGGTGAAACTTGTTTTATATATGATTTATCATTTTAGAAATAAAATATCTATATTATACAACTTATGCTCGATTATCTATATTATGACTTTTATTGCAAATTTGCAATTTATGGCTAAAATAAATACTTAATTTCTTTATTTTCATTATTAATTGTATTTTTTAATGATTATTGTAAGTAAATTTATAATATTTGAAAGTTATTTTATATAGGTTGTAGAAACTTACGTTTCTACATTCCGATTTTACAGACCTCTTAGCGATTCTACGTAAAATCATGATTTTGACAACCATGTTTACAGTTTCAAATCATTAATGTGTTAAAATAAGATATTAAAAAGATAAAAGAATAAATATATGTTTTCTCCTC
The DNA here is from genome assembly GCA_037954665.1 of Laguncularia racemosa. NCBI lineage: Eukaryota > Viridiplantae > Streptophyta > Magnoliopsida > Myrtales > Combretaceae > Laguncularia > Laguncularia racemosa. The sequence goes on along the minus strand of JBBMOL010000517.1, from coordinate 28,850 downwards.
TTACAAAATTAAATGTGTAACTAATCCCAATAAAACTTAACTACTTTACCTTTTACATCCAAAAAAGAAACAATTAATATTTATTTTCTCTAATTAATAAAATATATTTCTTTAACCTTTCCTTTAAATACATAAAACTTTGAGTATCTAGCTTCTACATCACCATCTTAGATACGAAATAGATAATAATTTATACAAGACAAATATAGATAAGATTAGGGAAAAGAAGAAAAGGGCAATCCAATATGAAAGTAACTATAAGTTGATGTTACATTAATCAAAGATCTCTAGGCTTTCAATTAGCTCACGAACCGGAGTCCTATCAACCTTGTTGATAGAAACATCAGTAAACTCTGACAAGATTGTCCTAAACTCATCCCCTGTGAGAGTCTCTTTCTCCAATAGCACTTCCACTATTTTATCCATGGCTTCCCGGTTATTTCTTATTTGCTTCTTTGCTATCTCATATGCGGTTTCAATAATCTCCCGAACGGCTTTATCTATGTCTTCTGCAGGTTTCTCGGACATGGAATTCCTTGCAAGCATTCTAAGCACTACATCGCTGCTTTGCGTTGTCTGGTCCATTAATGCCCATGGACCGATTTCAGACATTCCAAACATTGTTACCATCTGCCATGAAAAACATTTTTGTTACATATGCCACTGTTATATTGACAATGTATGTACGGTATAAGTATTAAAGGCTAATGTAAAGCAGACCTGTCTTGCAATCTGAGTTATCTGTTGCAAGTCTCCAGCTGCACCGGTGGTGGTTTCCGGTTCTCCAAATATGATTTCTTCTGCAGCCCGACCACCTAGGCCCCCTACGATGCTGGCAAACAATTGTTGATTGGAGACAAGCGTAGGATCCTCACCAGGTAAAAACCAGGTTAGGCCGCGGGCTTGGCCTCTAGGAATCATTGTGACTTTCTGTACTGGATCGTGTCCTGTAGACAAACACACAGTATAAGAGAATCAATTGCAGTGCAATATAACGTTTCTCTGGATTATGAGAACTATGTAAATGTGCCTACGCGCAGATAGCATGCCCAACTTCATGGTAGGCTACCAACATTTTGCTCTTTCCATCCGTCATCTTGGTCCCCTCCATTCCTGCTGCAATTCGGTCAATTGAATCGTCAATTTCCTTCAACGTAATTTTATCTTTGACTCTCCTACCAGCAAGAATTGCAGCTTCATTCATAAGATTTGCCAAGTCTGCTCCACTGAATCCTGGGGTGCGCATAGCAATGAAACTAAGAGAGACATCCTTGTCGAGTTTCTTGTTTTTGCTATGCACCTTTAGTATTTTTTCTCTTCCTCTTATATCCGGAAGTCCAACGGTGACCTGTTCAAGCACCAAATAATTCCCTTTAGAACAAAAAATAATATATTTGTATGATTATACATAGAAATACAACTGACACATAGGAAAACGGAACCGTATGTTGTCAAATATCCTATGCGTTGAAAAAATAATGAAACATCTAGAAATAGGTTCACCCTCCAACTTCTCCTCATTTAGATTATTCATGAGTGGTACATTTTTATCGGTTAGTTTAAAAGATTTTTCTTATTCAATGTCATTTCAATACAAAGTAAAAACAGCCAAAAGAATCAGACAATTCAAACGGACTTCGAAAAACCTTAAAATTGAATAAAATCTTACCTGTCTATCAAATCTTCCAGGTCTAAGCAAGGCAGAGTCAAGGACGTCAGGTCGGTTAGTGGCTGCGATGACAATAACTCCTGTATTTCCACTAAATCCATCCATTTCGGTAAGCAATTGGTTAAGTGTTTGTTCTCTTTCATCATTTCCTCCACCGATTCCTGTACCTCTCAGCCTCCCGACAGCATCAATTTCATCAATAAAGACCAAGCAAGGCGAATTTGCTTTAGCCTTGTGGAAAAGATCTCTGACTCTTGCAGCTCCTACTCCAACAAACATCTCAATAAACTCTGAGCCTGAGATTGCAAAGAAAGGAACTCCAGCTTCTCCTGCAATTGCCTTGGCGAGCAATGTCTTTCCTGTCCCAGGAGGTCCGACTAATAAAACCCCTTTAAGAATTCTGGCACCTACCGCAGGGAACTTCTCTGGACTTCTAAGGAACTCCACAATCCCTTGGAAATCTTGCTTGGCCTCATCTGCTCCCGCTACATCATCAAATGTTAGGCTCCATTTGGAATTTGGCTTTGCTTCTGCAGATGTAAAATAAACATTACACATCATATATGATGCCAACCTGTAATAGGTGCAAAAAAGATCCTATGCAAGATTTTAGCTAAAGATTTAGGAGAATCAAACGATCTTAACTGAGAATTTCTGCTAGTTTCAGACGTGATGCATTGTAAGTGGAACATCACTTGGGAGTAGCTTTTGACAACCGTAACATTGTGAAGTAATGTTAGTAAGTTTTCAGATTCTTGCAAGACTTTCGTTGAAGATATATCCTGGAAACAGAAAATTGAGGATCACTTGAAAGAAGTTCAATGGTGAAATTAATGCGTTTACTTTGTGGAAAACACACTCGATAGTGTTTTAGAATCATCATATGCTATCATAGTAACCTTAAGAGCTTGTGGTTACTTGTGACTTTTGATGGGTGGTGTTAGCTACTCATCATGAAAAATGTAGATAGAATACTCGGAAATGAAATCTATTTTCTAAATAAATAAACCATTTTCCTAATTTTCTATTAACATTTTCTGTGTTTGTTTCAGCTATTGGCGTCGGCAATCACCAACGATAAAAAAATTACTAGTATCTAAAACCTCTCGAATTTATTAGGATAGTATTTTGACATATGGAAAGCATTGATTATAATAAATATCGATAAAAAAGCTGAAGAACATTTTTGACAAAATAATCTCTAGTGTTTTTCCACGCTAAGCAATTTGATTAAGTTAACTGTAGTAATATCTGTTACTAAGAAGCAAATGCATTAAAGTATGCTTAAAATTAATTATAAATCCACACCTTCAACTTAGCTTATATTTTCTGATCGCGTGATCACGATACCTAATTATAATATAGTATTAGATCTTAAGTTTTTATATACTTACGCTAGCATAAACTTTCATGGATAAAACCAAGAACAAGAAAATTTATGTGTGGATTCAATCTACAAAGTCCTGTCTATGAACTACCCAACTTGTAGCATGAGCATCAATACTCGTGGCTAGTCTTTACTAATCAAATACCATATCTAAAGCTGCTTGTGGCTGGATATATCTATCTTCCTGACAAACATTATTGCAACATACCTGCCGAGTCCAAAAGGCAAGTTGGGTCCTGCAGGATTGTTAGAAGCAGATGATCTCAACAGCAAAGAACCCAGAAAAAGCAACGGAAAAGCAAAATTCCCCAACACGTCAAGTATCACAGGCCACAAGCTGCCTTCCATTGGATAAGCTGCAAAATCCACACTCAGTTCTTGTGGCAATCCAGGCAACTGCACTTTAACCCTCTGAATCTTCTCAGGTGCTGGATTATATATCTCAGCAATCGTAACTGTTCCATTCTCAAGCAAGTCTACTTTTCTCAAAGCACCTTCATCTAAGTGCTACAAGAACCTTGAATAAGACAACCGACTCGAAGCCGATTGCGCAGGGGTTTCAGTCTCAGCCCTAGCCTTCTGCGAAGCGAGGGAAAGTCCCGCTCCTAAAGAAACATCATAGAGTAGCTTTCTTCTTCTGAGATTGAGTTCTGAGGATTTTTTATGATTTGGTGCTTCTCTAGGACTATTCCTAGAAACTAAAATTTCCTTGGATATGTCCTGTGACTTGATTATAGGAATGTGGGAGAGAGGGAGCGAAAGCGCAGGGGACATTTTCTACCTTAATTCTGGTTTGATAACTATTAATGAATTATTGACTATACAATACTTTATCTTGATTTAGTGAAACAAGAAGTTATTGTTCTTCATATAAATAGTTAAGACATGCATGCAAGTTTTCATTTCCACTTCTAGGAAATTCGTTATAGATTTTAGATTTTTTTTTTCCTTCCCTCATGTGCATGTTCTCCAAGTTCATGAACGATCTGGAAGTTTGACAAGTCTTTTTCTTGCATTTGAGTGAATGTATTCTTCGACTAGAACTAATACACTACTCCTATACGGAGATAAACTATATTGAAAGTCTCAAAATTTAATCTTCAAAATAAATTATATAAGTCGACAATATTTATATTAAAATTTAATTAAATTTGATATATTTTTAATAACTCATGTAGTTATTTTATATTTATGATATCGTGCGATGATACAAAGTAATCAATCATCTATATTCATAGCTATCTTATTAGAAGCATCAATTGAAATATTTACTTGATAGAATAAATATAGAGAATTTAAACAATTTATTGAAAGTATAGAAAGAAAGAAAAAAAGAAAGAAAAAATTATGAACTTATATGAGTCAGCAAAAATAGAAATGATTTGATTTAATTTTAATACAAGTATATGAACTACTTTAATTATATTTATGTACACGTGTTTGCGTGGATAATTCAATAAAATCATCAGTTAAAATATGCAAGGAAGAGACAGGAGTAGATTTTTTCTTGCTCTGGAATCTGCCTTACACTTGGTCGGACAGTAATGGAGTTGCATTGACAATGTTCGAGGAATTTTTTACGAAAGAGTATATAGTATATAAGATATTCTAGGTTATGCCACGTGAGTTCTAGGCTTGTGGTTTGTAAATGACGCTAAAGACCGATGTAATGACAAAAGTTTACTCAGTCCACGAATATTTCCTAATCGTTGAAATAAAAGTCAAGTTGTCTATCATGTCTTGTCTTGTGTTTGTCTTGCCAAATATTGGTTATGTCTTGATTTGGTTAGCTTTTTAATATTTGTCGATGAAAAAAAAGTACAACTCGTCTATGTCATTGTTTGAAGTTGCCTATTTTAATATATCAGCGTAATTTAATTGTGAATTGTGATGTGATGAAACTTTATTTTATTAACTGCTAGCTTATATGATAAGGGAAAAAATAATAATAACAACAACTTCTCCCGCACAAAAGCAAGGTTTGAAGCTAAAATAACTTTTAAAACTATTTTACTTATAGTATTCTATTTTTTTTTTTTTTATCTTCAGCAAAGCAGGTCATATAGTACATACTCATATATCAACAATATTTATAATAGAAGGAGTGCATTCAGTCTACTTGCTTCAATCAATGCCTCATCAAAGCTACACGGAAGGAGTAGTTCAAAACTCTACAAATACCCCCTAAATTGCTAAGACAATGGTTGTCACAAAAATATAATTACCTCCACTTTGGAGTTATAAGACTAGCCCTAACCTTCCATGGAAGAAAAGGATTATTTGTGTAGCAAGAGTGGTATTATTGGATACTGGATGTATGCGATACTAGCAAGCTTGTATTAACACCATAGAGACGACACTCAATCTAGGTACAGTGTTTGTGACATTGTTTCCTAACTACAACATAGCTCTAGCAGATCCTAAGTTGCTTAGTGCCTTACAAGTACAAATACAAATAGTTGGAGCACTTCTAGTGCTTGATTCGATTGTTACTACTCTATACTACCAAATGATATACAGAGTATAAAACCATTCTTTGGATCTAGCCATGCTAAAAAATAAGATGAGGCTCTCATTATAAACACGCACTCTACACACTCCCATGTGTGTACATGTGCTAAGGCAAGAGAAAAATTGCTAAAATTATTGCCCAAAATATGGGTAACAAGTTATGAGAGATGACAACAAAGCTCTGTTCTAGTCTAATCATCCAAAACAAGTTTCATAAGGAAAAGAGATGGAATTATTCCCATTAGATTTGAAAGAAAATAGGAACAAGAAAAACCAACACCAAATGTTTTCCCTACCCTTTTCATGGCTTAACTACCTGAAACTTATAGGGTTTCTAAGCACAAAAAAATTCTTTAGAAAATCATTCAACATGTCAGTGATGATAGGAAATTGGTGTACTTTTTTAAAGATCCATTCAATGGAGACCATTACTTTGATGACAACTACAAGTGTAACAATTGCTATGTCAAGAAAAATTTCCCTAATGGCCATCTCGGGAAAGACCTTGCCAACAAAAAGAGAAGAAATAAGTAAGCATTTAGCTATTGGAAGAAGTATGCAGAAGGAGACCCCACCATAGGTCCTCTTGGGGAAGACTATGACAAATGGAAATATATGGTCTTGTATGGAGACCCATGGAAAGGAAAATTTGAGGCTCCCTTAGATGATGAATCTCTACCAAAAAGAAAAGGACAAGGGTCTAGATCACAAGAAAAATCCTTATATGATATATGGAAGGTCCTGAAAAGATCAAGCTTCAATTTGAACCAAGACAAGTAGAATGCCATCTAGCACCAGTCCCTCTACTGAAAGGGTTGATTCCTATCAAGAGGAGAGTATAAATACTTGAGAAGATAAACACACAAAAATGAAAAAAGAGGATGGTTCTTCGTCCTCTAATTATGTTGAAGGAGTGAGGATTGGAGAAGGAGATACCTCCTTTAATGATACCAATCATGTAGGGAGTGAATCCAAGAAATACATAAGTAGCATTATCAAAGATGTTGGTAAACAAACTCCTTCATCCTCTTCAAATAAGAAACATACCTCCTCACTATCTTCACGCTCTTTTCAAGAAGAGACTCCAATTTTCATGGTCAAAAGAATCTATGAAGAAGAGTTTCCTCTACTAGAAGAATATATAAAGGAACCATACCACCACATTCCCAAGATAAGGGAACTTATAGAGAGGGATGCCTAAGGAAACTTAAAGAAGAGTAGTGTAGCAGAAGCTATATTAAACTGGCAGACTAATGATGGTATAGCCCAAAATAAGATGCTTAAGAAAAATAGTGTCTGGTGTGGAAAATATTTAACAAAGATTATCTATGGTAGAAAAGAAGGTAATTGACTATCCTAAGATGATCATCATCATTAAAAAAAGATTGGAGGAAGTAAAACTGGTTATATTGGCCACAAGAATTATGTTGACTGAGTTTCTAGAACAAAAAGAAATAGAAGTAAAAAAAAAAAAAAAATAGAGCTCATATTGAAATTGTGGAAGCAAAATAGAGGACAATACCTTTAGCAAGTAGGACACATTCTTTAGGATTTGATTTATTCTCACCCGATATAAAAATAGAAATGGATAATCTCAAAAGACCTTAATTGTTCTTCATAGAAGGGCAAAAGGTATCAAGAAAGAGCATCATTGAAATTAAGGATCAAATTAGAGAAATGGAAGCCAACATGAACGGAAAGCAAAAGCAAGAGATGTTTCCAGGTGCAACTTCAAGCAAAGACCAAGATCCTCAATCCTAACACAATAAGATCTTTATTACACCTAAAGGCTTGGAGATAGTAGCATGATCGATTCAAATGAAGATGACCTTCATATGGTAAAATACCTTGACAAAAATCCCATCAAGACTTTCCTTAAACAATATAAGGAGAATATTGTTCCCAAAATCATTATGGTCCACTAAGATGAAGAGAAGGAAAGCTCAAAGCCACACTCAATCTAACAATCAGACGACTCACTTGAAGAAGAAACTTAGAATTCAATACTGAAGATTCTACCGATCAAAAGGAATTAGAGTTAAAATTTGATTCTAAGGATGAAGAAAATTTTAATCGAGCTCTCTCTAGTTCTAGTCCCAATAGTTCTTAAGCCTCAATTGAGACTCCATCAATCTTAATGGTTGGAAGTAATAAAGAGGGTAATAAAATATGGTCTAAAACATCCAATCTTAAGCCAGAAAAAAAAAATCAAAAAGCAACCAAACCTTCACCATTAATGATCTTCCACACTTAAGATGGCTAGAAAGGCTTTAAGATTTTTATTCATGGCTCATAATCTGAGCTTCAGCCTCACCAAATCATTTTGAAGTTCTCATAGAGTTTGTAGCAAGGTTCTTTAAAATCTTAAGAGATTGGTGGAACACTATATTTGAGCAGGATTAGCTGATCTTCTTGCCTCAAACAGAGTTTAGTCAAACTGATGGGAAAATTTCTGGCACCGTCGACACTTTCAAAACTCGATTTGGATGATGATCCAAATCACTCATATTTTACTTTATGTCTATTATTCTAATAAATGTTTGAGAAATAATCTTATAGGTACAATAATATTTCTCCATAGGATGCCAATTTGTCCTACAATAGTTGATGGACACAGAACATTTTCAGATTGATAATCAAAGACTCGCTGCGATTGTTTTCCATTCCGAGGCATTGGTTCATGAAGACTTATGATATTTTGTACTTTGTAATTGTTTTATGAACTATTTTAGGTTGTTTTTTCTTTTGGGACACTTTCATTTCATTGTAATTTTCATTTAGGACTAGCCACCTTAAAAGTGGCAAACTTGTAATTTTGACCATTTTCTAACCCTAGGAGTAGCAAGCATAAATACTTGCTTATAGTAGGGTTTGAGGAGGCCATTTTTGAAAATTAAACATAGCACTTCAGGTGTGGGAATTAGGGTTCATCCTAGTTCAAAAATCTCTTATCAATTTCAACCCGAGAATTGGAATTGTGGCGAGTGCGACAAGGGGAAATTGTGGGTCATATTGATTTCTTCTTTATTGTTTTTCATTTCTTCTCTAGTGAGTCATATCTAGGGTGGATTTGAAGTTTCTTGGAATTATTTGTGAGTGTAATTCATGAACAATTGTCTTGTTAAGATTGATTGTTCCTTTAGTATTTGAACTATATCTCAATTTAGTGTTAGCGTGAATTGGAATTGGAGGAAAAGTGGAAATCACGGTTTTGTTGCTTCCTTTTTGATCTGATTTTCACGTGGATCTCTTTCCATTTGTTGTCACTTGGTGAAGATTACAAATAGGGATTGCAATTACATCATTTGATCTACATTTTCCATTCAAATTTCATAGGGGCTTCACGTGATTTGTGAACCCATCGGACCGGTTTTTTGTGATTGATTGTGAATTGTTTTTCTTGAGTCATTTGATTGTGCTTGACCTTGATTTTGAGCACATCACAAACCATCAAGACTCTTTGTCAAATTCTAATAGGAAATCCTAATGATTCTAGAGAAATAAAGAGAAAATAATTTTTTTTTAAAAGAAAGCATTGCTCTTATAAGAAGAAAGATTTAGATTTGCATTATAAAAAGATGGTGCAACTAATCTAACAACTTGGAATAGTTTATACCCACAAGCCAATGTTCTTATCTTTTATCTTAGTGCCATTAGCAAAAGGAATAGAAAGATTTTTCAAATTAAGAAATCAAAGAGTCGTTGATGTTTCTATTGCAGAAATCTGACAAACATCACACCTTGTCATTGATGATGTATTTGAAAAGATGTAGATATTGAAAGACTGCATCAAAGGGGGAAAACTACTTGACAAGGACTATAAAAAGTGTTGCTTACTCATAAAATGAAAAAAATCTAATAGAGTGCAATTACTCCTCCAATAAGAAAAAACATTTCAGGATGATTATAATAGAGAAACCTTATAAATTGAAAAGGAGGAGAAAACCCACAAAATGGAAGCATTTCAAGAAGAAAAGTAGAAAGGGGAAGAAATCTCCTCATTGTTTTCTTTACAACAAGATGGGGGCACCATGCTAAATAGTATCCAAATAAAGGATCACAAAAAATGATCCAAGAAATCACTAAGAGAATAGTAATTTATATTGATTAAGAAGATGGCCTAAAGTCATTATTCTTAGAAGATGATGGGAAATTTTCCGGCACCGTATATGCTTTCAAAACTAGATTTGGATGATGATCCAAATCGCTCATATTTTACTTCATTTCTTTTTATCTAATAAGTATTTGAGAAATAATTTTATAGGTACAATAATATTTCTCCATGGGATGGCAACATGTCCTACATTAGTTGATGGCCATGGGACATCATTAGAATTGCATTCAAAGGCTCACTACGATTGTTTCCACTTTGAAGCATTGACTCCTGAAGATTTATAATATTTTGTACTTTTTAATCGTTCTATAGACTATTTTATGTTGTATTTTCTTTTGGGACACTTTCATTTTGTTTGTAATTTTCATTTAGGACCGGCCACCCTAAAAGTGGCATAGTTGTAATTTTGTGTACTTTAAAACCCTAAAGGGAGCAAGTATAAATACTTGCTTAAAGTAGAGTTTTAGACGGTCATTTTTTATATTAGACACCTTCACTTTACGTGAGAGAGCATAGGGTTTTCCCTAGTTCAATTTCCTCTTATCAATTTCAATCCTAAGAGTTGAGATTGTAGCAAGTGCAACACTTGAAATTGTGAGTCATATCAATTTCAAATTGTTGTGATTTCTTTTCTTCTCTAGTGTGTAATATCTAGGGTTGAATTGGAATATTTCTTGATCGGATTTTGATTGCATTTGTAATCATTTCATTATGTTACAAGATTGATTGGTTTTAGCACTTGTTATTACCACCAAATTTTCTTTACACTTTGTGGCGTGGAATTTTCCTTATTGTGAGGAGGGTCACGACTTTAATTTGTGTATTGTTGATTGGAATTTTCTTGGAACTTAAGTTGGTTAATTGATTCAATTGAGAATTATCATCTTTGTAGATTTCATCTCCTTGATTTTATCATTCGGTTCATCTTCCATCAATTAGGGTTCACGCAAATTGTCTCACTTTTGAACCGAATTTGATCTTGTCTTTTGAGGTTTATATTTGGGTTGTTTTTTATTGTGCTTAATCCCCTTTTAGGCACATCATCTTTTGGTATCCGAGCTTAAGGTTTAAGGGAAGGGATTTTACAATTTGGAATTCGGAAATTAGGGGTTGTTGAATTATCACATTGATTTGAATTGTGAAGTGGGGTTGTGTGTTTATTCCTTATGTTGTTGAAGTATTATCTTGTTGTTTTGTTGTTGTATACTTGGAGACTTGTAACATTCTTGGTTTCCTTAAGAAGTGGCCATGAGTGTGAAATGTCTTTGAGGTAGAACGTAAGGAATAAGAAGTGTTGATCCTTTGTGATCAATTGAAGAAGTGTGAATTGTCTTGTTGAATTTTCGAAAGTGAGGAGTAACATATGTGATTTTCAAACTTGAATTTTCAGAATTGAGGTGTTAGTTAAGGAAAAAATTTGAATTTCAAAACACACATTAAGTGATTGAGTAATTGTGTGTTCATTTGAATTTAAAAGTGGCTCCTTACCATTTGTAGAATAGAGCAATTATTGAACGCAATTTGAATTTAAATTTGAGCTGCCTTGATTGCTGAAAATTGTAGTTTGTTAACTTGTGTGGAAGTGGAAAAGTGCACTGTGACTTGAAGAGGTGTGTGTGTAGAGTTGCGTTTTTTTGTAAATTTAGTGAAGAGTGTGAGCATTTAGCATGAGTTTTTGGGTGTGTAGTATAGACAATTGTTGTTGGAGGCATGATTGGTGTGGAACTGTGAGTAAAAGAGGAGTAGTGTGGCAGTGGATTTGATTATTTTGTATTTGTTGAGGTGCTACACATTGTGGTTATTTGTAGTGTGGAATTAAGGCAAGAAAAGGAAGGTTTGAGTAGTAGAATTTGAATTCAAACTAATCATTAAAGTGTGAAAGTAATTGACTAGTTACTTAAGCACTTGTAGTTGAATTTAATTCTAATTACTTAAAAGTAGTTATGTGTATACTTCATTTATTGAACTTTACTTGGAATACTAAATTATTTCCTTATGCCTATAATTCTTTCTTTTTTTAATCGTGAGCTATTACATAATTGTGGTTGTTAAACGTGTGGGTTGGTGTTATTGAAGGAGTGTGCTGAAGTTTGTGGGATTACTTCTTAAATCACAACATGTCCAATGAAGGTGTGAATTGGGGAATTGGCAATGAGGCCAATAGCCAAGTTGGTGGAGGTCAGGGGCATAATATTGTAAGTAGGAGGACTTTGGAAGAATAACTCCAGGATCTTACTACCATAGTTGCTACTTTGGCAACTAGGATTGATAAGATGACATTACCACAACCACTAGTAGTGAACCTTCAGGCACCACCTCGGGTAGCTCCACAGAACCCTTAGAGAGATAGAGTAGTGGGAGATAGAAATTTGAATAGAAGGATGGATGGGGATCATCATCTTTATAGGGAAGAAAGGGATGACAACTTTGGGGCTAATCTATATCAGAATAGAGATTTCAAGCCACCTCGAGGATTGGAATATGTGAAGCTGTAGATGCCTTCTTATGATGGCAAAGGAACAACTGATGATTATTTGGATTGGGAGGACAAGGTTGAGGGTCTCTTTGAATGCTATGAGATCGATGATAATACCAAAGTCTGATTAGCTATTGTCGAGTTTACAGAATATGCTACACTATGGTGGAAGAATTTGATTATCAGCAAGCGTAGGGATAGGGAAGCTGAGATTTAGACATGGAGGGATATGGAAAGGGTGTTGAGAAAAATATTTATTCCTGATCACTACAAACAAGAACTGTTTATGCTACTGCAAACTTTAAGGTAGGGAAGCAAGACAGTGGAAGATTATGTATAGGAATTTGAAACCCTCATGATTAGATGTGGGTCAATCGAACCTCCAGAACAAACCCTAGCACACTTTATCTCAGGTCTAAAATATGAGATAGTGTGTGTTGTTGAGCTACAACGCTATAGTACACTTAAAGAGGCAATTCAATTAGCCTTGAAAGTGGAGAGGCAAAGGAGGTCCAACTTGTTCAGGGCTTCGAGCAGTATGCCCAATACTACTACCAAACCTATAGCAGCTGACAGTCGATCAGGGGGACAAAGGCGGTAGGTGAGACAGTGAGAGCAGTGGACAAAACTACCCCTAACACTGCTAGAGAAAATGTACCCACTAGGAAGGGTAAAGAGGTAATAGCATCAGATGTAAGGCAGACTGTTCCCAGATCTACTAGTGGAAAAGCATGCCAAATCAAATGCTTTAAATGCATGGGATTTGGGCATATGGCAGCACAGTGTCCAAATAAGAGGGTGATGACTATTATGGAGGGCGTTGGGGAAGATGTTGAGGTTGAGGAGGAATACGTTGAGCTTACATATTTACCTGTAGCACTGCAAGAGTATTATGATGACCAGACTGCAGAAACACATGAGGAGCATACAAGTGAACAATATCTACCTATTAATGTGTTACGCAGAACTCTAACCATATCTCCTAATGCTAGAGACATTCAGAGGGAGAACATATTTCACACCACTTGCAAGATCAGAGGTAACCTTTGTGTACTCATCATTGATAGTGATAGTTACACGAATATTATATCTGCTGCACTAGTAGACAAATTACATTTGTCTACTAGCCCACATCCTAGCCCTTATAACTTATATTGGTTAAATAATCGGGGCAGTATGTATGTTACGCTAAGGGCAAAGGTGCCTGATGTGCCTAAAACCAAGATTAAGCACATGTAAAAGCAATTTGAAAGACAATCAAATAATGTCAATCAAACTAGTCACAATCACATGAACAATGGTGTCAAATCTCAATGTTTATAACCAATTCTTCCAACGAGGATGTGATCAATCTTAAATCCAAATATGATATAGCTCTAATACCAAATTATGATGTGCTTAAAACCAAGGTCTAAGCACAATCAAATGAACCAAAGGAACACTTCAACTCTTAAATCAATAACCAGTTCAAAAGGGTAAAATTGCGTGAACCCCAGTGAAGGTGCAATGAGATCCAAATACTTAATGATGCAATCATAATTCCACAATGATAATTTCTTCTAACATAACACTAATCACATATAAATCTATGTGAATAATTCACAATCTCAAAATAAATATTCAGCTTTAAGAACCCCTTTCCACATGTGCTAATCACGGTTCAAGAAGCACACATAAAGGATGAACTGAATTCAATTGCAAAGTATCTCAATTAAGAACAAAAATTTGAAATAATAGGAAGCAAATATCTCAATTCAACCTTAGATATTACACACTAGAGAAGAAAAGAAATCACAACAAAATGAAATTGATATTACTCACAATTTCAAAGTGTTACACTCGCCACAATTTCAACTCTTGGGATTGAAATTGATAAGAGTCTAATGATAATTAGGAGAACCCTAATCCTTATGCAAAGTGTATCTTAAATCTGAAAAATATGCCCCCCCCCCCCCTCAAAACCCTACTTAAGCAAGTATTTATACTTGCTCCCTTTAGGGTTAAAAAGTTCACAAAATTACAACTATACTACTTTTAGGGTGGCTTGTCCTAAAAAACAATTACAAGAAAATGAAAGTGTCCCAAAAGAAAGATTACAACATAAATAGTCCAAACAAATAATTATAAATAAAAATAGTCTTCATCACATTAGCTCTTTCATAGGATTCGTCGGCCTAGCTCATCGCCGGTTTAGGTCAGTCTATGGATAACCCACAAGCTGAGTCTTAGTGAGTTTATCCATCGCCTTGTAAAGTACGATAAGTGTGCCTGTTGGAATATACAATACATGAATAAGAGAAAAGAGGTTAGCAAACAAATAATTCCGGGGTCGATTTGCTCAAAATGGGCCCTCATCGCCAAGATTTGAAATGCTTTGGCTCTTGCCTTAATGATAGGTCTTGACGGATTTTGACTCCCATCATGCCTGTGAGTGTTGGGCAGAAATATCACGATGAGATCCTATGTGATGTAATTCTTATGCATGCATTCCATTTGCTATTAAGTAGACCTTGGTTATTTGATCGACAGGTGTTACATCATGGATTTAGGAACACCTACATGTTTAGTATGGGTGAGTCTCACATAATACTATCACCCATGACTCTATCTGAGGTCCATCAGTTTTAGGAACAGATCAGAACTACTTCCACTACATCTGATAGCTAGGAGAGTAGGCTAATAGAGACGTCAGGGTTCAGTCCTAGAAATGATCCTCTAGATTTGAGGGCAAATCTTTCATAAGCATGAGGAGATGATGGGAAATTTTCCAGCACCGTATATGCTTTCAAAACTAGATTTGGATGATGATCCAAATCGCTCATATTTTACTTCATTTCTTTTTATCTAATAAGTATTTGAGAAATAATCTTACAGGTATAATAATATTTCTCCATGGGATGCCAACATGTACTACATTAGTTGATGGCCACGGGACATCATTAGAATTGTATTCAAAGGCCTGCTGCGATTGTTTCTACTTCGAAGCATTGGCTCATGAAGATTTATAATATTTTGTACTTGGTAATTGTTCTATGGACTATTTTATGTTGTATTTTCTTTTGGATCACTTTCATTTTGTTTGTAATTTTCATTTAGGACCAACCACCCTAAAAGTGGCATAGTTATAATTTTGTGTACTTTCTAACCCTAAAGGGAGCAAGTATAAATACTTACTTAAAGTAGGGTTTTAGAAGGCCATTTTTTAGATTAAACACCTTCACTTTATGTGAGAGAGCTTAGGGTTTTCCCTAGTTCAATTTCCTCTTATCAATTTCAATCCCAAGAGTTGAGATTGTGGCGAGTACAACACTTGAAATTGTGAGTCATATCAATTTCAAATTGTTGTGATTTCTTTTCTTCTCTAGTGTGTAATATCTAAGGTAGAATTGGAATATTTCTTGGTTAGATTTTGATTGCATTTGTAATCATTTCATTATGTTACAAGATTGATTGGTTTTAGCACTTGTTATTACCATCAAATTTTCTTTACACTTTGTAGCGTGGAATTTTCCTTGTTGTAAGGAGGGTCACGGTTTTAATTTGTGTATTGTTGATTGGAATTCTCTTAGAACTTAAGTTGGTTAATTGATTCAATTGAGAATTATTATCTTTGTGGATTTCTTTTCCTTGATTTTATCATTTGGTTCATCTTCCATCAATTAGGGTTCACGCAATTTATCTCACTTTTGAATCGAATTTGATATTGTCTTTTGAGGTTTATATTTAGGTTATTTTTTATTGTGCTTAATCCCCTTTTAGGCACATCAAAAGATGAAGAAATATCATAAAAGAATTTGTTCTCCTTATAAGTTTATTCAGTGTAGGATAAAGAAGAAGGAATCTATAGTGAGATGATGAGCTTACTTCAAACTCTAAATGTTTTCATTCACATTCTAACCAATAAGTATGCAAAGCTAGTCCCTGTGATTACATTCATTGATACAGGGGTGACAGAAAGCATCTTAAACCTTAAAGTGCTACTAAATGAATGTTAGGGTCCTTATGTAGAAATTTTTTTGATGGCCTCAAATGAAGTGTTCAAGGTTTACCTTAAGAGTAAGCCAATTAAAATTCAATTCTTCCTAAGTTGTGAAATTATAGCTCTAGTCCTTGGCTCGCCCTTATTGAACAAGGATATCGTAACAGGACGGGATATCCTTTCAATATAAGAAAGTTGAAAATTAACTTAGATGTTGCAAGAAACAAGAAATATTTCAAGCCATACACTGATGTTCCAAAGTTTTACGACATCAAAGGATTGGCCATACTAGAGATAGTTGAGAAGCTCAAAGAAGAAGCATGCACAAAGAAGCACACTAAGTTTCTTAAAAAATGTGACCATCCACTTTAGAAAAATGAATGGTTTTTTTGTGAGGCTCAATTTCATGAAAAATAAAGACATTAACCTAATGAAAGTGAGCCATTCTAGCATGAACTTGAAACATGCTTGATTTGTTGAACAAGAATGCTAAGAAATATTATAGTAAGGATTGATTGAATCTTTAGATTCATAGTAAGCATGTGAGGTATTTTATGTCAACAAGCGATTAAAACAGGCTCATGGAAAATTAAGGTTCATTATTAATTACCAGCTGCTTAACCACTTTCTGATGATAAATTTCTTATTCCTAATAGGAACACTATATTCTAGAATATTTCCAAAGCAAAGATACTTTCCAAATTTGATTTAAAAGTTGGCTTTTAGTAATTAGGAATTTATCTTAAAAATTAGCCCAAGGCTAGGTTTTGCATCTTGAACCACCACTTCCAATGGAAAGTTCTCCCATTTAGACTAGAAACAACACCATCACTATTCTAGAAGGCAATGCTAAAATTTTTTAAGCCCACTATGAATGGTGCAATCATTTATATTGATGATATTTTGCTATATAGCCCAAATGAGGGGACCTATATAAAGTTGTTGGCTAAGTTCAATGAGATAGTTACTGATGGGAATCAAAATCTGACAAGACCTATCATTAGGACAAAAATTGAAGGATTTCAAATCTTGGCAATGAGGGCCCATTTCAAGCAGATCAACCTCGGAATAAATTATTATCTAACCTCTTTTATCTTATTCATGAATTGTATATTCCAACAGGTATGCTTATTTGGTTTCACAAGGCGATGGATAAACTCACTAAGACTCAGCTTGTGGGTTATCTATGGACCGACCTGAACCGGCGATGAGTTGAACCGACGGATTCCATCATGAAGCTAGCCTGCCGAAGATTATTTTCTTTACTTGTAATTTATGTTTGAACCATTTATTTTGTAAGCTTTATGGGACATTTTATTTGGTTGTATTTTACCTTTAGGACCGGCCACCCTATAGTGGCATAGTTATGATTTTTTAGTCATTCTAACCCTAAAGGGTGCAAGTATAAATACTTGCAAATTAGGGTTTTTGAGGAGCTTTTTGAACATTTGAGAAAATACACCCCCTTTGCCGTGAGAGAGAGTGACTCTTTCAAGCATTTGCTCTTATCAATTTCCTTAGTGAAATTGTGGCGAGTTGACTTGGATTTGTTGTGTGTTATATCAACAAATTACAAGTTGATCCTAATTCCAAACTAGTGAGTCATATCTGGTGAGGATTTAGTTATTTTATGTACTTTTGTTCTTATGAAATTAGGGTTCTAATTTCGAAATTTGAAAGCACCTTTGAATTGAATTTGAATACCATTTCGTTTTCCCTTCTAGCAATCGTCATTTGATATATTGTAATTCATCACAATTTCGGAATTTCATTTGGAATATTGAGGTATTTTCCTTTATTTGTGGCGTGGATGATCATTGACAATTCATCCCTTTTAGTTGATTGTGCTTGACCCCCCTTTAGGCACATCATAATTTGGTATCAGAGCTTAAGGTTAAGAGGAGGGATTGTTGAATTTGAGATTTTTGATCCTTATATTGTTATCTTCCTATTGCCGTGAGTTGCTTATGGTTAAGAGGAGGAATTGTTGCAATTAGGATTGTCCTTTGTTTCCATCTTGCCATAAGTTAATTGAAGGTATATGAGAAGGGTTTTGTTGATTGAAGTTTTGGGAATTGAAAGTTTTTGGTATTACCTTTGTGAACCGAATTGCAAGGGAGTGGAAATTCGGATCAAGTGAATGTATTTTTTTGTTGTTGTTACCTTGATGTTTACGTGATTGATCCTTGTTGAAATTGAGGATTAATTGAATTGTTTGTATTGGTACTAATTGGCGTGAGTATCTTACTTGGAAGTTGAAACTTGTTGTTGTAGAAGTGGACATCTTGTTGTAATTTTTTTGTCTTGACTTCACCGTGAAGGAGAGGAAGGTAGTGCAATTTCGGAAGTGCAAATTGTGAAGGAAGGGAATTGTGTTTGTTTTTACATTGTTGAATTCAGAATTGTGGAGGATATTTGCAATTTTCCAGATTTGATTAGTGTGTAAGAAAGGAAGTTATTTGATTTCAAAACAAGCACTAAGAGTGAAGGAGTTAATTGTGCTTGTTTGAATTTGAAAATTTGCATCTTACCAAATGTGGAGGAGTTGCAATTAGTAAAGTGAATTGATTTTCAAATTTAAATGCTGCCTTCTTATGTTTATTTCGGTTGAAAAATGTTATACAAGTGGAGAAATGCACCGTGATTGAGTAGGAGCATATATGGTGTTGTGTTGTGCAAATTGGAAGTGAAAGTGTATAATTTCCAGATTTGAATTGTGTGGAAGAAAAGGAAACAATTTGAATTGAAACACATCCATTTACTTCAAGTAGTTAAGAGTGGTATTGATTATATTTCATTTGAATTTGAAATTGATTCTTACCATTTGTGGCAAAGTTGCATTAAGGTTGTCACTTGTGAATTTGTTGCCGTGTATGTATGTAAGTTGCGGTGGAAGTGGAGTGTATAGTTGTTGTTGCCGTTTCTTGTTGTTGTTGCCATTTAAAGGAGCATTTTAGTTAGTTTTGTTTGTTGCTACCGTGGAAGTGAAGAGTTGCAACATATTATTGTTGCGTGAATTTATTGTGTTGTATGTAAAGTGTATAAGTGGCGGAGTGAGTTGGTTTTTGGCGTGAATTGTTTTTGTGAAGCAAGTGTGCTACAATTACTAGACATTACATTGGTACATCAAATAGATTGCATCCACAAAAATGTCTATTAATAGTGTGAATGGAGGAATGAGTGATGTAGCATATAGTCGAATTGGTGGAGGTCAGGGTTCTAATGTTGCAGGTGGGAGGACCTTAGATGAACAACTTCGGGACCTTAGAAAACTTGTTACTACATTAGCAACAAGGATTGATATGATGACATTGCCACCACCACCAGTGATACACCTTTAGGAGCCACCTAGAGCAAAGGGAGATTATCATGCTCTTAGAGAAGATAGAGTTGGTAATTTTGGACTTAAACCATTCCCAGAAATGGAATTTAGACCACCTAGAGGCTCAGAGTGTGCAGAGCTACAAATGCCTTCACTTGAAGATAAGGGTTTCACAGATGAAAGATGTCAAACACCACTGTGCCAACCTTCAGAGGTTTCTGAAGATAATGATCAGTTGGACCAATTGTTAGAAGACTCTAGGGATCAGCATAACATGGATGAGTCAGAGGAAACAAACTCGTTGGAAAGTGTTGAGATAGAGGAAACATCAGTCGATAATGAGTCCTTGTTTTTGTTACAGGAGAGATACATCCTAGAGATGGAGGAAAGAAAACAATCATCTACTATAATATTTCAGATATTGGGATTCTGTAGAGATACTCCTTTAGATGGATTACTTTTGGGAAACAGAGTCTCTGCTGCATTTGAACTGCAAGATTTGAGGTCAAATCTTTTTGAGGTCCAAGGAGATGATGGGAATCAAAATCCGACAAGACCTATCATTAGGACAAAAAATTGAAGGATTTCAAATCTTAGCAATGAGGGCCCATTTCAAGCAGATCAACCTCGGAATAAATTATTATCTAACCTCTTTTATCTTATTCATGAATTGTATATTCCAACAGGTATGCTTATTTGGTTTCACAAGGCGATGGATAAACTCACTAAGACTTAGCTTGTGGGTTATCTATGGACCGACCTGAACCGGCGATGAGTTGAACCGACGGATTCCATCATGAAGCTAGCCTGCCGAAGATTATTTTCTTTACTTGTAATTTATGTTTGAACCATTTATTTTGTAAGCTTTATGGGACATTTTATTTGGTTGTATTTTACCTTTAGGACCGGCCACCCTATAGTGGCATAGTTGTGATTTTTTAGTCATTCTAACCCTAAAGGGTGCAAGTATAAATACTTGCAAATTAGGGTTTTTGAGGAGCTTTTTGAACATTTGAGAAAATACACCCCCTTTGCCGTGAGAGAAAGTGACTCTTTCAAGCATTTGCTCTTATCAATTTCCTTAGTGAAATTGTGGCGAGTTGACTTGGATTTGTTGTGTGTTATATCAACAAATTACAAGTTGATCCTAATTCCAAACTAGTGAGTCATATCTGGTGAGGATTTAGTTATTTTATGTACTTTTGTTCTTATGAAATTAGGGTTCTAATTTCGAAATTTGAAAGCACCTTTGAATTGAATTTGAATACCATTTCGTTTTCCCTTCTAGCAATCGTCATTTGATATATTGTAATTTATCACAATTTCGGAATTTCATTTGGAATATTGAGGTATTTTCCTTTGTTTGTGGCGTGGATGATCATTGACAATTCATCCCTTTTAGTTGATTGTGCTTGACCCCCCTTTAGGCACATCAGTTACTTCCAATGGAATTATGCTACTAGAAAAGAAAATGAAAATTGAAAAAGCTAAGATGGAGTTTTTTGGGGATGAAAGTCAAAGATGGGTGCTATTATGGCAACTACAAAATTCTTTGAACTTTTGGTCGTCGAATTATGTTCTATTATCCATTATAAGCACTTGTGGGACCCCACATTTGCTAAGGATGGTATTGAGAATGAAAGCTTTAGTGCTCTTCTTCATGATCTTGGCCTCTATCCACTTAGTAAAATTGTTAAAAACAACAATAATAAACTATCGTTAACTAGAGGTTTAGGGGACTGGACCCAAGATGTTTAGTCCCCACTAGGCAATGAGCTAAGTACTAGTGTGGGAATGTAAGTGGTTGCTCGAACCATGCTCTATTGGTGTATGCTTTTGGCATTACATGCATCTTTATATGAGTTGCTCTAAACCTTCCCTCATGGTGAGTCACTACTAGTTGAGTTAGAGCACTTGAACATACAAAGCTTGACTTTTGATGTGGTTGTTACATGCCCTCACTCATAGCTCTTCCAATAACCTTTGACCTTCTTAAAGTTAAACACATCTAGGGAGTGGGATGCTTAAACTTCGCTTGTGGAGGAGGTCATCAATGATTATGTAATTTGTAGTTTTGTACATAAGCTTCCTAGCCTCCTTTTTATCTTGTGGGAGAGTGCCATTCCTCAAGTAATCAAGGATCAGATCCATCTATCATGGTTCATTTTGTTTAGGATGTATCTCCATGACTTAAGGTTGTTTCTTATTGATGCTTTTGTTAAGGAGATACTAGATAAAAACCCTTTTATTGTGTTTAACCAAGGTCAAGATGCTTGTGGATGCAAGCTTTGACAGCTTGTTTGCCTTTGAGTTGTCAGCTTAAGGAATCTTAGTGATGTTTCATAAGAACCTTGAGGTAAGGTTATGTACAACTTGGAGATAGTTGGTTATCTCTTCATCTTTGACTGCATATTTTGCTTTACCTATTGGACGACAAGTTGAGAGTTTAAGTATATCCTTAGTCTCTTAGCGCCTATCTCCTTTATAAGGCCGTTCATTAAACTGAATTGAACTGTAAAATGTAACTCTTTTATATTTCGATTTAGTTTAGAGATGATTCAAATAGTTTGCAATTTGGTTCGAGAGGTCAAACTAAATTTCTTAAACTTGAACCGAACCATTTCTTATTAAAAAAATATAAGTTATGGGACATTTTAAAATTTTAACCTTTATTAAAATGTTCGACTAACCTTATTTAACCTTTCATTTTTGGCAACTCTTATTATACTTTTAATATCCACAATGCACTCATTTTCCTTCATCTTCATCTTTATTTGTAAAGTAGATACATGTGCCTTTATTATTACTTAAAATGTAACATTATCATGATAAAATGTTACATGACTTACATTCTTGCATAATATTTTTCAATTTGAATATTAATATTTGGTTAAAAACTCCAATAGCTTTTAATATTATGAATTAGAATGAGTTTTTTTTTAAAAGTGGTTAGAACCAAATCGCATTTTAAGTGGTTTAGTTCAAAACTCTGAACTATTAAAAGTAGTTCGATTCATTTAAGGTTTGAATTGAACCATTTCAAATGTGATTTGGTTTAGTTTGACCCTTAACCTAATCATGAACATCCCTACTTCTTTTCCAGCTTGAGGCTTGTGATCAAGGCTTCATACTCCACTTCATTATTGTTTGTTAGGAACCTAAATTTGAAGGCATATGACAATTTAGCCCCATGTGGTCTATGTAGAACAAGATTAGCTCCACTCCTCCCTTGAGTAGAGGAATCATTGACGTGGATAGTCTACACTAGCTTATCATTTTCATCAAATGTTTCATCTTCTATTGTGTGCCCCACAATGAAATATGTAAGGACTTGAGCCTTTATTGCTTCTCTAGGTCAGTATTGTCCCCCAAAAGCACAAAGCTCTAAGGTGTACCTTATCATCTAATATGATGTATCTAGCTTATATAATATATTTTGTAATGGCTAATCAGTCAAGACTATTACCTAGTGGACTTCAAAAAATATGGTCGTAGTCTTTTGGTTTAAATCATCATTGTAAGAGCAAATGATATGAATCATATGCCTACAGGACCTGTCATCAGGGCAAGAGCCAAAGGGTTACAAAATTTGGCGATGAGGGTCTCTTTTCAACAATCAGACCCTAAGAATATTTGTTTAGTATCTTCTTTTCTATTACATATTTGTTGTGCATTCTAGTTGGTACATTTGTTGGTTTCTATGGAAGGGTGGATAAACTCGCTAAAGCTTAGTTTGTAGGTTTTTCATGAACTTATATAAATTAAAGAAGTATCGATCCAACAATTGCTTCATGGAAGTGAAGAACCGACCATTTTGAGGGTTTATTTGTAATTGTCTTTTGTTGCTTAAGAACCAGTCATTTGTTAGTTTTATTTGTAATTTGGTTTTTGTTGTTTTTACCCTAATTGGAGCAAGTATAAATACTTATTAAGTAGGTTTTAGAGAAGACTTTTTAAACATTTAGAAATCTGCCCTTTTTGTCATAAAGGGAGTTCCATCTTCACACAATGCACTCTTATCAGTTTCAATTGAAATTATAGTGAGTTGGCTTAAAGAGTATTGTGAGTCATATCAATTCTTCTTAAGTTACTTCCAATTATATCTAATGCGTCATATCTAGTTGTAATTGGTTGTGTTCCTTTATTCTTGTTCATGTGAATTAGGGTTCTAAATTTTATATTTGATTCAATTCTAATTTGAGTGGAATTCGGTTCATTTTAGTGTTATCCTTTACATAGTATGCAATTGCAATTGATCCTCATCATAATTTGACATTAGATCAATTTCATTCATGCAATTTAGGGTTCATGTGATTGTTGGTGTCACACCATTTTGTGGGTTTAGTTAGGTTGATTCTTCAATTGGCTTGGTGTCCTTACATTTAGATCCAAGGCACATCATACTTTTTGGTATCAAAGCACATCATACTTTTTGGTATCAAAGCACATTATATTTTTTTTATCAGAGCACATCAGCAAACTTCTTTACCTTAGTGTACCTCATCTCAAGCCTTTTAGGAACATGGTTGACATAGTAGATCAGTTTACATTCCCTCCCTTTAGCTCATGTTAACATTGAGGAGAGAGCTCGATCACCAACTAAAAGATATAAGAACAAATGTTCTCTCGAGACTGGTTTTAAGAGTATTGGTGGGGTTATCAAGAATTGCTTTAACTTGTTAAAGGCAGTTTGACATTAATCAGTCCAATGGGGGTTAGCTGGGTTCTTCAAAATTTTGAAGAACTTACAACACTTGTCTCCACTCTTGGACACAAACCTGTTTAGTGCATTAATGCATCTTGTGAGCCCCTATACCTCTTTTATTGACTTTGGGGGCTAAATTTCAATGATGGCTCAAATCTTTTTAGGGGTTACTTTTGTGTCACACTAAGTGACCATATATCTAAGGAACTTGCCTAAAGCTACACCAAATATTCACTTTTAGGGGTTGAGCTTCATGTTATATTGCCTCAAAGTGTCAAAAGTTTCTTGCAAGCCCTAGAGATGGTCTCCAAGATATTTGCTTTTTATAATCATGTCGTTTATATATACTTCAATGTTTTACCTAATTTTTACCTCTAACATTTTTGCCACCAACATCTAGTATGTAGCCCTAGACTTTTTGAGCCTAAAAGGCATTACTTTATAATAATACATTCTAAAGTTGATGGCAAAAGACATGTGTACTTCATCCTCTGGCTTCATTTTGATTTGGTTATTCCTAGAGAAGGCATTCATGAAATTGAGTAAGGCATGGCCGAAGGTAGAATCGACAAGTTAGTTAATTTTAGGGAAGGGAAAGTAACCCTTTGGCTAGGCCTTATTGAGGTCCATGTAATCTATACACATCTACTATTTCCCATGAGATTTCTTTATTAGCACATAGTTAGCTAGCCAAGTCAGATAACATTTCTACTTAATGAATCCTACTTTAAGCAGCTTTTGCACCTCTTCTTTTATAGTTGCCTATTATTTTAAAGCGAAATGTCTACTTTTTTTCTTGAAGACTTATTAGGGTGATGCATCATTACTTTTAGGGAGATGCTTAGCATGACCGATAAGGACTGGGAAAATACATCACTATTGGACCTGAGGAAGTTGATTAGTTGTTATCTAAGCTTTATGGCCATTGTCGTCCCTACCTATATAGTCTGCTAGCAATGCTACCAAGCTGGACTTCCTCTATCTCCTCAGCCAGTCCTTCCTTTGATCCTAACTTCTCTTTAGGTCTAGTTTCTACACTAAAGACCTCCACTTACTTTAGGGCCTTTAGATATAGTGCGTGCGCTAACTCTTGATCTCCTTGACATACACCTACTCCAATAGGTGTTAGGTACTTTGCCTTTAGGTGTAACGTTGAGGATATTATCCAGAAAGTGTTCTGGCTTTATTACCCTAATATTACATTGTAGGGTGACCAACAGTCCACCACTAGGAATTTGATGTTTTATTAGGCCACAATGTCATCATTCTTGAGCTCCATAGGGAGAGTGACGATGCCCCTAGGCTTGATAGGTTAATTGTTGAACCCATACAAGTTGTCATTACAGGGTTTCATCTTATTCTTGAGCTTAGGTTGCCTCTAGTCATAGGCATCCTTGAAAATGATATCTATTGAACTGCTTATATTGACTAAGATTTTCTTGACCTTAAAGTTAGCAATCCTCACATTGATCATTGCAACATCATCATGAGGGGTTTGCACCTCAAGGTCATCATCCGAGAAAGAAACAAATGTGTCTATTGTTAGTTTCTTGCCGTATAAGCTTATCACCTACCGGTTGATTAGGGTGTTGACCGAGCTCGAAGAGTTAAGCTGGCTTCCCATTTAGGGCCCCACTTAACAATCTTGTTTATCACACCATTGAAGGGCTCAATTAAGGTGGTTGTTATTATTGTTTAGCTCATTGCAACCTTACTCTCCCCACCTTTTTAGAGTAGGTTACTTGATGAAATTGTTAAGGTTAGCAATGTACTCCTAGAGATATCCCCACTAGAGAAGATCTTTGAGAGCATTTTTGAGTTGATAGCATTTATCTATGTTGTAACCCCTATCCTTGTAGAAGTCATAGTATTTATTGGAGTTTTTCCTTTTTAAATTGTCCCTTAATCTTGTTGGTTTGGGCAAGATGCCCATCTTGTGTACTTCCATGAAAATATCTCCCACTAGTGAATTTAATGGGTATAAGTTGTGAAACTTAGGATAACACTCTTCTTATTTCTTATGTCATTTTTCCATGATGACCCTTGATCCTACTTGAAGTCCAAGCGATAATAGATCCCTTGCTATCTTTTTTTCTTATCTAACCTATTTTTGTTGGATTGCCTCCTTGCTAAGATAAAGTCCACTTATTAGATATACTTCCAAGCCTTTTCTTTAAATTCTTTGAAGTTAGTTAGTTTGTTCTTTGCTAGGGATTTGAAGAAGTCATGAGTAGACTTGACACCTTGAATGACTACATTGCAGGTGACTCCCTTGTTGACATTAGAAATCTCCAACATTGCAGTATTAAATCAAACAGGTAGTCCTTGATTGGCTTGTCATGATCTTGTTTGATTAAGTTTAGGGTAGATGAGTCCTTCACCAAGAGCTTACTTACTAGGAAATGTTGTTATAATTGGTTAGCCAACTCATCAAATGAAGATGTGGAGTTGATTAGCAAATTATTATACCATGTCTGAGCAGCCTTATGTAGGGAGCTTGAAAAGCCTTGTAGGTGACCACATCACTGAGGCCTCGTAGGTTTAGCATTGTTTGAAAATGACATAAGTGATCATCTAAATCAAGAATTCCATTATAGGTGTCAAGCTATGGTAGGTAGACAATTAGTGATAAAACCTCATCTTAGATTGCTTGTGTAAAGGGAGTTCAATTAATAGGGAACCTGATAAAGCAAATAACTTTCTTGCTCTTCTTTAGGTAGAAGAGTTATTTGATGTAATCATTTATCTGACTAATGTCTATGTCATCAACTTGTTGTTTCCTCAAGTTTGAGCTTCAGATGGCTCAGGTTGGTTATTCCAAGCTATAGTAACATTATAGCTATGTGACGCAATTGGTAGGATTAGAGTGTATCAATCCCATCCCTATGATGTTATAGGAAAACATGGTTGTAGTGTTCTTGTAGACTAAGCTTGTTGATTCATTTGCTAGGCATTGGCCATTGGTGGTAGTGGGTTGTTTTATAGTGGTTTTAAGGAATGAGTGTGGAGACATTCTTTAACTTTGATGTGTTGTTTAATTACTTCAATTCTACCACTCGAGCTTGGAGCCTTGTATTGTAATTATGAATAACTTTGTTTTGGGTTGCCGATGTTTTACATAAAATTTTCAAATCGAGAAAATGTTGTGTACCAATTTGTTGGGGGTTAGTGGTTTAGTTTGGTTGTTGGGATGCGATAGCTTGGATGTTTGGGTCCATTGCTAAAGCATCTATGGTTTCTTTGGATTTAGTTGTTTTTAATCTAGGTGCCATGAGTGTAGTTATGAGTAAGATCATGAAGATAGTGCCAAATGTTGTCTTAGAATTTCTTGGGTGATTAAGTCACTTATAAAAGAGAAGAAATTAAGCTATGGAGGGTGTCGGAGGTTATTCTGACATGACCACTCTGATGCCTAAGTTAACACAAGTTTGCAAAGGATGATAATATAAGTTGTGAGGATATCAAAAGTAAAATTCCTTTACCCAATAGCCCCCATCCCCTATTCATAGAGATTGTAGATGATCTTGCTATAACAAGTGCATTGATACTCGAGATCCTTTTTAGATTTGGTTAGGGGTGTATCTTTAGCTGGAAATTTTCTTTATCTATCCTAAGTCTTTTATATTTATCCATTTTAAGAATGCACATAGCCAACTTGAGCAGAAGGTTGAAGGCAGGTTAGTTAAGTATTTAAAAATCCGTGTTATTGCGGTTTGGAAGAGGTTAACCTAAGCACATAGATATTAGACGAGGGCTTAGGTAGGTTGAATTAGGCCTTAAGGGTTTATGCTTAAAAAGCTCTATCAATAGGCAGTATCAAAATGAACCTTTTATAGCTCAGGAATTACTCAAATTCTCTAAATCCAATCTCACCACTAAACAAATATAGCAATTCCTTAAGATAGTAAACTATTTAAGAGACTTTGTGCCAAAAATCTTTCCATAAATTAGCATCCTATCAAATATTTTGAAATAACATCACTCACCATAAGGAGATCAATAGACTCAACCTATTAAAATTCTTAAAGAAAAACTTCAAGCATTACCATCGTTAAAGATCCTTTCTAATGGAAATCTAATATTTCAAATAGATACCAGTGAAAAACATTGTGGTTAGGGGGGTGGGGTTAAGAAAACCAAAATCAAAGATAGATATGTGGTTATAGAAGTAGAAGGTTCAAAGACTCAGAGATTCATTATTACTAAACCTTCAAGGAAATACTTACAGTTAAGTATGCAATCTAGAAATTTGGATATCATCTTATGGGAACTCACTTCAAAATTGAAATGGACATGAGCTTCTTCCCTATGATGCTCTAGTTTGAATAGAAGACAATTGCATCCACAATTGTTAAGGTGTCAAGAATCGTTTCCAAATATTCTTATGAGGTCAAACATATATGATCGTTGCCAATCGTAGTTTTAATATTTATAATGCCTGTTCCTAATTCTAACTACGTTGCAATAGGCAAGTGTACCTATCGTGGGCGTAATATAGTGTCAAGTACAGGGTCGTCCCATAGAGATACACCAACTACTAGTACTAACTCCGTTCCTATTATCTAACCGACGCTTAAATATGTTGGTTGAAACTTAATTACTCTAATATTAAAACTAATAACTCACTAACAATAATGGTTCGGAAGATTTATCAATTAACAAAAGCAACCTAGATCTTATTCCACTC
>JBBMOL010000516.1:113220-209673 GCA_037954665.1 Laguncularia racemosa | reverse complement strand
ATGAAAAGAAAGTTTTATAACTATGACGGATTTCTAAATTGATTTGATTCAATTGCTTGAGGACAAGCAAGAGTTAAAGTGGGGGGGAATTTGATAGAACCATTTATACTCAATCTTTATAGCATGAATGGTGTTAATTAATTATTGATTTTATAGAAATCATAAGGAAATGGTACTTAAATTTTATTATGGTGATAAATCAGGTTAAATGGAGTCAAGGGTACTAATTCAAGTAAATTAGAGAAGTCATCTACAACTTGGATCAAGACAAGGATTTACACCGCCGGAGGAAAGCACTTTGGGCATGTAGTTGAAGTACACGGCCTTTGTACTTGGTTTTGAATCAACAGGAAGATACACGGTTGAAGTATACGATCGTGTATCTGTCTAGAAGGGGGGCACGGTTTGAGGCACGGCCATGGTGCAAACCTTTGCTACACACTGCATGAGAAGGAGAGAGGACACGGCTTAAGACAAGGCCGTGGTAGAAGTCGTGGTGTCAGCCGTGGTGGAAACCGTGGTGGAAGCTTGATGAAGTCTGCCATATACTAAATCACGAATGGAGAATTGTAGATTACACATTGAGGATGACACGGCTTGAGATCTAGCCGTAGTAGAAGACGTGGTATACACTGGACACGGAAGATGATATGTGATTTATACATAGAGGATGGCACGGCTTGACCCACGGCCATGTGGCAGGGTGTGCCAAAGCGGGCGATTATTCACTTCTCGAAATTTACTTGAAAAAGGAAAGATATTTTCGTATCTTTGCTAGCAAAAGATCACCTGCCATTCCTTTAACAATATAAATAGAACTAACCCTAGAGGGTTAAGGGCATCTTGAATCATCTAGAATCATCTTGGAGGCAAAAAGGAAGGAAGGAGGCAGAGCAGGAAATCGGCAACAGGAGTCCCTCATGTTTTCACTTTTTATTTTCGTTTTGATAATGAACATGTGTAGCTAAACAACTTTTCTAGCCAAAAAGGGTCATTGAAGTTTAATTCTTCACGAATTCTGAGATCTAACTGATTTGTCTTTAATCCATTCTTTGTTTTTAGATATTCATATATTTTCTGGAAGTTTTGTCAATATTATCTTTTTTTGATTGGTATGAATTAGAGCTCTTCTACTCAATTAACAAGTAAATATATTGTCAACTAGCACGTCAAATCCCTAATTGGTTGATAGTTCTAATCTCGGTGACACAATAACATGTTTGGTTATAAAATAGATGATCGAATTAATGTTATGGAGATGTATCATCTTATTTAAATAGGTTATCTTATAATCTACTGGCATGAATTGGTGGTCTCTCTAGTTTTTAATACTATTGATAGATTAAATCCTAAGAGCTTGTTTAGGGTTGTCTAATCGATAAGAGAAATAATCAAAGAGCTTGTCTTGATTATCGAGGAAGTAAGGAGAGATAGGTTGTTAGAGCTTGTTAATAACCATAACCAGTTATCTTGAAATAAGAATAGAAAACATTTGAATCGATGATCAATTCCTAGAATTAAACTATCTTGATTCCTTTGGCTTGGCTTTTATCAATATTCGATTTTATTATCTTGTTTCAACATTATTTTGATTCACAAACAAAACCCCCCATTTTTCTTTTCCTCTTTATTCTCTTTGAATAGAAATATATTTAACCAATCTCTATGGATTTGACCCTACTCACCACTATATGCAAATCATATAATTGTCTAGGAGTAGGTATTTTTTTTTGTTGGATTCGACACCATCAAGGAGGCACGGTTTAAGATATGGCCACGGTGCAAACCGTGCTATACACTGCATAAGAAGGTGAAAATGTGGATTTTTCAACAGTGAGAGACACGGCTCGTGATCTGGCCGTAGGTGGAAACCGTGCTTGAAGCCGTGGTGGAAGTTGAAATGGAAGACGTGCCAAGGATGAGAATTTGTGGAACATCAACCAGAGGATGCACGGCTTGAGATCTGGCCGTGGTTGAAGCCGTGACACACACTGGACACAGATGAAGAATTGTAGATTATCCAAGAGGAAGGCACGGCTTGACATCTGGCCGTGGTTGAAGCGTGGCACACACTGGACACAGAAGATGATATGTGATTTATACACAGAGGAAGGCACGACTTGACACACGGCCGTGTGGTAGGGCATGCCAGGCAGATGATTATTCACTTCTCGAAATTTACTTGAAAAGTAGAGCTATTTTCGTATCTTGCTAGCAAAGATCACCTGCCATTCCTTTAACAATATAAATAGAACTAACCCTGGAGGGTTAGAAAATCTTGAATCTTGGATCATCTTGGAGACAAGAAGGAAGGAAGGAGGCAGGGCAGGAAACCGGGAAACAGAGATTCCATCATGTTTTCAACTTTTATTTTCGTTTTGATGATGAACATGTGTAGCTAAACAACGTTTCTAGCCAAAGGATCATAGAAGTTTAATTCTCCACGAATTGTGAGATCTAACCGATTTGTCTTTAATCTATTCTTTGTTTTTAGATATTCATATATCTTCGGAACATTTTGTCATTATTATCTTTGCTGATTGGTATGAATTAGAGCTCTTCTACTTAATTAGCAAGTTAATATATTGTCAACTAGCACCCTCAAATTTGTAATTGTTTGATTGTTCTAGTATCAGTGACATAATAACATGTTTGGTATATAAAAAGATTATCGAATTCATGTTATGGAGATGTATGATCTTGTTTTTAAAAAGGTTATCTTATAATCTACTGGCATGAATTGGTGGTCTCTCTAGTTTTTAATGCTATTGATAGATTAAATCCTAAGTGCTTGTTTTGGGTTATCTAATCAATAAGAAAAATAATCAAAGAGCTTGTTTTGATTATCGAGGAAGTAAGGAGAGATAGGTTGTTAGAGCTTGCTAATAACCATAACCGTTTATCTTGAAATAAAATAGAAACATTTGCATCGATGATCAATTCCTAGAATTAAACTATCTTGATTCATTTGGCTAGGCTTTTTTTCAAATTCGTTTTTAAATTATTTGTTTCAACATTATTGATTCACAAAACAAAACCCCCCCCATTTTTCTTTTCCTCTTTGTTCTCTTTGAATAGGAATTATTTAACCAATCCCTGTGGATTTGACCCTACTCACCCCATATGCAAATCATATAATTGTCTAGAGTAGGTTTTTATTTTTGTTGGATTCGACACCCATCAGCTTTGCAGAACCTCCATTCGGAAACATCTATTGGAGTTGCCCCATATTTTACGGGGTATTGGTATGAGACAGTCCTACCAGTTGAAGTCGAAATCCATCTTCAAAATTCTATCAAAAGTGCAATTAGATGAGCAGACGGGGTAAAGAAGAGTTTTTGATCATGAATTTGATCGACGAAAAAAGGACTCACTAGTTATGCGATGGCCCAGTGTTACCAATAAAAAATGGCCGAGATTTTAACAGAAAGCAGGCCTCGAGGGTTTAAGGAAGGAGATCTGGTGCTAAAATAACGTTCTCCCGAATGCTTAAGATTTTAAGGGGAAGTTTACCCCAAATACGAAGGCCTATACGCTGTAATGAGGGTATTGTCAAGAGGTGCTTCGATATTAAATCAAATGGATGGTCCGTGATAGAGCCATTTTATACTCAATCTTTATAGTTGAATTGTGTTAATCTATTATTGATTTTATAGAAATCATAAGGAAATTTGGTACTTAATTCTATTTTGGTGATAAATCAGGCTAAATGGAGTCAAGGGTGCTAATTCAAGTAAATTAGAGAAGTCATCTACAATTAGATCAAAGACAAGGATTTTTCACCGTCGAATGAAAGTACATGGGGGGGTGTAGTTGAAGTACATGGCCGTGGGACTTGGTTTTGAATCAACCGAAAGATGCAAAGGTTGAAGTACACAGCCGTGTATCTGTCTAGAAAGGAGGCACAGTTCGAGGCAATGGGCCATGTGGGAAACCGTTGTCTACACACTGCATGAGAGGGAGAGAGACACCGGCTTGAGATTGGCCATGGTTAAAGCCATGGCACCCCACTGGACACGAATGAAGAATAAGATTATGCATAGAGGAAGGCACGGCTTGAAAAACTGGCCGTGGTTTGGAAACCGTGGTACAAAACTGGACACGGAAAATGATATGTGAATTAGACACAGAGGAAGGCACGGCTTGCCCCCACGGCCGTGTTGTAGGGCGTGCCAGGGGACGAAAATATTTCACTTCTCGAAATCTACTTAAAAAAGAAAGATATTTTCGTATCTTGCTAGCAAAAGATCGCCTACTATTCCTTTAACAATATAAAAAGAACTAACCCTAGAGGGTTAGAGGCATCTTATAAATTTTTGGATCTGAAATCATCTTGGAGACAAGAAGGAAAAGAAAGAGGGTAGAGCAAGGCAGCCAGGGGGAACAGAGGCTTGTTATGTTTTACTTTTTATTTTCGTTTTGTTGATGAACATGAGTATCTAAGCTACGTTTCTAGCCAAAGGGTCATAGATGTTTAATTCTCCACGAATTGTGGATCTAATTGATTTGTATTTATTATATTTCTTTGTTTTTGGATATTCGTATATCTTTTGAATGTTTTTGTCATTATTATCTTTGTTGATTGGGTTATGGAATTAGAACTCTTATACTCAATTAAACAAGTTAATATATTGTCAACTAGTATGTCAAAACCGTAAATTTTTTTGATTGTTCTAGTCTCAGTGACACAATAACATGTTTGGTTATTTAAAATTTTTAAAGATCGAATTCATGTTATGGAGGTGTAGATCATGTTTTTTAAAAAGGTTATCTTATAATCTACTGGCATGAATTGGTGGTCTCTCTAGTTTTTAATGCTATTTATAGATTAAATCCTAGAGCTTGTTTAGGGTTGTCTAATCGATAAGAGAAATAATCAAAGAGCTGTTTTGATTATCGATTGAAGTAAGGAGGATAGGTTGTTAGAGCTTGTTTTTAACCTTAACCAGTTTATCTTTGAAATATGAATGAAAACATTTTCATCGATGATCAATTCTAGAATTAAAATCTTGATTCCTTTGGCTAGGCTTTTTTCAATATTCGATTTTATTATCTTATTTCAACATTATTTGATTCACAAACAAACCCCCCCCAGTTTTCTTTTCCTCTTTATTCTCTTTGAATAGAAATATATTTAACTAATCCTTGTGGATTCGACCTTACTCACCACTATATGCAAATCATATAATTGTCTAGGAGTGGTTTTATTTTTTGTTGGATTTGACAACCCATCAAATTTTGGCATTCCCGGGTAGGCCGGGGGTTGGTGTTAAATTTATTTCTATTCTTGTATGACTCGTTCTTCTCACACAGGTGCATTCCATTATAATCGGAGATTGAGAGACTTTAAGAGGCTGCAAAGAGAACTAGATCATCCCCTAGAGTGACTTGCATCGATTTGTCTGAATTCATCCATTGATTCTGAAAAAGAAGACGATTATGGCAAACCCCAAAAAGAACACCCGAGATTGGCCTGCACCGATGTGAATCAACAACCACTTTGTATTCACTACCCCGAACTAGCTGTGGAATTCGGTTAAATTTGGGTTGATACATCTGCTACCCACCTTTCATGATCTTGAGAATAAAGATCCTCATAAACATTTGAAAGGAGTTTCATATATTTTTGTGTTCTATTTATGAACCCGAAAGGGAAATTTAACCAAAACCCGATCAAATTTAAATTTTACGTGTTTTTTTTTTTCCATTTTCTTTAAGTACTAAAGCAAAATTTTTGGGTTGGTTTTATTTGCCTTTCCAGGTTCTATAACCATTTGGGAAACAGAAAATTGGGGGAGATTTTCTTCTTTAGAAAAATTTTCTTCCCCACATCCAGAGCCGCTGTTTAAGAAGAGAAATTTGTGGTATAAAACCGGGGGGGAAACACCGGAAGCTCTTCATGATTTGGGGGGGAAAATTTTTGGTTCAAGCAACTGTGTGCAAGCTGCCCCAAACATGGGATATTTGAACAACTTCTCTTTCTAAAAACTTTTATAAAGGTTTTGCTTCCGATGGAAAGGAAAAAAAATGAGGGGTTTTTCTGAAAAAGTGGGGGGCCCTTTAGAAAACCCCAAAACCCCCTGGTCAAGTAGGGAATTGATCTCCATTATGGCCCCCAAAATTGGGAAAAGCAATTTAGGTATAGGCATGGTTTCATTTTTAAAGGGAAAGGGTTTAAATGAGATAAGTGTGTCTAACCTTGAACATAAAATTTTCTTCTAACCCCCCTTGGGCAGCAGCTAGCTCTTGGAAAACCCACAGAAGGTGAAGGCTTTTTTGGAAATTTTTGTGCTGCTCTTAATCATCCTACGGACATGTCCCCCCACTTTAAAAAAAAAGGGATGACAAATATAAAACACGCCCAATGCTTTTGGGAAAGGTTCCCAGGCAACCACAAAAGGAAGAAATGTTTTCCCCTTTTTCAAATATTTTCAACCCTAGATGGAGGGTCTTTCCTAATTTCCGATAGGGTTTTAAAAAACCCTCACATTTCCAAAAATTTCCCAAGGCCAAAGCCATAACCCCAAAGTCCCCAAGCTCCTTCCACTTCAGGTATTTTCTTTTGAGGACATTGTTAAGTCTCTTGGGGGGGTTAATAAAAAAACCAATTTCAGGAGGAAACAAAGAAAGAGCATTAAAAAACTTGGAGAATCAGGAAAGCCAATTTGGTTTTTCGGGAAATAGGTTGGGAAACTAAAGGAAAGTTACCTTCTCAGACTATCACAAATCCGAAGAAAAGCGTTAATGCAATTACCTTGAGAATTTGGAACAGAATTGCGGGATAAAAAAAAGAAAGGCCCCCCATCTACTCTTGGAGAAGAGACTAAGAAAGAAATTTCAATCCGACCCAAAGAAGGGCAACCCAAAAAATTAGAAAAAAGTCTCTATTTTGACCCATAAAAGGGGTAAACTTTGATACCCCCCCCCTTTTCCCCTCCAGATTGGCAAAATCCAAGAATGAAGCGGAAGAAAAAGGATTCGGGAAAACTTTTCGCAAATCGAGGTAAATTTTCCTTTTGCCCCCCTTTTTTTTTGGAAAAAAAAGGGGCTTTTTTTTTTTTAAGAAAATTTTTACCGTGTTATGCTAAAATTTCTCAAGGATTGTGAAATAAAAAAAGGAAAGCTGAAAAGGAAGTGAAAAGATTATTGTGAGGGGAAAATGTTTAAGTTTTTTTCAGAAGAAGTTTCCCACCTAAATTTGAAAGGGACCCCGGTTTAGTTTCCCATTCCTTGAAAAAATGGGAATCTTGGAATCCCCTAAAAGCCTGTGTGATCTAGGGCTTCTATCAATGTCATCCCTTTTGTCTGTTTATAAATTTTTAAATTTTGGGTCCTTTAAAGGGAAAGGGGGTGTTTATTGTTCAACTTGCTGACAAGCCCAAAATATTTATCCTGAGGGAGTTTAGAGGTTGTTTTGGTTCAAGTCAAGGGGTTTTTGGGTTTTTTTCCTGTGTTTTTTTTATGTGTTTTGACATGGAGGGTTTAGGGGTTCTCTTTACTTCTCACTGATTTTAAATTAGGGCGCCCCTTTTCCTTAAGACTTCCAAGACAAAAAATTGATGTAAATGATGGTTTCCTCACTATGGAATTTGATTGGTGAATTAAATTAAATTTTTTCATTTATGATGCCTTTGAAACATAATAGCGATATCTCTCATTTTTTTTGTTGCGGAGGGTTATTAACCCACCCACCCAGGCACTAAAGTTGGAATCAAAATCCTTCCCCCGAAAATCTAGCCAAAAAATTTAAAAGGGGAAAGGCGCTTCATGGGAGGAAAACCCAATGCCCAAAAAAAAAAAAAATTATTTTTGGGGTTTTGCTTTTGTTTTTTTTTGGTTTTGATTTTAGTGTCGTTTTGTTTTCTTTTAAATCATTTCCCACCCAAAAGATACATATATCAGTTTGACACTTTCCAAAAGGGGCTTAAAAGGAGAACCCAATACTAGGGAAAGTACTAGTATTTCCTTTCTCTTTTTCTCAAAAGTTCCTTGAGTTGTTAATTCCTCTTAAATTTGTGCTGAATTGGGAAAAAGGAGGAAAATTTTTCAATTTTAACGTAGGGGGAGAGGATTTTAAAATTTATGAGAATGGAGAAAATTGGGTCCTTACTTTGAATGTTTGTCCTTAAGCAATTTTAAGCCAATTTTTTTTTCAAAATTTATCTTGAAATCTGGAGATTGTACAAAATTTTGTTTTTAATAAACTTCTAAAAAATTTGTGAAATTGAATTATTCAAATGCTTTACTCACCCACTGTTTATGATTAAAATTTATTTCGGTTAAAATTAAGTAGTGAAATTTTTTAAAGAAAAAATTTACCTTGTATTTAGTTTTTAAAATTTGGGAAAGTCTAAAAGAAAGTCGAGTCCCAAAGTAAAAAATAAACAAGTTTTACTTCTAGGTTATTTTTTAGCTACTGAATACTCTTTGAAGGTTTGTTTGTAAAACAATCATAACACTTAATGAAAAAAAAAAAAAGAAGGAATCAACCCATAGCTTTTTTAACTCCAATGATTTAACAAAATTGAGTTAAGAGTATTAAAAAAAAACTTTTGAATTTTTTTTTTAAAAAAAAATGAAAAGATGAAGGGGAAACCAAAAATTTCATTAAAATGGAAAAGGGAAAAATTTGGATTAAGAATTTTAAAAAAAAAAAAGGGGAAAAAGTTTATAAAAATGGGAAAAAAAAACCCATAAAAATTTGATGCTTGATTTAATAAAAAAAGGAACTTAAATTTGAAAACTTTCATTGAATAAAACAAACTTTTAAAAAAAAAGGGAGAAATCTAGCAAAGAGTTTTTTATACCTTTTGCTTTTACTTTATGCTTCAAGGAATTTTTTGTTTGTAATTTCCAAACAAGTTTTTAAAATTTGGGGGTTTTTTCTTTTGTTTGGTTTTTAAATTAATTTTTTTCTTTTTTTGGAAAATTTTTTAAAAAATTTTTTTTTTGTTAAACATGAGGATTTTTTTAAAATTTGTTTTGTTTTTTTTGATTTTGCTTTTTTAAATTTTTTTCCATGGTAATTTGATTAAAAGGGAAAACCAGGGTTTGGGTTTTAAAGAGTTAGACATTTTTAAAAATTTTCCAAATCATGAATTTTTCAAAAGGGTTTGTTTCTTGGGAAAGATGATAAGAAAGTTTGTTTAAAAAATTCCCCTTTGAGGGATTTCTCAACTGATTTTTTATTCAATTGCTTGAGGAAAAAGCAAGAGTTTTTTAAATGTGGGGGAATTTGATAGAGCCAAATTTTATACTCAATCTTTATAGTATGAAATTATTTTTAAATTTTTTATTTTTATTTTATAGAAATCATAAGGAAAGGTACCTTTTAAATTTTATTAAAGGTGAAAAAATCAGGTTAAAAGGAGTCAAAAAGGGTGCTAATTCAGGGAAAAATTTGAGAAGTCATCTATTTAATTGGATCAAAGGGCAAAAAATTTACACCGTTTGAATGAAAGTAATGGGCGTGTAGTTTGGAAAATACACGGCCGTTTATTACTTGGGTTTTGAAACAACCAGGGGGGGGAAAGATTTCCGGTTTTAAAGGGACACCGGGGGGGTGTATTGTCTAGAAAGGGGAGGCCCCCGGTTTTAAGGCATGGCCTTTGGGGAAAACCGTGCTACACAGTTTATTGAGAGGGGGGGAGGACCCCGACTTGAGATCTGGCCGTGGTTGAAGCCAGGCATACACTGGACAAAGGATGAAAAAATTTTAAGATTATGCACAAAAGGAAGGCCGGCTTGCCCCCGGCCGTGTTGTAGGGGGTGCCCAGGTGGATGAATATTCGCTTTCCCCGAAATTTTACTTGAAAAAAAGGGAAAAAAATTTTCGTATCTTTTCTAGCAAAAGATCACCTGCCATTCCCTTTAAAAAATATAAATAGAACTAACCCTAGAGGGTTAGAGGGATCTTTAAAATTTGGGTCTGGGTTTATCTTAAGGGGGAAAAAAGAAGGAAAGAAAAAGGGGGAGAGGGAGGAGCCGGGAAAGAGGCTTGTTATGTTTTTTACTTTTTATTTTCCCCTTTTGTTTTGGGAAAGGGGGTAAACTAAGCTACTTTTCTAGGGGCCAAAAGGGGCCCTTTGGGGTTTAATTCTCCTGAATTGTGAAAAAATTAATTGATTTTGTAATTTTATTCTTTTTTCTTTTTTTTTTTGGATATTCGTATATCTTCTTTTTAACGTTTTTGGGGCATTATTATTTTTTGTTGTTTGGGTTTTTGGAAATTAAAAGCTCTTTACTTAATTAGCCCAAATTAATATATTGTCAACTAGCACGTCAAATCCGTTTTAAATTTTTTGAAATTTTTTTAGTCTTTAAAAGGGCACAATAACATGTTTGGTTTTAAAAATAATGAAACAAATTCAAAGTTATGGAGGTTGTATGATCAGTTTAAATTTGGGGTTTTTTTATTTAATTTACTGGCCCTTTTAATTGGGGGGTCCCCCTCTAGTTTTTAATGCTAAAAGATTTAATTTTAAATTGTTTTATTGTTTTGATAAAATTTTTTAAAACCAAAAAGCTTGTTTTTTAGGGGAAGGGGGGGTTGTTAATTGTTTAAATAAACCCTTTTTTTTTAAAAAAAAATAGCTTTTTTCTTTTATAAAATTTAAAAAGGTTTAAAAATTTGTTTCCCTTTGGCTGGTTTTTTAATCAATTTCGATTTTATTATCTTGTTTCAAAAATTTTTCTGATTCACAAAAAAAAACCCCCCCCAGTTTTTTTTTCCCCTTTTTTATTCTTTTTGAATAAATATATTTAACCAAACCCCCTGTGGATTCGGACCCTACCACTCACTATATGCAAATGTTAAAAATTGTTTTAGGAGAAAGGTTTTTAGTTTTTTTTGGATTCAAACCCCCAAATTGTCCGAAATTTAAAAGGGGCCCCCCGTTTAATACAGATGTTGTTTAAGTTGTGCTACCCTTTGGGTAAAAAATTTGGAAATTTTCCCAAATTTGTTTATAATCCCAAAATTCATCCCAAATTTTCATTAAGCCCATTTTCATTTCTTTTAAAAAGGAAAAGGGTTTAATGTCTCGGGGAAAATGATCGATAATTCAAAAAAAAATTCTTTTTAAAAAACAAAATTTTCCTAAAAAACATTACCTACCCACTTCATAAATAAATTGATGAACATTGAAATATAATAGTTTTTGTGTTATAATTTACCTATTTTTTGGCCCATTAAACCTAGTACATTAATAGGAAAAATTACAAACAACCCAAAAAAAGGCCATGCGCAATGAAAGGAAGAAACTTCAAGACCCTTAGCCTTTTTTCCCAAGGGCTGGGAGAAAAGCAAAGGAGAACAAGCTAGCCAAAGGGTTTGGTTGTTTGGTTCCCAAATCCGCGATAAATTGGTAAGCATTTTAAAAACAAAAAACCATAAACAAAATTTTAAAAGACAGTTTTAAATAAAAATCATTTAACCCTTTTCGTTAGAATTTTTTTCAAAGTATAGGAAAGTAGCCTAATGGGGCATTTTCCCTTTAAACATCCTCTTCAAGGTCACCCGGGTAGGGGAAATTTTTAAGACATTTCTTCCTAAAGGGTCGCGGTCAAAGGGGGAAAAATTCCCACCATTTTTTAAATCACCAAATTTTTGGACCCCATTTTTCCTAAAAAACCCTTTTTCGGGGTTGTC
Organism: Laguncularia racemosa; assembly: GCA_037954665.1. Classification (NCBI taxonomy): domain Eukaryota; kingdom Viridiplantae; phylum Streptophyta; class Magnoliopsida; order Myrtales; family Combretaceae; genus Laguncularia; species Laguncularia racemosa. The sequence goes on along the minus strand of JBBMOL010000516.1, from coordinate 198,023 downwards.
CTTTGGGGCACCTTTTGAGTCATTTTTCCCCCGTATAATTTAAGTCACCCCAAAAAAGGGGGGCCTTTCCAAAAAACCCCCTTTTTTTCAATTTTTAGCTATAGGAGCCCCTTTTTCGGGGATACCTTTATTTTTAAAGGGTTTGCAATTTTAAAGAAGGTGCTTCTCGCATCGATTATTTTAGCTCATTTTGAGAACGTTTGGGAATTTCTATCGATTAGTTAGCTTATAGGACACTTTTAAAATCTTTTGTTTTGGGTCGGGCTTTTTGGGCCCCTTTTCAAATCTATTGTTTAAATCAGCTGGGTAGGAGCATTTTTCTAAAAAAAACCCAAGGGTTTAAGCCCAACTCAAAAGGGTATTTTTTTCTAGATAACCGATTATTCAGCCCCAAAGAGCACTCTTTAAAGGCGAGTTTCCTCCCCAAATATTTCCTAGTTTTGCCAGACATTTTTTGTTGACAGGGGGCCAGTAAAGGGCATTTCCTTTGAGACAATCTTCCCTTTAGGGATGCTAGCTAATAGGACGTTTTTCTTTATTAGCTGTTCCATTAAAAATAACACACCCCTAAAACCCCTTTGGGAATTTTCCCTATCATCGTTTTAGTAAACCCATAAAGCATTTTTTCCCGGGAGGATACTTTACTTTAAAATTGTTAGGTTGTTTAAGGGCCTTTCCTAAGAAATATCAATCCCCAAAAGGGCACCCCATGGGTTTAAATTAGTCAGGAGTATTTTTTTTAAAAAAGCCCCAAAACCCTGGGAAAAACCAGCCAAACCAAGGCATTTCCTTTAAAAGTCAAGAGGCAAAAAATAGCATCTTTCGGGTCTTTATGTTAAGTTTTCCCCCAAATTTTACCACAAAGAGGGGTTTTTTAAAATTTTAAGGAATTGGAAATCGAACCCTTTCCCAAATTAAACCCAAATAATCAATAACAATCAAATTTTTAAAAAATTTTTTTAGGGTTTTTTTTGGTTTTTGGGTACTAACGAAAAAAAATAAAAGGATTTTGGATAAAAAACCCAAATTTCTATAGATGCCAAGATTGATAAAATTAAACTAATCGCAATAAAATCAAGAACGATAGAGCCCCACTTTATAAAATCAATCATAAGTTAAAAAATTTCCCAAGAATTCAATAACATTGCTCGCCCAAATTCTATGGGAACCCAAGAATTTAAAAGAAAAACAAAATAAAAGTAAATTTCAATTCTCGATATTCAAAAACCCCCCCAAAAAGGATTCACACACCCGCCCAAAGTGTTTCTTACAACCAAAAAAAAAAATTTTTTTTTTCCAAAAACCCAAGGGACGATTTTTTAAATTTTCCCCAAAAAAAAAATTGTCGAGGCTTATTAAAGGGCCGGCGGCCTACATACATAGGCCGGTCCCAAAAAGGCCCGGGCAGCCAAACATTTGGGCCCGGGGGCTTCAAGGGGGTTTAGCCTTAAAGGGTTAACCCGGCCAGCCTTTTTTAAAGGGGCCCGGTTTAAAGGCGGCTGAATTTTTGGGCCTTTTAGGTGCCCCCCGACATTTAAAGTTATTTCCTTTTTTTTGGAAACCCCGTATTGCCACCTATAGCTCGGATTGTTTTTGATTTCCTTGGTTCTCGATCTTAGATCTTAAAATTTGTACCCATTCCCTAAATTTTTAAAAAAGGGATTTGACCTCAAAATCTGTATTGCCATCCTATTAACCAAATAAACGATTTCCTTTTTCCCCTTAGGCTTTTTAAAACCCAAATTTCAACCTTTTTTGTTGTCCCCTAAATTGGACTCATAAAAAGGGAAGCTTGATCCCTTGTCAAATTGCGGAAGGGTTTTACTAAATGGTATTTTCTATCATATTTTTGTCTGAGGAAACTGCCAAGGTTTCTAAGGATCAAATGTGTAACTTTCCAGGGAAAAACTACATCATAAAAAAACTCGTCAGTAAATCACCAATAAGTAATGGAACAAAAACCCTGTTTATGTACATAAACCCAACTCCCTATGGACCAACCAATGAATGCAAAAGGGGTCTTGGTTTTTGCGCCCCCGGGAAAAACCCCCAACTTAGTAACCCATTTTGCTTGAAGAAAACAGGGGGTTGCAACTGCTTGTTTTAACCAAAAATCAAACAAGCCCTTTCCCCCCTTGCACCACCCCTTGGATATTAAAATTTGGGCCCTCTCGGGAATAAGAAAAAGTTTCCCATCCTCAAAAAAACCTTTAAGAAAAGTTTCCCTGTTTTGGGATTCGTTTATAATTTTCCTTCATTTCCTCTTCTGCCTCATATCTTTTGTGCTTCTTCCTCACTCTGACTTTGTCACCCTTTTTTGCCCCAAAAACCCTTTTTTTATTGGGACATTGAGAACCCAATATGGCCAATTCCAAAAACCCCTTAAAAACATTTAAATATCCCTACCCCTTATTTTGTTGTGTTTGGTCAAAAACCTCACAAAGCGACGGGCCCTTTCCCTTTTTTCCCTTTCCCTTTTCCTTCCCCCCCTCTAAACCACATTTGATTTAAATGGTGGTGAAAATGATTTTTAAACCAGCCTGCATAAATGCCGCCAACCCGATTGGCTAATTTAATCCCCATCCTCAAGAGTCTGAAAGGCTAGAGTTCCATAAAATTGGGAAATGTCCATTTTTAAAAACCCCATTGTTTAAAACGGCTATGGATTCATCTGAAAAATTCCTTAATATCCCCACCCCCTTATCTTAAAATTTGGTCTCAAATTCCTTTACATACTCCTCTATATTTTTCCCTTCCCCTCCCTAAAAGGTTTTGCAACTCCATTAGCATCTTTTGTTTATGAAATCTCGAAACAAATCTGTGCCCAAAACAATTTTTTCATAAAAGCCCAAGAACCCCACTTTCCCCTCATCCGCCCTATTTTCCTCCCCCCCATTTTGGTTAGTTTTTTCCCCCCCAAAAAACAAGATGTTCAAGAATCTAAAGACCCATCTTCCCCTTCATGGGGCTCTTTCCCATTAAATAGCTTTTTAAACACCTTCTAAAACCCGGGGGGCACCCAATCTGGGAAAATTCCCCCGGGTTTTAAGCAATTAGTGAAAAGGTGGAATTTTCAGCTTTATGTTTTCCCAATCCCCTTTTGCCTATCATCATTTTTTTCCCCCTACTCCCTTTCCTACGAGAAATCGGGGAAATCATCACTAAAATGTCTCCCCTAATTCCTCCCACCACTATGGCTTCTTCTACCCTAACCTCCAATCTCCCCAAAATTCAATCTAATATTTTTTTTTAGATTTAAATTAAAAACTCAACCCTAGTCACAACCTCACCCCCATTTTTAAAGCATCATTCCCTTTGGGGCTGTTGTTATTAACACTTCCATGCAACGACATCTTTTACCAACCCAAAATTTCGCAATAAAAATTTCCCCAAAAAACCCCTTTTTTCCTAAACAACACCCCCCAAACACCAATTCAAAACAATTAAAACAACCAACAATTAAATTTAAAAACAAAGATATTCACAAAACCTAAATTTTTCTAAACAAAAAACCCCAAAAACACTAATTCAACACCCAAAATTGAATTTACCAATACTTATCAAAAAAAAATTTCCCAATTTTTTCAACCAATGCAGTATTCAATTAAAACTAAAAATCCGGAATTTAAGTTTCAACAGCCTTTTTGTTTGGGTGCCAATCCAAAAAAAAATAAAACCTACTCCTAAAAAAAAAATTTTAAATTTGCATTTAGTGGTGAGTGGGGTCGAACCACGGGTTTGGGTTAAAAATTATTTTTATTTTAAAAAGAGAAAAGGGGAAAAGAAAAAATGGGGGGGGGGGGGGGGGGGGGGGGGGGGGGGGGGGGGGGTTTTTGGGAAAAAGCCGGGCCCCAAAGGAATCAAGATATTTTAAAAATTCTAGGAATTGTTTCATGATGAAAAATATTTTCTTTTCTTATTTCTAGATAAACTGGTTATGGTTTTAACAACTCTAACAACCTATCTCTCCTTATTTCCTCGAAAAATAAGACAAGCTCTTTATTATTCCTCTTATCAATTTGAAAACCCGACAAGCCTTAGGATTTAACCCTATAAATTGCTTTTAAAAAATTAGAGAGACCACCAATTAAAGCTAGTAATTATAAGAAAATCTATTTAAACATAAACCCATATACCTCCAAAACATAAATTCGATCTTTCTTTTTTATAACCAAACAGTTATTTTTGTCATGAGTTGAACCAATCAAACAATTACGGTTTTAAACGCCCTATTGAAAATATATTAACTTGCAAATTTGGTAGAAGAGCTTTTTAATTCAAAACCAATCAAAAAAAGATAATAATGAAAAACATTCAAAGATATATGAAACCCCGAAAAAAAAAGAAAAGATTAAAGAAAATAAAATTAGATTCAAAATTTTGGGGAAAGTTTTTAAAACATCTTTTAACCCTTCACTAGAAAAATGGGTTTAAACAAACCATGTTCATCAGCAAAAGGGAAAATTAAAATTTAAAAACTTTGATGAAACCCGTTTGGGTTTTCCTACTCTGCCTCCCCTTTTTCCCTTTCCCAACCCCAAAGAGCTTCAAGTAAATTCCCAAAAACCCCTTTTTTTCCTCTGGGGTTGGGTTCTTATTTTTTTTTAAGGGAATGGCAGAGGATCTTTAGCTAACAAGTTTCAAAATATTTTTCCCCTTTTTTAAGAAAATTTCTCGAAAAGTAAATATTCGTCCGCCTGGAAAGCCCCCGACAGGGCCCCGTGGGTCAAGTCGGGCCTCCATCGGTTGATTTTCTGGGCAAATAAAACGGCCGAAAATTTAAACCCGTGTTTTGTTTTTGTGGATTTTTTCAAGAAAGTTTAAAACGGCGTGTACTTAAAATTTGTGTATTTTCTGTGGATTCTTCAAGACAGATACCCCCGGGTGACTTAAAACCAGTTGCTTCTAAAAGAATTCTTCATCTGTGTCCGTGTGTCCCACGGCTTCAAACCAAAGCCGGGGTTTCACAAGCTGGTTTTCCTCTGGTCGAGGGTTCCAAAAATTTCCCCTCTTTTTTTCATAAAGGGCCTTCCCCCAACAGGGCCCTTTGTCACATCCCCGGGTCTGCCCACCAGGGCTTCCCCCCACGGCCTGCCCAAAAACCGGGGGGCCTCCTTTTTAGACAGTTAAAATCCCGTTTGTGCTTTCCCCCGGGTTTGGTGAAAATCCGTCTTTGATTCAAGTTGTAGTTTGCCTTTTTAAATTTAAATTTAATTAGCCCCCTTAATCCTTTTTAAACCTAAATTTATCACCAAATAGAATTAAGTACCATTTCTTATGTTTCTTTTAAAATAAATTTAAAAAATTTAAAGGGACAATTCATATAAAAAAGACCCAAGTAAAAAAATAGCCCCTTTCAAATCCCCCCACACTTAAACTTTTTGTTTTCCCTTTCAAGCAATTGAATAAAATCAACTGAGAAATCCGTATGGGATTTTTTGGGATTTCTTTTCGTCTTTAAAAAGGCATCAAATTCTTTTGTAATTCATGACTTGAATTTTAATGTCAAACACTTTAACCAAATTTGGTTTTGTTATAAAAATTACCAGGGAAAAAAAAATTTTAATAGCTAATCTAAACAAAAAAATTTTAAATCCTCATTTTTAAACAAAAGAATTTTTTTTTTCCCAAAAGTAAAACTTAATCCACAAAGGGAAAAAAACCCCCCTTTAAAAACTTCTTTGGTTTTACCCAAACATAAAACCTTACACCCAAAAATTAAAAAGCATATGGTTAAAATTTTTTTCAAGAAATTCTTTTTTTTATTTTAAGCCCCTTGTTTTTTTCAATGAAGGGTTTTCTTCATGTTCTTTTTAAATTTAATAAAGCATCTTTTTTTGGGGTTTTTTTTTGCTCGCTTCTTTTCATGAATTTTTTCCGCCCTTACGTTATAGGAGTTCATTGGTCGGCACTTTCCTGAGCTCGTCATCAAGTGACCGGGTTTTGAAAATACCCCAAGGACTCTTCCTCACTCTAACATTAAATTTTTGAATCTCTTAACTAAATTTTTACTTGAATCTTTGGAGTAAGGGTTTTATGCTTGTTTTTTTTTTTTTTTTCACTAAGGGGTTAAATAACAAACAACTTCAAAGAGTATACAGTAGCTAATAAAACCCAAAAAGGGGAAAACCCTTGTTTTTTTTTTTTAAATTTAGGGACTCAAATTTCCTTAGATTTCCCAAATTTCTAAAGCAAAATACAAGGAAAATTTTGGGTTTTTTTTAAAGATTTCACTTTTAAAATTTTAAAACCAAAAGATTCTAATCACACCCATGGGTGAGAAAAAGCTTTTGGACAATGAATTTCACTTTTTGTAAAATGCTTTTTAAACAACTTTAGTAAAAATTCAAGATTTCTGATAATTTTAAAAAATTTTTTGCTTAAATTTTTATTAAAAGGACAAACTTTCCCAAGAGTATAAGTCAGTTCTCTTTTCTCATATTTTTACCCTCCCCCCTACACTTAGTTTTAACATGCCCTAAACTTTTCCAAATTTCCCAGCAAAAAATTAAAGGGGAATTAAAAACTAAAGGGAAACCTTTAGAAAATTAAGGAAAAAGGGGAAAATATGGAAACTTCCGGGGTTTTTGGGGAAGTTCTCCTTTTAAAAGGGGGGCATTTAGAGGAAGTTTGGTATTTGGATTATTTTATCCTTAGGGGGCAAAGGCTTTTTTCCAAAAGGAAATCCAAAACCAAAAATTAAATCAAAACAAAACTAAAACTAAAAAAAAAAAAAATAAATGATAGGGGTTGCCCCCATGAAGGCCTTTTTTTAAACCCGTTTTTGGGCTAACTTTCCAGAAATCAATCACAATACCCCGGGTTTTGAGTTAAACTAGTTTCTTAATTTTAACATATTTGAAATCCTTCAAAAAAAGGGTTTTCAAGCAATGCCAATTGACTTTAAATTTTCTTACCAGTTGCAAGGTTCGATCCAACTGCACCAGGAAAATATGTTAGTGATAACAAAAAGGGCCAAACCACCGGGAATTTTAAAGGGGTTTTTAAGGAAAAAACTTCAATCGAGAATGATAAAGTAATACCTTTTTTTCCTACAGAAAAATTCTTTTGGGAAATCATTTTTAAACATGAAAATCCTTTTTTTTTTCCTTGTAATTTTAGTACCCTTAAACTTCTCTTCGAATTTCCCCAAGTTTTTTGTAATTGAAGTTTTCTGTGCTCACCGCCTCATCCATTCGCAAAGTTACATTGTTTTACACCCGTATTTTCCTTATTTTCCCAAATTTCCCAGGGGGATGACCCTGATTTGCCGAATATTTAAACGGTAAGGAGACATAACCTTTTAGGGGGGCCTTGAAGCTGTTCGATTGGCCCCCTAATTGGGATCTTTAAGTCCGGTTTCCCAATCCTTCCCGCTTTTGATTGACGGTTTTTTTTTCCCGAATTTTAAATTATTTCTTGATTTGAAATTCTGTCAATCCCCCCGGGTTTTAGGGTGGGATGCGGTGGGGAAAATGCGATGAATGACCCTGTATTTTTTTTTGTTAGTTTCCCCCTATTCTATTACAAAAGTGGGGTGCCACGATCACTGATAAGACCTTTGGTGCCCCAAACCCAGCAAAAATTAAAAAATTTTTAAAAAAATCCCCAACAACTTTTGCATCATTAGTTTATTGCTTTGGCTTCCCCCCCCATTTTTTAAACTAATCCACAGCAAGAAGGATGTTTAAAAAATTTCCCAAAAAAAGGAGGAAAAAAAGGGCCCCTAAAGTCAATACCCCATATATCAAATATTTCACAAGTAAGAAAAGGGGGGGAAGTGGCATTTTTGGGCTCTACGTCCAAAGGGTTTCTAATTTTTTTGACATCGTTCACAAATTACAAAACATAAAATAATCACAAAACAATGTAGGCCAAAACAAACCACACCTAGGGACCCTTTTTTAGGGTTTTTCCTCTTAGGGCCCAAAAAGTCTACCACATGATATGAGTGACCCAAAATTTCAAGACAGAAGGAATATCGTCTTTAGAAATGCACCTTTTAATGATCTGATAAAACCCCAATGTTTCCCAAAAACGGATAACCCCCTTTCATATACTTAGCAAAACCCTTTTTAAATTTTAAACTTTTTGAGCCTTAGACAAAAAAACACTTGGTATGTTTATAACCAAATAGTTGACAATATCGCATAACATGGAATTGTCTTTTGAAAAAGAAAAGAGATACTCATTTGGAAAAAACATCCCTTTTATTGGTGTTACCCTTTTAATTGGGAGGGATTCTAAAAGAGGTGGGGCGGCAACTAAGTTTTAAAAGCTTTTCCTTTTCGCGTTTTCCAAGATCAAACTCTTGTAATAAGAGATCCAATTGAATAATTCCCCTTTTTTCGCCCCCCTTTTTCGCGGCAGGGATTTGGGGAGCTGCATGATCGGAGTAAAAATTTAAATTTCTTTAGACCAAGTAAATTTTTATCTGAAATTTTTTTTATGCCCAAAAAAAAAGCTTTAAAAGTTCTTTTTCCTTGTGGAGTAGTTTTTCATTTAGCACTATCCAATGTTCCCGGAAACATAATAAAAAAACATGAGAAGCACTCTCAACCTTTTGGGTTAAAAAAAGGCTCCAATGCATAAAAAACTCGCATCAACATGAAATTTTAAAGGGAAGGGTCCCGTCGGGGGGGTTTGGAATTTATTGGAGCAGAAGTTAACTTATTCCACAATGGTCAAAAACGTTTTTTGCGGCCCCCATCAAAATCAAATGTCACTTCTTTTTTAGCAATCGAATAGGGGTTTATAATCTTGGAAAAAAACCTTGGAAAGGAAAAACATCGAAAAGAAAACCTGCCCCCCCAAGAAAAGAGCGAATTTTTCCCCTAAACTTTCAGGGTAAGGTAAAGATTTAATCAATTCCACCGTTTTGCTTTATTTGATTCAAGCCCCCTTTTGAAAATACAATATACCTAAAATGAGACTTTGTTCAACCCTAAAGTGACATTTTTCATTTTTTCAACATTTGATTCTTTTAAAAATACCTCTTTTTAAGCACTTTTTTTTAAAGGGTTTGTCAAACAGAATAAAAGAGTTACCATAGAAGTGAAGGGCATCCATGAAAACTTCTATATGTTTTTCCACATAATCAAAAATATACTAACCATAAACCCTTTTAAAAAGTTTTGGTTTGGGGCATTGCAGAGGGCCCCAAAAAGGGATCCTTCGATATGAAAAAAAAACCGAATTTAACAAGGGGAAAGTAGTCTTCTCTTGATCTTTGGGGCCACTGGAATTTTTATGAAAACCCGAAAAACCATTAAGACAGCAATAGTTAATGGGGGCCCGCCAAACTTCAAGCTCGATCAAAAAAAGGAAGGGGAATTTATCTTTTTTAGTTGACGCATTTTAAATTTTTTATTCAAAAACAAACCCCCCAACCATTCTGAAACCCGAGTAAAAATTAATCACCATCAGGTTTTCAAAACACAGGGTTTAAACCTTTTTTTTTTTAAAAAACAACTTGAAAAAAGACCTACCCCTTGCTGCCGGGGAAATTTGGGTAGTCTACCTGCAAAGAAATTTCCCCAAAACTCTTTTTTAACTAAATTCCATCCTAGGCAGTTTTAAACGCGCTGAACTTCCCTTTAAAGGGTTTCCCAATTATCTTCCCTCAAAATCTTATGATTAGGTGGGGGGGCTTAGTCCTCTGATATCAGCTATTGACCATCCAAAGGCTTCTTTGTTTCTCTCTCAACACCCCAAAACAACTTTTTTTTCTTCTAAAGTACTTAGTTTGTTGGAGACTATCACAACAAGAGTTTCCTTTTCTCTAAGAAAAATACTTTAGGGGTTCGGGTAAGGGTTTTAATTCTAGCTTTGGGTGCCTGCACAATAAAAGGGGGAAAAAGGTTTTTTTGTTAGAAGGGGGGGAAAAAGAATGTAGGACACCCTCATACCTGATAGGTTTTAATTATTCCCCAAATCCCCAAAACTTTTTCCCCGCAAAACAGAGGAAAATTACAAGCGCCCCCTTAAAAGTTTTTTAATGCTGAAAATAAGACTCCTATTTAAATACAACTTTCAACTTTTTCTCGTCACAAATCAAATTAAACCTGTGTTAAAGGGGCAATAACCAAACCACAAAAAAAACAGGAGAGAAAAATCCCTAAAAAATATTTCATGGCATCATAAATGTTAAATTTAATCACTTCACCAATTCCCAAAATTTCCCTAGTGAGGGTTTCCCTCATGACATCAATTTTTGTTCTGGATGTCATTTGGAAAAAGGTTTTCCCCCAAAAAAATATCATTGATGAACTACGAGAATCTTTATTCTCCATGTCAAGCACGTAAAAACTACAGGGGAAAAAACCAAAAAAAATTAACTTGTACTAAAAATTCTTCTATTTCTCCCTAGGGGTAAACATTGGGCCCACAAACAAAATTGAAAAATAAAACTCGTTTTTCCCTTTAAGGGACCAAAATTTAAACATTGAAAAAAATAGACAAAGGGAAAACTTGATTGAAGCTCCTAAATCCAAAGCTTTAGTGTTTTCCCAAATACCCATTTTCAAGGAAAAAGAAAAAATACCTAGATCCTTAATTTAGGAGGGAAACTTCTTTTAAAAATAGTTGAAAAAATTTCCCCCTACACTAAATCTTTTTTTACCTTTCAGCCTTTTTTTTGTTTTGTGCACAATTTTTTTGAGAAAAAATTTTTATAACGAGGTACTTTCTTAAAATTTCATCCAGCAAAAGGGAAAATTTTTCCTCAAATTTGGGGGAAAAGTGTCAAGAAAAACCTTTTTTTTTCAGCTTCAATTTTTGGATTTTGTTAATCTAGAAGGGAAAAGGGGGTGCTGTTTTCCCTGACCTTTTAAATGGTTCAACAAGGGGGCCTTTGATTGATTTTTCGCTTGGGTCGGGGTTGCAAAATTTTTTTCTTATCTCTTCCTCAAGATTAGTTCGGTGGTTTTTCCTTTATCCATTTTTTTTTTATTCCCCGCAATTTCATTCCACTTCTCAAGGGAATTGATTTTTGCACTTTGCTTTTTGGGTTTGAAAAAGTTTTAGAAGGTAAAATTACCTTGAGTTTCTAACCCGTTTTTTAGAAGAAGCAAGTTGGGTTACCCCAATTTTTCCCGTTGGGGGACTCTGCTTTGTCTCATCCCGAAATTTTTTTTGTATTAAAGGCAAGTGATTTAACAATTTTTCCCGAAGAGACATCCCGAAGGAGCTTGCGATACTTAGTTTGATGGCTTAGGTTTGGGAAATTTTTTGGAAGTTTTTTGGGGTTTTTTGCCATATCTGAAATTAGGAATGATCCAAATCCATCTTTGGGGTTGTAAGTTTTTGAAAAAGGGGTCATCTTCCTCTGCGGTTTTTCCTTGGGGAAAACCTCCTATAGCATTGGGTGTTCATGTTTTTTCATCTTTGGGAATGTGGGGCAAAATGTCGGTAGGATATTTTGGGGCAGCACCAAATTTCCCCAAGCCTTTACCTTCCCCCGTTTTTTTCCAAAGAAGGGGGGGTTAAGGCTTTTTCCCCGCCCCCCCGGGGGTTAGGGAAAAAATTTGATGTTTAAGGTTAACCCCCAAACCCAAATTTTCCTTCCTTTTAAGAGTTTAATACCAAACCCCCAAATTGTTGCGATAAGCCCCCAAAAAATGGAGAACAAAATTTCCCAAAACTTTACCAAGGTTTTGTTTTCAAGGCCCCCAATAGCAGCTCCAACATTTCCTCTCCATCGGAAGTAGGGCCTTTAAAAGTTTTGGATGGAAGTTGTTTAGATATTTTATGTTGTTTAAAAGCTTGCACAAAGTTTCTTGAACCTCTCCCAAACTCATGAAGAGTTTCGGTTTTCCCTTTGTTTTTATACCACAAAGTCTTTCTTTATACCCGGCCCGGGTTGGGGTGCGGGGAAAAATTTGTCCAAAAAAGTCTTACCATTCTTCCAAGTGGTTTAGAACCTGGAAAGGGAAAAAAAAAACAACCCAACTTTAGCTTTTTTTACTTAAAGAAAATGGAAAAAACAAAATAACTTGATTTGATTTGTCTTTTTCCTTGCGGCCTCATTTTTAAACACACTATATGAAATTCTTTTAAATGTTTGTTTTTTGGGGGATTTTTTCGTTTTAAGACCATTTAAAGGGGGGGGTACAATGTATAACCCCCGATTTCAACTCGAATTCAACACTAGTTCGGGATAGTGAAAAAAAGTGGTTTTTGATTTAATCGGGGAAACCAAATTCCCCCAAAAGTTCTTTTGGGATTTGCCATATCGTCTTCTTTTTCCCAAAAACAAAGGACGAGTCAGCCCAAACCGATGTAAATTCAGTCTAGGGGATGATTTTAGCTTCTTGCGCAACCTCTTTTAAAAAGTCTTCTCAATCTCCGGATTATAATTGGGAAAGGGACCTGTATGGGGGAAAAGAAGGTCCATACAAAATATTTAAAAAAATTTGACAAAAATCCCCGGGAAGGAGGCCAAAATTTTTAAAGGGTGTCGAATCCAAAAAAAAACCCAAAAAACCCACTCCTAGACAATTAATGATTTGCATATTTGTGGGAGTAGGGTCCCAATACAAATTGGTTAAATAAATTTCTATTTAAAGAGAAAAAAGTGAAAAGGAAAAATTGGGGGGGGGGGGGGGGTTTTTTTTTTTTAATTTAAAAAAATTTTTAAAAAAAGAAAAAAAAATCGAATATTGATAAAAGCTCAGCCAAAAGAAAAAACAAAAGGTTTAAGTCTAGGAATTGAAACATCGATGCAAATTTTTCTTTTTTAAATTTTTAGATAAAAATGGGTTTTGGTTTTTAAAAAAGCTCTAAAAACCTATCTCTCCCTTTCCCCCTTTGATAATCAAGATAAGCCTTTTATTTTTCCTCTTATCGTTAGAAAAACCCCAACAAGCTCTTTGGAAATTTTTAAACTATCAAAACATTAAAAAATTTGAGAGACCACCCAAATTTAAAGGGCCCGTGATTATAAAATAACCTATTTTTAAAAATGAATTTATACACCTCGATAACATTAATTCGAAACAACTATTTTATTTAACCCAAAAAATGTTATTGTGTCCCTGAGACTAGAACAATCAAAAAAAAAATTTCGAATTTGATGTGGGTTGTTGACAATATTTAAAATTGTAAATTAGTAAATAAAAGGCCCCTAATTTTTAACCCAACCAAAAAAGAAAAAATGAAAAAACATTCAGAAGATAAATGAAAACCAAAACCAAAAAATAGATTAAAGGGCACATCAATTTGATCTCACAAATTTTTTAGAAAATTTAAAAATCTATGCCCCCTTTTGGTTTGAAAAATAGCTTCGCTACACATGTTTTAAACAGCCAAAAAAGGAAATTTTAAAAGGAAAAACATGATGAAACCCTGTTTTGGGTTTTTGCTTTTGCTCTCCTTCTTTCCCCCCCCCTTCCTTTTTCTCTTTAAAAGCTTCAAGATATCCAAAAAAACCCCTTTTTCCCCTAGGGTTGGGTTTTTTTATTTATATTGTTAAGGGAAAAGCAAGGACTTTAGTAGAAGATACGAAAATATCTTTCCTTTTTTTAAATAAAACTCGAGGGAAATGAATATTCGTTTCCCCCTGGCACGCCCTTCAACCGACCAGGGGGCAAACCTTTCCCTCTGTCGATTGATTTTTTAGGCAGATACACCCGGTTTTACTTCAACCGTGTATGTTTTTTTTTGGATTCTTCAAAATAATACACGGCCCTTTATAATTAATAAGGGGTCAATTTTTTTTTTTCTTTTTTTTTTACAATTTTTTTTTTCAAAAAAAAAAAATTAAAAAAAAAAGAAAAAAAGGGGAAAAAAAAATATTCAAAAAAAAAAAAAATAAATAGGGAAAATACTTAAATTTTGGGAAAAATTAATTTAAAAAAAATAATTAAAAAAGGGGGTTTTAAAAAAATTTTTAAAAAATTTTTGGGGAATTTCAAAATAAAAAAAATTTAAAAAAAAATCGCATTGGGCTATGAAAATTTTGAAAAAAAAAAAAAAAAAAAAAAAAACAAGGGGGCTATCCCAATTGGTCCGAGCCATGACTGTGCACAGGGGGAAAGGGGGGTCAGGTGTAGTTTAAAAATTTGTGGGGGAAGGGGGTTTTCCACGTTTGAAATTTCTTGCTTCGTTTTGGATATGTGTCAGCTCATGTTTGGACAACACGACGCACGGTTAGAAAGTGATTTTTTCTTCTTCGTCCAAAGATCTTCTTTGGCAAGCGGGGGAGAAAAATGGATTCCAGCCATTTTAAATTCGTTTTTACACAAATCCACTAAATCTTTCATTAAAACAAGAAAAAACATCTTCCAAATGAGATCAAATCAAAACAAAATCCAAGATTTACACGAATCGAAGGCAAATCAGATGAGGGTTTTAACCGTAAATTGATTCATCTCATTTAAAGGAAAACCGGGGCTTTTTCTAGCTCGATTTCTTGTGCCTTTAAATAGAGCATGTTTTGGGGGGGAAACCAAAAAAACGGTTTTTAAAAAGTGAGGGAAAAAAAGAGAGATCGAAGCTTTGCCGGAGTTCTTCTAGCTGCGATCGCCGACCAAGCTTTAAACCACCACTAGTTTTTTGGGGAAATCCACCCCCACCCAAAGGGGTTTTCCCCACCCTTGAAAAGCTAGGAAACAACCTTCTCAACCTCCTTGAAAGTCGTCGGAATGCCACCACCGGGGGGGCCTCTAGCCTCGTGATCGACCCGACCCCATCCACCGGCCAACCCGAACCCGGGGCCTGTATCCGGGGCCCAAGTAAGGCGGATTTTTGATTTTTTTTTTTATTTTTTCATTTATTTATTCATTTGTTAATTTAAAATTCAAAAAAAAAAAATAAAAAAAATATTAGGAAAAAATTTGAATTTTTAAAATTTGTGTTTTTTTGGTTTAGTTTTTGGATTGAATAAATAAAAAAAGAATTACGAAAATCACAAAAAAAAAATTTGGAAAATAATAAAGAAAAATAATAAAAAATGATAAAATAAAATAATTATAATAATTTAAAAAATAAAATTTAAAAAAAAAATAAAATAAAAAATTTTAAAAAAATTTAAAAAATTAAAAAAATAATAGTTTATTAAAAGTGGATTAATTTAAAAGAGATAGGTTAATAAAAGGGAAATAAAAAAAATTTTTATCACTTAAAAAAAATTTATTTTTTTAAATAAATCCAAAAAATTTGGGTTTTTTCCCTTTAAAATTTAATTTTTTTTAAAAAAAAAAATAATCAAGCTTAGGCTTAGATTTTTTTAAAAAAAAAAGGTTTTAAAAGATAAAAACGTTAAAAACCGAAATAATTTTTTATAACTAAAATTAACAAATTCACTAAAATTTTTTTTTAAAAAAAAAACTATGGCTTGTTTGGTTTTTGAATAGCAGGTACTTAATTGTTGGATTTAGGACCAGCCACCTTTAGTGGCATAAATGTAATTATTTTGTCTTTTAACCCTAAGTGGAGTAAGTATAAATACTTGCTAAAGTAGAGTTTGTAGGAGCTAGTTGAGTGATAAAACTTGCTACCTCTTTCACGTGAGAATTAGGGTTTCCATGCTCTAAATTTCATAAGACTCTTATCAATTCTTCAAGGATTGTGGCGAGTGGCAACTTAAGTATTTGTGTGTAATATCAATTCCCTAAGTTGATTCCAATTTACACTAGTGTGTCATATCTAGTTGTGATTTGGGTTTTTCTTGTTTTGTTTTTATACACCATTTTTGGTTTCTTTTCTATTATTGGATTTCATGCAAAATTTAGTGGAATTAGATCATAAATTGTGTTATTATTGGATTATTCAATTGCTATTGGAATTTTCCGTTTTGCATGGAAGCCTTATGCTTAGGGGATTCATGCCATTTTATAATTCCGTGATTAGATTGTTCCATTTGATCTTGTATTGTGTGCTTGACTTATTAAGCACTTCATCATATGGTATTGAGCAAATTGTTTTACAATTAGGGTTCATTTGGCACTTGGTCTTCATGCCACTTTTAGGGATTTGTTGAAATAGTTTTCAATTGGTTTCATGTGCTTGAATTTGATCATTTAGGAACTCATTTTTGGTTATAAAGTACTTGTTTTATAAATTGGATTCATAAGGGATTACGTATATGTGCTTAGATCCTTCAATCTTTTAGGCACATCATCTCTTTGGTATCAGAGCACAAGTTAAGAGAAGGGATTTAGTGTTGGTTGATTTCGTGAACTTCATTTGTCAATTAGGGTTCTTTACTTTTGATTCGAAATTGTGTGTTTAAAGATTGAGTTGCTTAATTATATTGTTGAGAAGTTGAAATTGATGTTTGTTGAAGTGGAATTAGAGGTCTTATTGTAGCTCCTTGTTGTTGATATTTTGTGTGAAAGGGAAGGAGTAAGAAGTATATTTCTTGATTCAAATTAAAAATTATGAAGTACCTCAATTTGTGAAGAAAGGGGAAGTGTAATACTTGTTTTTTTTTTAATTAGGGAGTAAAATTGATCATTTCAAATTCAAGTTTCGTAGAGCATTTGGAAATTATTTGATTTCAAAACAAACATTAAGTTGAAGAAGTTATTGTGTGGTCATTTGAATTTGAAAATTGCTTCATCCCAATTGTGGAAAGGTTGCAATAAGTGAAGTAATTTGAATTTGAATGTTTACTGCCTTTTGTGTGTGAGTTTGGTGTGTGTTGTGATTTGAAGTGGAGAAGTGTATATGTGTGCTACATCGTGAGTGAAGGGTGTGTGTTGTGTGTGTGTTGAGTGAAGGAATTGCAACATGGTGTATGTAGTGGTGGTGAGTTGATTGCACTGTGAGTGAGAGGTGTAAGTGGCAATGTAAATTGTTAATTTGTGTGTAGTATAAGGTGCTGCACATTATGGTTCATTGTGGATGTGAAACCATGGCAAGAAAGGAAATTTGGAGTAGTGAAGTTTGAATTCAAAAACAAACATTAAAGTGTGAAAGTAATTGAAACTCATTACTTAAACAATTGTTAGGTGAATTTAATAACTTAACTACTTGGAGTGAATATTTGTGCTTCATTTATTGACTTTACTTAAAGTACCAAGAACTACTTAATTGTGTTTTTGACTTCTTGCACCGTGGATATATAATTGTGTATGAGTGTGGTTGTCTAAACGTGTATTGTGACTTGGTGTTGTTGAAGGAGTGTGCTGTAAATTGTGGGATTGTACTTCAACAAATCACAAGCGTGTCGAATGACAGTGTAAATGGGGAATTGGTAATGAGGCCAATAGCTAGGTTGGTAGAGGACAAGTTCATCAAATGTAGGTAGAAAAACCCTTGGAAGATCAACTTCAGGACCTTACTACCATTGTTGCTACACTAGCAACAAGGATTGTAGGATGACAATGCCATAACCACATTGGTAAATCCTCAGACACCACCACGAGTATTTCCACAAAACACCCAGAGAGAAGGAGCAGTGGGAGGAAGAAACTTGGGAAAAAGAAGGGAAAGGGAGATCATCATCCTTATAGGGAGGAGGGGGATGATAACTTTTGGGTAATCTTACTAAATGGGATTTCGGTACCTAAGGGTTTAGAGTATATTGAAGCTGCAAATGCCTTCCTTTGATGGTAGGGGTTCAAACAGAAAATTATTTGGATTGGGAGGTTAAGTTTGAAGGCCTTTTTGAGTGCTATGAATCGATGACGACACCCGAGTTCGATTGTGCTGTTTGAGTTCATAGGGTATGCCGCCTTGTGGTGGAAGAATTTGGTGATCAGTAGACATAGGGATGGAGATGATAAAATTCATACATGAAGGGATATGAAGAAGGTATTAAGGAAAGGTTCATTCCTAAACATTACAGGCAGGAACATATTTATACATCTTCAGACTTTGAGGTAGGGAAGCAAAACAATAGATGATTATGTATAGGAAATTAAAAACTTGATGATCAAATGGGGGTTTAGTAGAGCCTCTAGAGCAAACCTAGCATGCTTTGTATCCGGCTAAAATATGAGATTACATATGTAGTTAAGTACAGAGATTCAGTATATTGATGAGGCTATACAGTAGCCTTGAAGCGAGGGCAAAGACGATCCAACCCTTTCAGGGTTACTAGCAGCAGGCCCAATGCTACTACCACCCTATGGAGTTGATGGTCAGTCAGGAGGACCAAAGGTAATAGGTGAACCAATTAGGGCAGTGGATAAAGCTAAAATTCATACATGAAAAGGATATGAAGAAGGTATTGAGGAAGAGGTTCATTCCTAAACATTACAGGCAAGAACTATTTATTACATCTCCAGATTTTGAGGTAGGGAAGCAAAA
Organism: Laguncularia racemosa; assembly: GCA_037954665.1. Classification (NCBI taxonomy): domain Eukaryota; kingdom Viridiplantae; phylum Streptophyta; class Magnoliopsida; order Myrtales; family Combretaceae; genus Laguncularia; species Laguncularia racemosa. Next base: position 179,768 of record JBBMOL010000516.1, on the reverse strand, counting down.
TAATAGATGATTATGTATAGGAATTGAAACTTGATGATCAAATGTGGTTCAGAAAGAGCCTCTAGAGCAAAACCCTAGCATGCTTTGTATCTGGGCTAAATTTATGAGATCGCATATGTGTTAAGCTATAGAGATTCAGTTACTTGACGAGGCTATACAGCTAGCCTTGAAAGTGGAGAGGCAAAGACGATCCAACCCATTCAAGGTTACTAGTAGCAGGCCCAATGCTACTACCAGGCCTATGGGAGCTGATGGTCAGTCAGGAGGACCAAAGGTAGTAGGTGAATAAATCAGGGCAGTGGATAAAGCTCCCCCCAACATGATAGGGAGAAATTGACTTCTGGAAAGGGTAAAGAGGGAATAAGACCTGATGTTAGGCAGATTTACCAAGAACAACCAGTGGGAAATTGCGCCAAAATTTAAAAGTTTTAAAAGCATGGGATTTTGGGCATATGATGGCATAGTGTCCTAATAAGAGAGTCACAACAATTATGTTGGGTGTTAGAGAAGAGGATGAAAAAGAACCAGTCAAGTCTACAGACCTATCTATAGCATTGTAGGAATACTATGATGATTAGACTATTGAGACACATTTAGGAGGGAATAGGGGAAACAATATTTACCAATTAATGTGTTGCGTAGGGTTCTGACTTTATCTCTTGATGTTAGGGACAAACAAAAGGGAATATATTCCACACTTCTTGTAGGATCAGAGGTAACCTTTGTATAATAATCATTGATAGTGGTAGTTGCACTAATGTCATTTTCTGTTGCATTGGTAGACAAATTATAACTATCTACAGTCCCATCCTAGTCCTTATAACTTGCACTAATTGGACAATCGGGGGGTAGTATGCATTTTTACACAAAGGGCAAAGGTGCCAGTGAGTGTTGGAAAGAAATATTATGATGAGATCCTGTGTGATGTGATTCCCATGTGTACCTTTCTTTTACTTTTGGGTAGACCCTGGATGTTTGATAGGAAGATGTTACATGACGGATTAAGAAACACCTACATGTATCGAAAGGGAGGGTCTCGAAAAGTATTGATACCTATGACTCCATTGACGTGCATGATCCACGCAAAAAGAGATACAAAATAAGTGTGAATAAATACCCGGCAAGTGTACCAGATCGGATCAAGTTAAATTGTGAGAGAAGGTGTCGAACCCCGAAGATTGATTAAATAATAGACCTATATCAATTTCTACTATTATTTGGGCAATGATATTTGATGAGATCAAATGTGAATGAATTATAGTAAATGCGCAAAAAGGGAATTGTGTTTGAAAAAAAGATGAATTGATGGTGGGAAATAGAATGCACCCTAATTCTACTAATCATATTGCCTTTATTTATAATAACTCATAGTTATATGGATTTTCACAAGAAATTTACCCAAAAACCCCAATCCTTCATCAAGTTTTAAAGTAACATTACCCCAATTTAATTTAATAGCTCTCGCTAAATTTAAAAACAATGGAGGATTTTAATTCACAATCATAAATTTCCCCAAATTTTATGATTGCCTAATATCTTTAAAAAAATTTCTCCTAATCCCTTAGTGAAAATTTAATAAAAAATATTGCATGAAACACTTAGGTCAATTTCTAATAAAATTCCCAAAAACGCTGCTTCCACAGGAATTATTAAATCTTACTTGGAATTCTTGATAAAACCTAAATTTCTCTTTTGAGTCATTTACATTCTTATGCTTTGATTTCAATTACAAATACAATTCATAGCAGGACTTCTTATATGAAAATTCCATATATCTATGTCCTATAGCATGAATACAATGATCATTTTAGTTTGAATTATGGCTTCATCATGTTTCCCACAAGGATGATTTAGAACATTATGGTATGAATTGCATAAAAACAATTGAAATAAATAGGTGCAATGGAATTCATATTGAATAACAAAAATAAACTAATAAATGGCATAAAAGAAAATAAAGTAAATGAAAACAATTACTATAATTTTCAAGAGTTTGTAGAACTTCAATCTTCCCAAATGATTCCTAGAATTCTTCAATTGAAAGCAAACTACAGCAAAATAACATTCTTTCTTCAAACTAAAATTTGGAATAACATGGAATGTAAAAGAATTAAAGAGAATATAAAATCCTAAAGTTCCTAAAGGATTTCTAATGATTCAAAAAAAACAAAGGATGCTAAAATAAAGGATGCTCCTAAGGTTCACACAAGGGTCTATTTATAGATCCAAAGAGGAGGAGGATAAGGCTGATCTGATGAGGAATTGAGTCAGCAAATTAATTAAGATATGATTTTGGAGAGATTTTCGCATGGATATCCGAGGAACAATGTAGGCCGACTCAAGGCCAGCTCAAGGTCGGTGGCTTTGATGTGTTATGAGGCTAGTTTAATGTAGGTTGGCTCAAGGCTGGTGGCCTTTGGTGTAGGTCGGCCTAAGGCCGGCGACCTTCAATGCAATCCTCCACTTATTTCTTCAATTTTGTGAAAACTCCTCCAATTAACTTGTAATTTACTTTTAGGTCCTCAAAACTGAATTTTCACAATAAACACCATTAAGTACCATTTCTTTATATTTTCTTATAATATTGAATAAATTTAATATAAATCCAAAAGAAAATATAAGTATAATGTGATCTTATTAGTGCTCGATTTCCAAGAGCAGGTCAAGACTACTTCTATTTCTTTAATAATCAGGCAAACAGGGTAACAAAGGCATCCGGGTTCAATCTAAGAAGTGACCCTCTAGATTTGAAGGCAAATCTTTTAGAGACCCGAGGAAGATGATGGGAATCTACCCTAATCTTGATGGTGGGGAAATTGATTTTGATGATGATCTAAATCACTTACATGTATGCATTTTTCTTTATTTATAAGTTTGAGTGGTAATCTAGCAGGTACAATGATCGGTCTTCATAGGATGCCACTTTACCTACATTGTTGATCTTAGGGACATTATCAGATTCACATCCAATGGCCCGCTATGATCAACATTGTTCTCGACGAACCGACTCTTTGAGATTATTATTTTTTTGCACTTGTAATTTACTTTTTAACCATTTATTTTGTAAGCTTTTTAGGACATTTTTATTTGGTTTGTAATTGTTGGATTTAGGACCAGGCACCTTTAGTGGCATAGATGTAATTGTTTTGTCATTTTAACCTTAAGTGGAGCAAGTATAAATACTTGCTAAAGTAGGGTTTATAGGGAGCTAGTTAAGTGATAAAAATTGCTGCCTCTTTCATGTGAGAATTTGGGTTCCATGCTCTAAATTTCATAAGACTCTTATCAATTCTTCAAGAATTATGGCAAGTGGCGACTCAAGGATTTGTGAGTAATATCAATTCCTGAGTTGATTCCAATTCACACTAGTGTGTCATTTCTAATTGTGATTGGTTGTTTTTGTTTTGGTTCTTATCATGCCATTTTGGGTTTCTTTTCTATTATTGGATTTCATTCAATTTTAGTGGAATTAGATCCTAAATTGTGTTATTATTGTGATTATTCAATTGCTATTAGAATTTTCCATTTTGCATGGAAGCCTTTTGTTTAGGGGAATTCACGCAATTCTTATAATTCCATTATTAGATTGTTCCATTTGGTGATAAGTTTAATAATTTTGTTTTTTTTTTTTTAATGAAAACCTTTTTTTGTTGAAATTTTTTTTATCAATATTTAATTAATTTTTTAAATTTAATAATGTAGAATTCTGTACCCTTAAGTAGAAGTAAAAATTTAAAGGGGTAAATTTTTCTTTAGATATTTATTTAGATGAGCCGGGTAATGGATTTTTGGAACCTTCTATCAGAAATTGGATGTGTTACAAAAATTAAAAAGAGTCAAAGCTAGAGAAAATCCGGGTTTTAATCTATCTTTGGCCTCCCGATGTCCCTTAAAGCATTTTTTTTTAACTACTTAGTGTCAGGGTCAGCTTTAAAGAAAAAAATTTCCCCTCTTTTGTACTTAATAAGTATTTATTTTTTTGTTTCCAAAAGGAAAATTGTAGAAGCTCAAAAATTTTATAAAATGAAAATTGGTTAAAAGGAAATTTGCATGGGAAAAGGTAATTTTTTTTTTGTTCTTTTGGGAAATTTTATTTTCTTTTAACGAAATTGTTTCAAGCATTTATTATCAAATTTTTTTTTTTAAAATGTTTAATGTAAAAAAATGTAGATCAAGAAGAAGAAATGGGAGTGGGGGTGGGAGTGGGACAAAACTTAAATGAAAGGGAGACCCCAAATTTTTAGTTATTGTTTGATGATGTTTAGTGTTTGATTGAAATTGTTTGGGAATTTGTATATGTGTTTTTTATCTTCTTTATTATTTTTTCTTTGTTTTCCTATGTAAAGTAAAAATTTATTTTATGATAATTCCCCTTACATTTCCCTTAATTATCTTTTTTTGGGGTTGTTTTCCTTTTCAAATCGTTTTTGAGAATGAGATTTAAGAGTTAAGCCCCCGTATAAAACTTTTATAAAAAAGAAATAGTTATATTTAACTATTATGGGTTTTTAACCCTTTGCTTTGGTACTTTCTCCTTTTTTTCCTATTAAAATAAGAATTTTGAAAATTTTAATATTACATTTTCCAAATTGGACTAAAAATAAAAATTTAAAAAAATTTTTTACTACCCCTTTCAAAATTTTTAAACTTAAAAAAATTTTAAAAAGAAATATTAAAATTTAAAAAAAAAATTTTGCGGGTGGGGAAACCCCGGGGCTACTTTAAAAACCCCCCGCTAGGCGGGAAGGGGGGGGACCCCCGAATTTTTCTACCTCCCAACCCTTTTTTTGGGGCCAAACTAAAAAAGGGGTCGACCTACATTAACCCCCCCCCGGGTTGGGGCGGGCCCGGGCCCTGTTTGGGACTTCCCTTTTTCGGCTCTCCCTTCATGATAGCATATAATTTTGTTTAAACTTAAATTTTAAAATTTTTCCCCTTCTATTTTTTTGTGAAGCATTGAGAGTATTCCCACTTCTTTTTACGGGAGTTGTAGTATGCTCCCCCCCCTTTCTACAGACTTTTTTAAATTGGGTAAAATCTTAAAAGCTTAGGTTTTTTAAAAAGAAAATTGAGGGTTTGAAGTTTTTTCGAGGAGTTTTTGGAAGCTTTTTAAAAAGATAAAGGTTAAGAATTTTTTGAATGGGGGGGCTTTTTAATAAAAGTTTTTTTAAAGAACCTTGATGTAAAATTTAAATTTGGGGAGACTTAGGGTTTTTAATTCCATTTTAACTGATTGGTTAGGGGAATTTCCGACTCTCTATGATCTTGATTAACCCCTGGGAAACATGAAAATTTATTAGTTATATTTTTCATTTTTTTTGTTTTTAGGGAAAAATATAAATGGCTATAATTTTTTTTAATTTTTTTAATTTAAAGAGTTTTTAACGATCTCTGATTTGGGTAAGAAAATTTATCTTTGTAACGGGTCCCCCAAAACGCAAATGATAGTTTTTTAAGTAAAAAAACTTCTAGGCCCTAGGTTAGGGCCCCATGGCATTTTTCTTTTTTTTAAAATTTCCCTTCGACCCCAAAACCCCTAACTACCCCTTTTTGGGGAGAATATCTTCAATAAAAAATTTTTGTTCTTCCTTTTGATATTCTAAAGGATGTCCCCTTTTAAATCAACATTTTTCTTTGGGTACCCCCTAAAGGTTTTCCCCTACAATCTTTTTTTTAAAATCAATTTCCCCTTTAAAATTCAACAACCTTTTATACCAATTAAAAATCCTATTTTACCTCCCCTTTTTTTTCCCCCCCATTTTATGATAGTGTTAAATGGGGATTTGAACTTTCTTCCCATACGAGGCTTTATATGGGGCCATCTTTTATAGCCCGCTTAAATAATGTTTTTTGTAAGACAAATTTCTACTAGTAACAGGTGTCGACCCCAATTTCCCCCACAAAAACCCAAAAGATACATGCTCTCAACATGTCTTCAAGGTTTTTGTATAGTTCTTTCTTACTACCTATCTGTTTGGGGAATAAAAATGTATTTATTGAAATTTTTAAATTTTTAGCCCTTTAATGTCCTACGAAAGCTTTTTAAAAACCCTTCCAATAAAACTAAGCTATCTCTTTTAAAAGACAAAATTTTTTTAACCGAAACTCCATCCCCAATTCACAATCTCTTTCAAAATAAACCCTCCCCCAATTTTTTACCTCCCAAATTTTAACTAATTTTAAATAGGTAAGAAGAAAAGCAACTTTGGTCAATTATTTCAATATTATCCTTTATAACATCACATGTTTTTTTGGGAATTTTAAAGGGAAAAAAGCTGTTACAAAATTCAAAAATAAATGCGTTTTTCCTACTTCTTTTTTGGGGGCAAAGGAAAGGGTTTTTATATCTCACTTATTTAGCCTCTAATATCTATTTTTAAATTTTAACTGAAAATGTTAGGCGTTAGGAGACTTTTTTAACAATTTTTTCGCTTCATGTTTTTCTACCAATAGGGAAAAATTCCCAAATTTCCCTTTGAAAAATCTTAGTCCCCTTCCCAAATGTATTAAAGGTTAACCTTAAAATTAATCCCGCTTTTTTTTGGACCCTCTTTTCTTTAATTTTAGATCCCCGAGCCCCACAAAAATTTTAAGTTCCATCCCTTTTAAAGACTCTATTTGGATCAGTTTTAAACCCCTAAAGGGGTTTTTTATCCTGTCCAAACCTATTCTTGATCTTTTTGAACCCCCAAATTTTGGTTAGTTTTTTAAAAGGGGCCCCATTTTTCACCCCAATTTCATGAGTTAAAACCCCCCCAATTTTTTAAACCTATGCTTTATCATCCAACCCCTTTTTCTTTTTGTGAGGTGAGTAAAAAAGTACAAATATTATCTTGTTTCTTCTTCCCTTAAAGGCATTTCCCAAACCAAACATTAGCCTTTCAAAAATTTGAAAATTGGATTCAAGATTATAGTCCTTGATAAACTCCCAACCCACCCTTTCGTTCCTTTTTTTTATTTAAATTTCCCTTTCCCTTGGAAAAAAACTTTTATACTTCAAACTCCTAAAAAGCCCCCCAGTGAAAATTTTTCATTTCCCCCCATTTTAAATAATGTTTTCTAAAGTTTTTAATTTCCCCAATACTACTCCCGGGCTAGTTTCCAATTTTCTTTGAGTAAAAATTTAATTTCTCTCATTTTTGAATTTCATTTGGGAAAAAGTTTGCAAAAAGTTATAAACCAAATCCACCTTTGCATTAAAACACAATCTACCCCTTTTGGGGCCCTAAAAGCATCATAAAAAATGGGTTAAATTTTTTTCCCCACTCCTTGGGTAAAAAACTAAAATTTTTTGGGGGGCCCTTAAAAATGGGTTTTTAATTTTTAAAAGTTTTTTGAAATTGACCTCCCCTCTTTTTCTTTCCTTTTAATAAAATTTCACCTTTTTTTCAAAACTAAATTAAAAGTGAGGGGAACCCACTATTTTGGGAGATTTCTCCCCTTTGGGTTTAAAAGGTTTTTTTTTTGGACATTTATTGGTTTTGTTAACCAAAATGCCCTAAAAAAAAGCACATGCTCTACCCCCAAAAATTCACATTTTTAAATTTTACCCATAAAATTTTCTCTACTTGCAATCTACCCCCAACCCCCTTAATTTTTAAAATTCCCTCAAAAACTTTTTCCCTCTTTACTTTTAGTTTTATATCAAGATATTTTTCTAAAAAAGACAATATAAAATTTTGTTTAAAAAATTCCCTGAATACTGGGATTCTTTTTAAAATTATAAAGGTTGTTGGAACATTCGTCAAACAAAAAGGGCTTTCCGACATACTAAATATTCCCAAAACCTCATCTTAAAAGGCTAACTTTAGGATTTTTTTCTCATCCTTAATCTTTGACTAGTTTTGGTTTAACTTAAAACCTTTAAAAGGTTTTAAAAATTTTTTAGAAAAATGCCAAAAGCCCCCTATAAATAGTTAAATAAAATTTTTTCTTTTTTAGGAAGAAAAATACTTGTTCTTGAGGGTGACATAACTCAACTCTCAAATAAACCCTATACACAGTTTTGCTACTTCCATTTTCTTTTTTGATTTTAAAAGGATTTAAGTACCCCCAAAAGGGAAACATTTTAAAGGTCTTATGAATTTTTTTTTTCTTATAGGTGTTAAAATTGTTTCTTCAACTCTTCTTATTTCAACCAATGCCATCTTTTTTTAATACTGGTTTTTTGATTTTTAATGCAGTACCCGAATACCAATTTTTGATGTTGAACTCAATTTCCTTATTTTTGGGGGTTAAAACTAAAAAAGGTCTTTTTAAAAGACACGAAAAAGCCCTTTCATTTGTTTTGAAAACCTTTTCTCCAATCACATTAATTCTTCCCCTCAGCTTATCACAAAAAAAACCCAACATCCCTTTTAAATTTAAACTCATAAAAAAAGGTTTAATCCTTTTTGGTTTTTATGCTTCCCCCAAATTTTAAACTTGAAAAGAATCTCCTCCTAGGTAAGTTGAAATGTACTACCATATTAGGGCGATTAATGGTAGAGTGGTACCTTGACAACTAGTTGACTCCTAAGATTGTATTAAACTCCATCTTCTCTATCTCCAATAGATCTGCTGGCATTACCTTACCTTGTATCTCCACTCTTACATTTTTGTAGATCCTATTTAAAACCCTTCCAACTCCTAAGGGCATACTAACATTCATACAATCATCTAAACATTCAATAATCAATCTATAATCATGTACAAAAGACTTAGACACATAAAAATGAGTAGTTTCTAATATCAAATAAAACATAGGCATTGCAAGTGTGTACTTAAAATGTACCTACAATAGTGTCCATATTTAGAAGGTCCTAATGCTACTATACTAAAGTGTAAATACTGTGTTTACTAGCCTACACTTGCATTGGAGGTATTGCCGCATACTAAGCTAGGGTTGTCTAATTCCCCTCTTGACCATGACTATAGTTGACTACCTTGTGTCCCTTTTGCTTACATACATGGAAGAAATACCAACGAAATTGATCTCCCTGTGCAATTTCTATTTATGTGACTGGAGGAAGATCTTATCGTTCTAACAAGTTAAATCCTATACTCAATCCTAGCTTACGATCAGTTCTCAGGCAAGTATACCTATCAATTAGCAGTATAGCATTGGAGTACAGGTATCGATCCCACAAAGACTTATAAGTACTAGTACTAACGGTTATCCTACTATTTAACTTCTCACTATTGATGATCTCAATTATCCTAATTACTGATTAAATCTGAAAGGAACGAAATAAATGATCAAGTAAAGATATTCAAATACTCCTTTAGTTAATTCAATTATCTAAACATACCCTACCCAAGATCCACCCTAATTCTCATGAAACTTTTATTCAATTACAAACTTTCCAATGATTAATACACAACATCTCTGATTTGCGGAGTTTCTTACACTAGATTAAGGTCTTTCTCAAGATCAATAATCCCTAATCCTAATTAATTCAATTAAGATCTCTCTTTAATTAACATAATTAAGATTGCAATAAAATCCTAGGACTCTCAATTGAACCAGACCACCATGACCTCATTCAATACAGAAAATCTCCTATAACCTATTTCTAGGATTACAAGTGGTCTTTTTATTCATGTCAGATCTACTCTATTAAACAATTTCTCAATCTTAATAACAAAGATCTAATTCAATCCTAATACTGCGCACATATCAAGATGAACAAACCATGATTGCAACATGAATAAACTCAAAGATCAGGATTAATTATTGAAACATCAACAAATCCGTTACATGACAATTAGGGTTTTCTCAATGGATCAGGTATAAAACAATTAGCTACTCATGAATCTAATAAAAAGAACAAAAGAGGAAATAATTGAATGCATAAATAAATCCAAAAACAAAGATCTTGGCTTCAATTCCGAAAACTCTTCTAACTTCTCATCTTTAGGGTTTCTCTCGTGCCGCCTCCACCTCCTCCCTCTAGGGTTGTTCTATTTATACTTTTAAGGAAATGGCAGAGGATCTCTAGCTAGAAAGATACGAATTGATCTTTCCTTTTCCAAGTGAATCTCGAAAAGTGAATAACATATGCCTGACACACCCACTAACACGGCCAGATTTCAAACCGTATCTCCCTCTGGTCGATAATCCGCAATTCCTCATCCTTGTTTAGTGTGTGGCATGGCTAGATTACAAACCGTGCCAGGTTATGGACTTTTCCACTTCTTCACAGCGTCTGCCACGGCTTCAAGCACACCCATATCACAAGTCGTGATTCCTTTCCAAGTGACAACTTTCATCCTCAAGTGTGCACACGGTTCATGACACGAGCGTAGCTTTCCCTGTGTTGTCTGCTCCTTTTGTTATCTTTCCACTTATCTTTGGTATTATACCCTGAAACTAATATATTTATCTGTTAAGTACCGAATCTGCATTGATTTTATTCAAAGACTACACAAATTCATCATTGATGCCTATGATTTATAAGGATTAATTTACTCTTATCAAATTTCCCCACACTTAAGCTTTTGCTTGTCTTCAAGTAAACATGGATTAAAGAAAACCCAAAGGGAAATTCTGATAAGTTCGAAACAATCGAGAAGATATTTCAGCATCATCGATTTCATGCTACACCTCAATCATTGATAATCTTTACTCAGTCTTACCATTAGTTGTATACAAAATACAAATACTGAAATTCCCAAAGTTAATATAAGTAAATCAAACTATTACCCTTATCATTTAAACTAAAATTCCCAAAGTCAAAATTGCCACAAGATCGAGACTAGTAAAATAAAGTATACAATCCTTTTGACCACTGTTATAAGCAATACAATAGGACTAAAGGCATTTTGTACCCACTTGTCCCCTAGCTCTTCCTTTTTCTGTTTCATCTAATTTAAGTTAATCTTAGGAGTTTACCATTAAAGCACTTAACTAAGTTAACCGACCCATTTATCGAACTTTTGATCGATAATCCTAAGTTCATCACTCCAGTTAATAGACGTTTTTCCTCAGCGTAAAAGGCATCCCTAGGATTTACTTGTTCAAGTCCAATTAACTCATTTAATTAATTAATTAATTAATTAAGAAGGTTTCGTTGGTCAGTAAGTCCCAAACCAGATGATCTTAGACTACTAGGTTTTAAGATACCCATTCGAACCTCTACCGTCTCAATCAATCAACTATCATTCATATAAGCTCATTTAAGTTTAGTTTTCTCAGACTTTTCTCACAACGCTTGTAGCGAGCTTTCAGCCATTGATCCCAAGTTCGTCACCACGAGTCAATAGATGTTATTCCCTAAAAAGGGCATCTCTCAGGCTTAATTACTCGAGTCTATGAGGCCCACTTCTAAACTATTTACATATTATTATATTCTTCAATTACTCCCAACAAATTTTTTCTTAGAAACTTCTTCGAAAAGGAATCACCAAGTTACACGTATCATTTACTCCTTCACTCCAAGTTACATAGCTCACCTACTAAGCAAAAAAGAAGAGCATACTAAACCCACTAGTGACCTTAATCCAATCTCAACTCTCGAAAGTAAAGGTTAAATAACAAGTAAGTTCACTTCACTTGGATTTCATCTTGTAATTTTAGCAAGGTATCTCTAATGCAAATAAGAGAATAAAAAATTTTAAAATTTTCCACGGGGTATGAACAAATCTCAACTGTCCTTGATTGTCAAAAGTCATCATCGAATATACCTTAAATAAGAGGAATTTACATTTTTGATTGTACAACCCTTATATCCTAGTTTCTTTTCCTAACCCCCGTCCCCACACTATAATAGACATTGTCCCCAATGTCCTCATGAAATGAATAAAGGGAAGCAAAGAATAAAGCAAAAAGAAAACAAAACGAAAACGAAAACTTCCCTGAACTCCCTACAACGCGGATCTTTAAAAGAAAGTTAGGCAACGAATAAGTAAAGTCATGAGAACCCATGCTAAACGTAACGGGTTGGTGTACTTTGAAAGCCTGCATCTCACAAAAACAAGACAAAAACAAAAGAAAATAATAATCAACTAAAAATAAAGCTAACTATCATCAGCATTCTCTATTTCAAAACATTTGTGGTTGGTCAGTCTTCCAGAATCAAACAAATTAGGATAGTAGAAAACAAAAGTAAAACGTTTGTTTTGCACAACGGTCCAAATCTCCATCCAACTTCCATCTATCAACCCGCGAGATCAGCTACTGAAGTCATCATCAGTTGGCAATGGTACAATGCCTGATCGGTAAGAAGAATTAGATCCAATCACCTCAATATCCTGCTAATTGCTCGCTTCAACAGTAGCAACTGCTGGACTTCTCATTGTCGTGCCATGAAAGCTGCACTCGAGGATTCTCCAAAATGAAAACCTGGATCATATGCACCACTCAAGTGACGATCTCCTCCAGAAACAACCCGAGTAGCTTGTGATACGACATCCTCATCACTAGAGCCACCACATGGGGGAAGATCTATCCCCAACATCTCACCAATATGTGATAAAACAGTAACCAAATAACTCTTCAGGCCCTTAACCCGCTTTGACTGCCTGGCTTGTTCTCTCTTGATTTTTCTAAATCTGCAGTCAATCTCTTTACAGAATCTGTTAACTCTGGTTCGGTATGGCCTGCACTTGAGCTTACTCTTGCTCCTCAACCTGCTCGGGTGCTATCTCCTGCTCTTGTTGTTCTTCAGCTGCATCCAGTAAACAAAACCTCCACCTCCGCAAAACACCCTCAGGGAGAGAGGTACTCCTTCCATAACTATCCCTTGGAACCCGTGTTAGAAAGACACCGTAGTTCTTTAAAATACGAGTAATCTAAGAGCTGACAAAAACCTTATGATGCCTCAGATCACACTGCTTTTCAAACACCAAACAGATGCCAATCTAACATTAACCCGGGTACCTGTGATTATCTCCACAGCTGGTATAAATCTGAAGCATTCACAACACCTTGAGAATCACCTCTACTAATGGTTGAACGGGCCAAAATGTAATGAAGCACACACATAGCAGGATCCCGTAAATGGCTTCCTTTAGATTTAGATGGATCATACCCGCCATTTCCCATACTGTTCCACACTCTATGCTGCAATAAGCCCTTAGGAAAAGAATCTGGAAGCTGAGAGAACTCATCGGAGTCGATTAACTCATGTCATAAATGCCCTGGCACTTGATAAATTCTCTCATTTCAACACGGTGGTAAACTCCCTTGGCAGTAGAAGGAAACCACGTTATCAAGCTGGGTATGACGGCCGAAACTAAGCTTGAATGTGGCAACGAAGTCATAGCTCAGCGAAGCATAAATGTCCTCCTCAATGCTCAGAAGTGCTCTCCAAGCTGGATCGTTTAAGTATTGAGCAAATTGTTCACCAACCCATACCGAGCGAGCACTTCCTAATCGATTACCACATTAGGCGTGAATACCTTCGTTCTCGCACTGTGTCATACTTAGCTTCATCCTCCTTCCTCAAGTTAGGAGGATAGCGTCTCGAAGCTCTAGATGAACCCCCAACTGAACGAGGTTGAGCATTGTTAGCACCACCGTTTTAGTCCTAGGCATCCTGGATACAACACACTTAAGAAATCTCTAAAGATTGATGAAGGATGTCCTTCACCTAGTGGAACCAATAGAGAGGGGAAAAAAAAAAACGAAGATGTAGAGAGAAGTAGTGTGTGAATGAGGAAATAAGTGTAGGGAAAGGCATCTTATATATGAAAATCACGAACCCTAAGGGCTATTGATGACACGGTTGCAACCTGGGCATGTTCGAAGTCATGTTAGGCACTGCTCCTGTACCAAAAACTTGTGAAAAATCTTACCTTGTGGCACGACTTGTAACTCTGGCTGTGCCTATAGCCGTGTCATCCCTTGTGAATGAGACACCTTTCACAAATGCCCACACACTTAGGTTGTGGCTTAGACCATGAATTATCCTCTTCGTTAAAATCTCACCTGCAAAACCACAAATCACAAATATATTGATGATGATAGTAAAAGGAAAACTAAACCTAGTAATGCATGGGTTGCCTCCCAACCAGCGCTTTTGTTTAACGTCGTTGGCTTGACCGAATAGAAGGAGATCAGTTATGGATTCAAATGAGGGTCAGCTTCGCTCTTTCTTCAAAGACCTTCTTGTCTCCTAAGTAATGTTTAAGTCTCTGTCCATTGACCTTGAAAATACCCTTTTCAGGGTGTTCTAACACCACCGTTTCGTAGGGAAAACGTTCTTGACCCAAAAAGGACCTGACCATTTTGATTTGAGGTTCCCAGGAAAAAGTTTCAACCTGGAGTTGAATAGCAGTACCATATCCCCTTCCTCAAATTTCTTTTGCTGACGTAACCTTAAGTCATGATATGCTTTAGCTCTCTCCTTATAGATATTAGTGTTTTCATAGGCCATAAGTCTTAACTCATCAAGCTCATTAATCTGCCTTTTCCTGTGAGCCCCTAACTTGTTGAGATTGAGATTGATAGTCTTGATTGCCCGGAATGCCCTATGCTGAATCTCAACTGGTAAGTGACATGCTTCCCATATACTAATCAAAAAGGAGTTGTATCAAGTGGTGTTTTGTAGGTCGTCCTGTAAGCCCATAACACATCGTCTAACCTGTCTGCCCAATCTTGCCATGCTAGAGAGTTGATCTCATTAAGATGTGCTCTAGCTCTCAATTTGTCCACTCTACTTGCCCACTTATCTATAGATGATAAAGAGTGGCAAGACGGTGAGTCACTCCATATCTTCTTAAGACTTTCTCAACCTGAGAGTTGCAAAAATGTGTACCCCGATCACTGATGAGTGCTCGAGGTACCCCAAAGCGGCAGAAGAGCTTCTTGAGGAACTTGACAACTACCCTAGCGTCATTTGTTGGTAGAGCTTGTGCTTCTGCCACTTAGATACATAGTCCACTGCTACCAATATATACTGTTTCCATAGGAAGGAGGAAATGGCCCCATAAAATCACTACCCCTTACATCAAACACTTCGCACTCCAGAATATAATGCTGTGGCATTTCGTCCCTTCTTGAAATGTTGCCGTCTCTCTGGCATCGATCGCATTGAGCCACAAAACTTTGGGCATTTTTGAATACAATGGCCAATAAAAACCAGCCTCTAGCACTTTATGGGTCGTCCTGTTTGCACCATGGTGTCCCCTAGTGGGTCTACTATGGCAATGGCTTAAGATCTCTCGTCCTTCTCATGTGAGACACAACGCCTAATCATTTGGTCTGAGCAATACCTGAACAAGTAGGGGTCTTCCCAATAGTAATATGATCCACGCAAAAAGAGATATAAAATGAGCGTGAATAAATACCGGCAAGTGTACCAGATCGGATCAAGTATATAGTGAGAGAAGAGTGTCGAACCACAAAGATTGATTAAGTAATAGACTTATATCAATTTCTACTATTATTTAGGCAATGATATTGATGAGATCAAATGTGAATGAATTATACTAAATGCGCAAAAAGGGAATTATATTTGAAAAATGATGAATTGATGGTGGGAAATAGAATCCACCCTAATTCTACTAATCATATTGCCTTCATGTTATAATAACTCATAGCTATATGGATTTTCACAAGAGATTGACAAAACCTTAATCCTTTTCAACATTACCCTAATTTAATTTAATAGCTCCCGCTAATTAAAATCAATGGAGGATTATAATTCACAATCATAAATTTCCCAATTATATGATTGCGTAATATCTTTAAAATAATTTCTCCTAATCCCTTAGTGAAAATTTAATAAAAATATTGCATGAAACACTTAGATCAATTTCTAATAAAATTCAATAACGCTGCTTGATTTACTTAGGAATTCCTGATAAAACCTAAATTTCTCTTTGAGTCATTTACATTCTATGCATTGATTTCAATTACAAAATACAATTCATAGCAGGACTTCTTAAATGAAAATTCCGTATATCTATATTTCTATAACATGAATACAATGATCATTTTTAGTTTGAATTATGGGTTCATCATGTTCCTACAAGGATGATTTAGAGCATTATGGTATGGATTGCATAAAAACAATTGAAGTAAATAAATGCAATGGAATTCATATTAAATAATAAAATAAACTGATAAATGGTATAGAAGAAAATTAAATAAATGAAACAATTGCTATAATCTTTAAGAGTTTGTAAAACTTCAATCTGTCGAATTGATTCCTAAACTTCTTCAATTGAAAGCAAACTTCAATAACATCTTTCTTCAAACTAAAATTTAGAATAACATGAAATGTAAGAGAATTTAAAAAGAAGATAAAATCCTAAAGTCCCTAAGAATAAAAAAAACAAAGGATGCTCTCAAGGTTCAGACAAGGGGCCTATTTATAAATC
This sequence comes from Laguncularia racemosa, assembly GCA_037954665.1. Lineage (NCBI taxonomy): Eukaryota > Viridiplantae > Streptophyta > Magnoliopsida > Myrtales > Combretaceae > Laguncularia > Laguncularia racemosa. The sequence continues at coordinate 163,463 of JBBMOL010000516.1, read as the reverse complement.
CAAGAGGAGGAGGATAAGGCTGATTTAATGAGGAATTGAGTCAGCAAATTAATTAAGATAAGATTTTAGAGAGATTTTCGCAATGGATATCTGAGGAACAATGTAGGCCGCTCAAGGCTAGCGGCTTTGATGTTTCTTTCGAGACCGGTTTAATGTAGGCCGGCTCGTGGCCGGCCTAAGGCCAACGGCCTTCAATTCAATCCTTCACTTATTTCTTCAATTTTGTGAAAAACTCCTCCAATAAACTTGTAATTTACTTTTAGGTCCTCAAAACCTGAATTTTCACAATAAACACCATTAAATATCATTTCTTTATATTTTCTTCTAATATTGAAATAAATTTAATATAAATCCAAAAGAAAATATTAGTATAATGTGATCTTATCATAATACTTCAGGTTAGTAAAGAACTTCTTTTTCTGTTGCTTAGACATGTCCTGTCGAAGGACCCTAGCCACTAGATATGTTGGCCATGTCCACAAACCATGGGGACTCTGAACTGCTAACTTTGTTGACGGAATACAAATTCTCCCCAGGAAATCTATCGTTAATATCTTCTTCTTTCAGCAGTTTAACACATGGGTTCTCCAATCGAGATAGATGATCCGCTACAAGATTTCCTACTCCCTTCTGTATCTGATCTCAAGGTTAAATTCTTGCAATAGGAGTATCCACTTGATGAGGTGGGGTTTTGCATCCGTCTTAGTCATTAAGTATCTCAATGCGGAGTGGTCAGTATACACTATCACCTTAGAAAGAACAGATAGGATCAGAATTTGTCAAAAGCGAACACTACTGCCAATAACTCCTTCTCAACAGTGGTATAATTCTCTTGAGCACCGGTTAGAGTTTTGCTAGCATAGTATATCGGCTGGAAATACTTATCCTTTCTTTGACCAGGACAGCTCCTACAGCATAGTCGCTGGCATCGCACATCAGTTCAAATGGTAGGTTCTAATCTGGAGCCACCATGATAGGAGCCTTGGTCAGTTTCTCCTTCAGTGCCTCAAAGGCTTGGAGACATTCATCATTGAAATCAAAGGCGATGTTCTTCTCCAACAACCTGGTGAGGGGACGAGCAATTTTGGCGAAATCGTTGATGAATCGTCTATAGAATCCAACATGTCCCAGAAAACTCCAAATAGCTTTAACCGAGAAGATGGGGAAGTTTGGCTATAGTATCAACTTTGGCGTCATCTACTTCAATCCCCTGCTGAGATATTTTGTGTCCCAAGACAATACTTTCAGTTACCATAAAGTGACACTTCTCCAATTCAAAACTAAGTTTAGTTTCTTCACAATGTATGAGCACCCTTTCCAAATTCTGTAGGCAAGAATCAAATGAATCCCCAAACATGGAAAAGTCATCCATAAATACCTCCATGATATCTTCAACCAGATCTTTGAAATCGCTAACATGCACCGTTGAAAAGTGGCGGTGCATTACATAACCCAAAGGCATCCTCCTATAAGCAAATGTGCCATAGGGACATGTGAAGGTAGTTTTCTCTTGATCTTCGGGGGCAATTTGGATCTAGTAATATCCCTACATCCATCTAAAAAACAGTAGAACATATGTCCAGCAAGCCTCTCCAACATCTGATCAACAAAAGTTAAACGAAAATGGTCCTGCGAGTGGCTTCATTTAATTTGCAATAGTCAATGCAGACTCGTCATCCTGTCACCGTCCTCATTGGTATGAGCTCATTATTCTCATTTGGGACCACCGTCATTCCCCCCTTCTTGGCACCACCTGCACTGGGCTTACCCATGAACTATCAGAAATAAGATAAATTAACCCAGTGTCTAACAATTTGATTACCTCTTTCTTAACGACTTTTTTTCATGTTTAGATTAAGTCGTCTTTGAGCTTGCACACACTGGTTTGAAATTGTCTTCCATCAGGATTTTGTGTGTGCAAAACGATAGACTAACCCTTGGATATCCGAGATTTTCCATGCCAAGGCACGCTTATGCTCCTTTAAGATCTTCAAGAGCTTTTCCTTCTAAACAATGGTTAGCCCGACTACAATGATGACCAGCAACTAAGATCCTTCTCTAAGAAAGCATACTCCAGATAGTCAGGGAGTTGCTTCAGCTCCAGAATTGGAGGATCTTCAATAGAGGGCTTCAATCTGGTAACATCTCTTGCATCAATATTCTCCCTTTCTGTTTTTATCCCAAGTTCTTCCTTGCCATCAAGATGAGTCAACATTTCTTATATTGCACAATCTTCTATCTCTTCAATATCGCATACTCTTAAACTCAACTCTAATGGATCCTTGCATAAGATATCTTCCACAATGGTATCAGTTTAAATCAATTGCATAACAAGTATCATCAGAACTTACTAATTCTTCATCACAGCTGGTATTTATATCACTTACTCGTCTCCTCCAATGCGCAGCACTAATCGACCCTTAGCCACATCAATGATTGCTCGAGCTGTGGCTAAAAAGGGCTTCCCAAGATTAGAGGAACTTCAGTGTCAACATCGATGTCCAGGATCACAAAATCAACGGGAAGATGAAAGTTTCTACTTTTACTAATACATCTTCAATAACCCTTAGGAAACTTCACTGATCGGTTTGCCAATTGGAGGCTCATTCGTATGGGCTTTGGCTCCCTAATCCCAGCTTTTGAAAGAGTGAATATGGCATCAAGTTTATGCTAGCCCCCAGATCTGCAAATGCTTTTTCTACGGGTAGATTACCAATGAAACTTGGTATGGTGAAACTCCCTGGATCTTTCAATTTCTTTGGAAGCTTGTTTAGTAAAATTGCAGAACAACCCGCACCAATTGTTGCAGTGGAGATCTCTCTATCTTCTTCTTATTAGATAGTAAATCTTTCAAGAACTTGGCATACCTAGGCATTTGAGAAAGGGCTTCCACAAGTGGTATGTTGATATGTAACTATTTGAACAAATCCAGAAACTTACCGAAATTTTTCCGATCTTTGTCATTCCGCAGCCTTGCAGGATATGGCAATGGGGGTTTATAGGGCTGGACGATAGGTGTCTTCTTAGCTTCTGAGTCTTTTGTTCTTTCCTCTATAATTCTGCCTTTTTCTGCTTTATTAGTGGTCTCGCCCTTATCAACAGTCTCATTCCCCTTCCTAATAACAGGAGTTTCCCCACACTTATCCGATTTCACTTCCTTTCCACTCCTAAAATTACTGCCTTCACGTGTTCCCCTTTGGGGTTTGGTCTTTGTATTTCCAGGAAGAGACCCTTGTGGTCGCTCAGCAAGCGCTTTAGGATCTACCCAATCTGGTTTTCCAAGTTGTGGATTAAGGCTTCATGATTTCATAGAGCTGCCTCTATAGACTGCTGGCATTGCTCTAACGCTTGAATGAACTTGCAATCATATCCTCAAGGCTAGATTTCTTTTCTTAGAAAGGAGGTGGAGCTGGTCTTTGGAATCTTGGAGCAAGTGCATTACCCTTGGAAATTGCTAATTACTTTAGGAGAAATTGGGATGATTGCGCCACCCTGGTTTTATATGTGTTGCTACGGGGATTATTCTGTGGCCTTGTGAGGTTTCCCACATACTCAACACGCTTTGTCACTTTAGATACGCATTGTTAGAATGAGGTTCAGTTGAGCAGTATCGAGATGGTTGAGATACAGCCATCCCTTTAACTTTTGAAGCGAGCGCATCCACTTTTGTTGCAATTGCTGTCATTAAAATCGACCTCATAATACCCGTTGCCTTGTGCTTTTGTCTACCATGGCTCCATTGGTGATTATGTTTTGGCCATGTTCTCAAACAAACTCAACAACTCTTCTGATGTCTACACATTCAAAGTACCCCCAGCAGTAACATCAATTGTCTGCCGAGTTGCATAGTCAAGCCCTTTTATAGAAGGTAGAAACTTGCAGCCAGTTAGGTATTTGGTGATGGGGGACACCGCCTAAGAAGATCCTTGAATCTGATCCACGCTTCATGCAGGGGCTCGTGATCTAGTTAGGTGAATGATGTGATATCATTTCTCAACTTGGCAGTTTTTGATGGTGGGAAATAATAGTCCAGGAAAGTCTCCACCATCTAGGTCCAAGTGGTTATGGAATCCGGTTTAGTGAACTAAACCACTGCTTTGCTTTCCCTCGGAGATTGAAAGGGAAAAGTCGCAATTTCAGCGCTTCCTTAGATCCCCCGTTTTGCTTGACAGTTGCGTAAATATCCAAGAACATCTGAATGTGCGCATGAGGGTTTTAGTCAGAAAAACCCGTCAAACTGGCATTAATTGTGAATCATGTGCATTTAGAGGCTTTGATTTCGAAGTTGTTGGTCTCTATTGCTGCTTGCACAATACATGAACCAATGCTACTCAGAGTAGGTCGAGCATATTCAACCATCGTCCTTCGTTCATCTGCCATTAGTTCAGCTTCTGTGTTACCACGGGTGATAGAAGTTTTCTTGTCAGCCACTGATGTTGCTTCTTCACTTTCCAAAGGTTCGTCGAAATTCAAATTCCTTACTATCTCCTCAGCACCTCTCAATCGCCTTCTAAAAGTTCGGTCAATCTCAGGATTAAGGTCAAGAAGCTTAGAAGAAAAGCCCCTTGTCATAAACAGCGAAAAACAAACGATGAACTTAGTTTCCTCAACAAATTTGAATGGAAGAATGAATGAAACTAAGGGAAATAATTAAAAAAATTTTATATTAGTTAAAGTAGTAGGCGTCAAGTTTTCCTAATATTACAAGTCCCCAGCAACGACTCCAAAAACTTAATGGACGATCTAATCGTTCTAACAAGTTAATCCTATACTCAATCCTAGCTTACGAACAGTTCTCAGGAAAGTGTACCTATCAATTAGTAGTATAGCATTAGAGTATAGGTATCGATGCCACAAAGACTTATAAGTACTAGTACTAACGATTATCCTACTATTTAACTTCTCACTATTGATGATCTCAATTATCCTAATTACTGATTAAATCTGAAAGGAACGAATAAAATGATCAAAGTAAAGATATTCAAATACTCCCTTAGTTAATTCAATGATCTAAACATACCCTACCCAAGATCCACCCCTAATTCTCATGCAACTTTTATTTAATTATAAACATTCCAATGATTAATACACAACATCTCTGATCTGCGGAGTTTCTTACACTAGATTAAGGTCTTCTCAAGATCAATAATCCCTAATCCTAATTAATTCAATTAAGATCTCTCTTTAATTAACATAATTAAGATTTCAATAAAATCCTAGGACTCTCAATTGAACCAGACCACCATGACCTCATTCAATATAGAAAAACCCCCTATAACCTATTTCTAGGATTACAAGTGGTCTTTTTATTCATGCCAGATCTACTCTATTAAATGATTTCTCAATCTTAATAACAGAGATCTAATTCGATCATAATACTGCGCACATATCAAGATGAACAAACCATGATTGCAATGTGAATAAACTCAAAGATCAGGATTAATTATTGAAACATCAACAAATCTATTACATGACAATTAGGGGTTTCTCAAGGGATCAGGTATAAAACAATTAGCTACTCATGAATCTAATAAAAAGAAAAAAGAAGAAAATAATTGAATCCATAAATAAATCCAAACACAAAGATCTTGGCTTCAATTCCAAAAACTCTTCTAACTTCTCGTCTCTAGGGTTTCTCTTTGTGCCGCCTCCACCTCCTCCCCCTAGGTTGTTTATTTATACTTTTAAGGAAAGGCAGAGGATCTCTAGTTGGAAGATACGAATGTATCATTCCTTTTCCAAGTGAATCTCGAAAAGTGAATAACATATGCCTGACACGCCCACCAACACGGCTAGATTTCGAACTGTGTCTCCCTTTTAGTCGATAATCCGCAATTCCTCATCCTTATTCAATGTGTGGCATGGCTAGAAACACGGCTAGATTACAAACCATGCTAGGTTCTAGACTTTTCCACTTCTCTGCAGCATTTTCCAAGGCTTCAAGCACACCCATATCACAAGTTGTGCTTCCTTTACAAGTGATAACTTTCATCTTCAGGCGTGCAGGCGGTTCATGACACGGGCGTGGCTTTCCCTATGTTGTCCATAAGTAGCTCTAACTTGATCTTTTGATCTTCAATCATGCTCCTTTTGTTATCTTTCCACTTCTCTTTGGTATTATACCTGAAACTAATATATTTATTTGTTAAGTATCGAATCCGCATTGATTTTATTCAAAAGACTACACAAATTCATCATTAACGCCCATGATTTATAAGGATTAATTTACTCTTATCAGTGACCGATCTTCCCATAAGAGAAGCATGCAGCCTCTAACCATCTATAATGCTTCTATTTGTAGGGTCCATAGACCTAGTATATCTAACTGCAAGGTTTGCTAGAGGAAGAGCTAAAGGCATAGGTCAAATCTATAGAGGAGGAGCTATAATAACTAGGGACTTGTTCTAGACTATTTAGGGTCTCTTATCCTTATTTTGCATTACCATACTAGAAGCCAACCTCTCACCCCAAGTCACCCCTAACCTACAGGTTAGTTGCTCCTCTATCCTTTTTTTTGCTATGTTCTATAAATTTAGCCTTATCTACCACCTCAAATAAGTGATTAGTTGGAAAGATTCGACTTTATGTTGGAGATTTGGCTCTAAACCCCTCATAAATCCCCTTGCCTTGGATCCATCATCAACAAATATGCCTTGGGTAGGAACTTTATTAAGTGATTTATTGTTCCCTTATTCACAATTATAATATACAGCTTCTATCTTGTTACGAATGCTATTGAGGAAATAATTATGATAGAATAACTCTTGAAATCCCCTCTAATCACATTACTTTCGTTAGTCTAGGAATTGGTGCCTACCAACTTGCTGTAGTTCCTTTTAGCATAAATGCAACATAGTTTACCTTCTTGTCTTCTAGAACTCAAAAGACAGCAAGGTCTTCTCCATCTCTTGCATCCAGTTCGCTACCTATGTCGATTCATTAATCATGGGGTTAAACTCCTTTGTCACCTGAACAAACCTATCCAAGCTTATTAACTCCACAACTATTTTAGTTTGTTAGGCGTTTTGTAGTTATTGTTGTTGTGCTATCAACCCACTGGTTGTTTACAGTCTCCAAGAATTGAGCGATCTAGTTTGCCACTTGACCTTGCCCCCTTGTGGTTACTAACCATAGGGATACCCCTCATTTAGGTTGTCATGCCTAGCACCCCTTGATGATCCTACGTCATAATTTTTCTTGGAGGCATTCCACTTAGGATGTGGAAAAGAAATGGCAATCTAAAAAATCAAACAAACAAAATATGAAATAATAGGTACATATTTTACATATATTAGAAGGGAAAATAAATAATTAAGGAAAAACAAAATAAAATAATGCAATAGGTAAATTACACACACACACGCACACACATATATATTATATAACAATTGGTCTTAATATTTTACCTATTCTCTTCACAATCTCATCATCATACACATTAAATGCCTAGTTCCTCTAGAGGTCACAACCTACTTTCTATTGATTAAAGCCTATCCTTAATGATCACCACCTAGTTTCTAAGGATTATCTAACCTAAGCTTTGATACCATTTAAATTGTAACACCTTGAAACTCAGGACACCACAACCTGCCATGTGTTCTTATAGGGTAAAGATATGTTAAGACTCTTAAACACTCTAATCCATAAAATCTACTATACCTATTAACTACAATCAAGATAAACATCTAACATTATGAATAAGTGACTCAATGGAGTTCCCTTCACAATCTAAACACTTCTTCAAGGTTATCTTGATGCATTAAAATAAAATAATCTAAATCCTAATCTAGTCTCAATACTATAATTCTCCACAATAAATAAATTCTAGCGGTGCTCTAGGACTTCAAATGACAATCTTCACTTAATCATCATAATAATAAAAATACTATACGTCATTTCTATCCTGTATGTGTGTCATTAAATCCTCTTCATATGAAGTGTAGTCATTTGTATCTACAGCTAAAAAATTGATCTCCAAAGGGTGAGTTAATGCCCATACGTATACTCTACAAGCACACATGAATAATCAAACATCTCTTAAATCACATGCATCAATGTAGAACTCAATAATAAAAAAACAAGTTATTATTTGAATTAGTCCTCAAATAATAGAGGAATGCTCATGACCCCACCACAACATATATAGATATAATACATAGTACAGTGTTGGGAACTGCCATTATAGGCCTCAACACCCAGGGATCCTTAAATATATTGAATCATCTTAGTATGCAACTCCACAAAGGATACCACCACACACTAATCAATGGATGCCCCCTAAGGTTCTACTACTATGGGTCCTTATGCCATACCAAACACAATCAGTAAGCAACTTAATCATAGCCAATATACTATTAATTCCATTTCCTTGACTAACATAATAAGCACAAACAACACACAAGATTACATATACTTAAAAGGACACTATCAAACATAATTGATCTTTACCTAGAAATTAGTCTAGAATCTAATCAAGTTTTAGAACAACTGATCCTAGTATTAGTCTAAAGTATCTCCTTAATACTCATTTTTTATTACTTAATTGTTATTAGATCAATTATCTTACTGTATTAGAGTTTTTAGAGTTATACTAGCTGTTTGGAATTAATGAAATTCAAATAATAAGAAAAGAAATCAAATTAAAAAGGTTTTCAAGGTATATGATCGGATGTGCCTAATTCCAATGCAGAATCAAGCAATCGCAATCCCAATCCCAATCAATAGTTCACAATAAAAAATCCAAACGATTCAAACATAACAACAAAATAACAACCAAAACCCTTACCAGATATTACGCACTAGTAAGAGATAGTTCCAACATGGATATTTTGGGACATGACACACAATAATCCCAATATCGTCACTCGCTACAATCCAAAGATTGATAAGAATATAAGAAAAATGGGAGTAAACTCCACTTGTGTATTCTCAAATGTCCAAAGACTGTCGTGTTTCTATCACAAAAAGGTATTTATAGTATAAAGAAAATTGGCTCGAAACAACATAAAAGTAACCAGCCTAAAAATTTTAAGCTGCTTAAGTACACCGTTGACTTTATGGAAATACATTGATGGGAATCAAACCTTTGGATCCAGCAGTGCGGAAATCAAATTGAACAAATGAGCCTAGACACCCACATATTATTTTATTTATCTAAAAATAATTTGCCTTTTGATAAGAGTAAATTAACCCTTGTAAATCATAGGCGTTAATGATGAATTTATGTAGTCTTTTGAATAAAATCAATGCGGATTCAGTACTTAACAAATAAATATATCAGTTTCAGGGTATAATAGCAAAGAGAAGTAGAAAAGATAACAAAAGGAGCATGATTGAAGCTTAAAAGATCAAGTTAAAGCTACTTATGGACAACACAGGGAAAGCCACGCCCGTGTCATGAACCGTAGGCACACCTGAAGATGAAAGTTGCACTTGGAAAGGAAGCACGACTTGTGATATGGGTGTGCTTGAAGCCATGGCAGACGCTGCAAAGACGTGGAAAGCTCTAGAACTTGGCACGGTTTATAATCTAGCCGTGTTTCTAGCTGTGCCAAAAAACTGAACAAGAATGAGGAATTACAGATTATTGACTAGAGGGAGACACGGTTTGAAATCTGGTCGTATTGGTGGGCGTGTCAGGAGAATGTTATTCACTTGTCGAGATTCACTTGGAAAAGGAAAGATACAGTCGTATCTTTCCAGCTGAAGATGCTCGGCCATTCCTTAGGAAGTATAAATAGAACAACCCTAAGGAGAGGAGGAGGGAAGCGGCACAAGAAAACCCTAGACAAGAGAGTTGTTGCTAGAAGAGTTTTTGGATTTTAAGCCAAGATATTTCGTGTTTGAATTTCCTTATGGATTCAATTATTTTCTGTTTTGTTCTTTTTATTAGATTCATGAGTAGCTAATTGTTTCATACCTGGTCCATTGAGAAACCCTTGATTGTCATGTAACAGAATTGTTGATGTTCAATAAATTAATCCTAATCTTTGAGTTTATTCATGTTGCAATCATAGTTTGTTCATCTTGATATGTGCGCAATATTAGGATGGAATTAGATCTCTGTTATTAAGATTGAGAAATTGTTTAATAGAGTAGATCTAGCATGAATAAAAAGACCCCTTGTAATCCTAAAGATAGGTTATAGGAGGTTTTCTGTATTCAACGAGGTTATTGTGGTCTGGTTCAATTGAGAGTCCTAGGATTTTATTGCAATCTTAATTATGTTAATTAAAGAGATATCTTAATTGACTTAATTAGGATTAGAGATTATTGATCTTGAGAAAGACCCTAATCTAGTGTAAGAAACTTCGCAGATCAGAGATGTTGGGTATTAATCATTGGAAAGTTTAGAATTGAATAAAAGTTGCATGAGAATTAGGGGTAGATCTTGGTAGGGTATGTTTTGATCATTGAATTAATTAAGGGAGTGTTTGAATATATTTACTTTGTTCGTTTTATTCGTTTCTTTAGATTTAAGCAATAATTAGGACAATTTGAGATCATCAATAGTGAGAAGTTAAATTTGTAGGATAATCAAACACCCTACCATTGACAGTACAAACTAGTACGGAACAACTGATGCCTTTGGGTCGTCTCATCAGATTTCAATGCTAACATCAAATTCCTGATGACATATGTCTCCTCATCATCCTCATAGCCATCATCACCATAAAGCTCATCTCCTCCATCCGGTTCACAGCACACCTCATCATCCTCCTCTCTGTCAATAACATTGGCTGGGTTCCTACTGGGGCACTCATTGGAACGATGGCCCGGTTGATTGCACCTATAGCACTTTCCCATAACTGGTTTAACATAGGGATTGTTTTGTTTAGGTGCTTCCCTAATTTCCATTGGTCTCCTACTTACCCTCTTTCCTCTCTCTTCTCATTAACCTCACTTGGTACTTCCGGGACAGCCTTCCCTTTATCCGTACCTACTGTAAATGAACCCTTGTTCTTAAACCTTCGGTTACCCCCATCAAACCTATTGGTCTTCTCTTGTAGCATCATCTCTACCGAAGAGCCATGTTTTTCGCCTCATTGACATTGCGTAAAAACATGAACCCCCATCTTCTCCTCAATTTGCAACCTCAGCCCATCCAAGTATCTAGCCACCTGCTGTCCTTCGCATTCCCTAGATCATTCCTCTCAGCAAATCTCATGAATTCCACCGTATACTCAAACACTGTTCTCGGGCCCTGCCTACACTTCTGATACTGTTGGAACAATATTTGTTCGTAATCAGGAGGTAGGAAATCCCTTTGAATCAATTGCTTCATCCTATACCATGTCTGCACCAGTTTTTTTCCCTCTCTATATCGCCTATTCTGTAACCTCTCCCACCATGCCGAAGCCCTCCTTTCAATCTACAGGCCACTAACTTCACCCTACGATTCTCCGGCACTTCCATATAATCAAAGAAACGATCTACCTCTACCAGTCAATCTAATAAATCCTCGATGTTTCAAATTATCGGTAAAAGAGGGTATATCACCTTTAACTTGAAATCACTGGTGTCTCCTGATCATAGCCATGGTGATTCCTGCCATACCTACCACCACCGTATCCTCTCCGTTGTGGTTGTAGGATCCCGACCAGCCAATCATCGTCCTCCTCAGAATCCACATCACATACTTGGACCCTTTGATTTGCAGCGATAGGGCTGTTGATAGGAACGCCAAGACCAGGATTTGCCTCAGGTCGTACTCCCTTTACGTCTCTATCTCTGTTCGTATTGGCTCCCATCGCGTTGAAACGCTCAACCAAATCATCAAAGTGCTGTTTGAAACGCTAAAGTCTTTGATCCATGGGATCCAACACTACCTTTTGAGCTTGCACTTCGGTTATCAGAGTTTCCATATCTCGAGCAACGTCCGGAACATGACCGCCTCCCAAACTTCCGTCACCTGACATCTCCACAGGAATTTTCCTTGCTCTGATACCAACTGACGCAGCGAGTTAGTGTAAAGAAGCAATAGAATCACTCGACGAATGAATCTCGCACATACACACAAAACTAGGGTTGCGCACAACCCACAAATAGAGAAAATCCTCTCTCGAAGTGTATTTCAAAATATGAATAAAGTGTAACCCTAATATGTCTGACAAAAGAGTATTTATATTTCCTGGTAAAATACCTAAAAGGGGAAAATCTAAGCGTATACGTGGAAAATAAATAATAATATACGCGTCTGGAATCTATCGCATACACGGCCGTGTCCTAAACCGTGTCAGCCTCTGTGAAAGTCCTGCTGGAACACACAGTCGTATCTCAAGCCGTTCCCGGAACCGTGTCAGCCTCTGTGAAAGTCCTGCTGGAACACATGGCCATGTCTCAAGCCATGCCTGAACCCGTGTCAGCCTTTGTGAAAGTCCTGCTGGAACACACGGCCATGTCTCAAGCCATGCCTGAACCCGTGTCAGCCTTTGTCCTCACTATGTCCGCATCAGCAATAGTAATAATTTATTTATTTATTTTGAGAGCGAGATGGAGTTAGGTTGGTTTTAAGAAGAGAAAATTAATATTAGCGCTCAATTGGGCTTTACCTATCCTGAGGGAAGATTTCGGGGCAGCTGTTCGAGTAAAAGTCATTTATCTTTGCGGCAAATGGAGGGTGCCTATTCCCATCGGGGGCAGCACCGCTGTTACAAATATCAATAAATTTGAGCGATCATTAATTGACAAAGGGATAATGAAAAGAAAGATAATTTTTTATCAACCCAAAAGTTTAAAATTTTATTTTTATCATTTACATTGCATTTTCATGCATACATAAATGTTGTATTTATAGCATACACAATATCTATAAATAATTTGAATTCTCACATTTGAAGATCTTCCCAACAAACTTTATCCTCTCTAGTTATAAGAGAATTATAAGAGGAGAGAAGTTAAAGGGAGAATAGCAAGTTTTCTCCAATTATATTAGAGAGAATTTTAAGTGTTTTCTTCTTATATAATAAAAAGATGTTGTAATACTAAATTTCTCATAGTGATTCTTTTATTCCTTTTTGTGGTTTTTGGGTTACATATTTAAATATTATCATTTTAAAAAATTACAAAAATATTATCCAATAAAATTATTATTAAAATAAGTTACGAAGTCGCGGATCACATATGCGCTTTTAGTATCACTAGAAAATTTTACGTTGAAGACGTAAGCCAAGTTTGTGCCTTCAATACAATTTGCACTGTCCGTACCTTCAAGCAAAATGCTTGTAGCCATGGACTCGTCCGTGCCTTTCATACAACATCCCACCGTCTAATTTTTTATTCCATCTATACTTACTATTGATTTATAAACACGTGATGATAGTACAAAAACTAAGAAATATAAATACAATAAGAGTGAGAAACACATAGAAATACACAACACACAAAAAATACCCATTCACTCAGATCTAGTTTTTTTCTCGTTCTCGCACACAGGAAAGAGGAAGAAGAAAAAGTGATTTTGCACAAGATATTCCAAATCTAAGTGTTTCTAAATAGCTAATGAATTGTGGTATGTTTTTTTTTAGAAAAGTTAAAGTTTTTTTATATGTGTTTATATTTGATGTAAGGTTTTAGAAAAATATTTATGTAATTGCATATTTATAGAAAATATTACTCGTTGTTGTTCGATCATAATTTATTAAATATAATATATATAAAAGTTGCAATGCATAACATGTGATATTTAAATTTTTTGTATTAGAATGAGGATTTGCTACTATAAAGGATGTGAAATATATAGAGTATGGAATTTAAAGAATGTAGTTTTGTACGGATTTTTTTTAAATTAGTGGAAAAATATAATTAAAATTAATTTTGGACAAGTATTTAGAAAAACATTTTTTTTGAAATAATTGAAGGATAATCGAAGGAAAATTAAAAGTACAATTACAATTGAAATTAAAATTAAAATGAGAAATGAATGAATTTTTTTTTGTATAAATATTATTTTGAAAATATTACTCTAATTTTTTTTGTATAAATATTATTGAAAAAAAATAATTCTGATCAAAATTTGTAATATCTCAAATATTAAATAATTTTTACGATGTTGAAAAATGATACAGAAATGGTTGGAAATTTTAGCAGTGAAAAGGTTATGGAAAAATAACTTCTGACATGTTTTTAGAAAAAAAAAAAAAAACCATTTGGCAATAATGGGTAAAAAGTTAATATTTGAAATGTTATGAAATATTTTTTTTTCGAAATTTTTATAATGTTGTTATTGAAATTGTTATATTTATTTAAAAGCTTATAATTTATATACACTATAGATAGGGAAAAAATGACTAATTATGTGAAGCTGATGATCTTACATTTGGAAATATTGTAGCCAATAATTAGGAGCTGGAGTATGATAGAGATTTGCTAAAAAAGTTGAAATGAAGAAAAACATCAACTACGGCAAATTTTTATATAGAATATGTTACAGCATTGGAGTTGATCCAACCGAAATGAGGGTTAAGATAATTCACAAGCATCCTATATTCTATGGAGGTAATACATGTTATGCGTTGATGGCAATCAAAGACGACGAAGATGTTGAAGATTTTATGGAAAAGACTAAATCATATGGAGATCATGGCATACAATAATCATTCATCAGAATTTTTGAGAATTTGGGGTGAATTTGCATGTCCCTTTACGTGTTCCAACACATTCCAATATGCGCTAACTATATGGGTGGGGTGAATTGCATGTCCCTTTACATGTTCCAGTGTGCCGCTAGTGGATATCTAGCTGGTATAAACAATCCGTATCGACTAATGGGTACAATGTGGAGAAATCTATCTGAAGCCTACACTTGTAGCAATATAGTAGGCCTTTTAATCTCGTGCGTCGATGGTGATGATGCAAGACATAGTTAGCGATACAACCATGCCAGACATGCAAACCCCCCATTATATATCCCAACGATGTTGAAATGTTCGAGCCAAGGCAACCACATCACATAGACGAAGGCACTGGATTTATTAGCAAAGATAAATCCCCCTAAGAGTTGCAGTATGTATGCATGAGCAACTCGATGTATTTGCTCCACATCGGCATCTGGTGAAATCAACTAGAACATATCACAAAGCTATATCATATTAATGTGGCCCCCTTCCCACTAGACTTGGGTCTTGCCCCAGTAGTTCTTCACATATCACTCCCTAATCCAGGCAATGATGTGCCTAAAATGGAGTTTAAGCACATGCAAAACTAATTTGAAAAAAAAAAATCAAACAATGTCAATCAAACTAGTTTAACAATTGCACAATTCCTTAATATTTATAAACTAATTCTTAAACAATGGCGTGATCAATCTTAACCCCAATTATGATGATGCTCTGATACCAAATTATGATGTGCCTAAAAGGGGGTTTGAGCACATGTAATTAAATCAATCAACAATCACTAAAATGACAAGATCAATTCAGTTCCAAGGGGCATAAAAATTACGTGAACCCTAAATGTGAAAGATGATCTAAAGGCTTTATTTCAAGGTAATGAAAATTCACAATGATGAAATCCTCAATTGAATCATTAAATCAACTTAAAATACCAAGAGATTACTGATCTTCAACAATAAAAAACAAGGTCATATTCCTCCTTCCTAACAAGGTAATCCATGCACAAAATGAAGAAAATTTGGGTGGTTAGAACTAATGTCAAAACCAATCAATTTTTATAACATGATAGAATGAATTTCAAATGAAATCAAAATCTGACCAAGAACAATCTTAATCAACCTTATAAAACTCACTAGTGATGAAATGGAAACACAACAAAAAGGAATTGATATTACTCACAATTTCTCTTTATTGTAACTTGTCACAGTTTCAATTCTTGGTATTGAAATTGATAAGAGCAATTTCGATTTTAGGAAAAACCCTAACCTCACATGTGAAATGTGTTCTATTCTAAAAATTTTGGTAACTCCCTCAAAACCTTACTTAAGCAAGTATTTATACTTGCTCCTTTAGGGTTAAAAAGTTCCACAAAATTACAACTATGCCACTTATAGGTGGCCGGTCCTAAAACTCAATTACAAGCAAATAAAAGTAACCCCAAAATATTACAACATAAATAGTCTAAGTAATTATAATTACAAATAAAAATAGTCTTCATCATGCTAGCTCTTCCATATAACTCGTCTGCAGCTCATTGTCGATTTAGGTCGGTCCATGGATAACCTACAAGCTAAGTCTTAGTGAGTTGGTCCATCACCCTATAAAGCATGATAAGTGTGTCTGTTGGAATATACAATACATAAATAAGAGAAAGAGGTTGGTAAACAAATAATTCTAGGGTCGATGTGCCCTCATTGCCAAGATTTGAAATCCATTGGCTCTTGTCCTAATGATAGGTCTCGACGGATTTTGATTCTTATTAGGTAACTACTCCTTATAAACTTTCTGTCCATCTACAAAGAATCCCAACTAGATCTCCACATCCTATAACATGATTGTAAACTCCCCCATCGACATGTCGAATGTGTTCGTCTCTAGACGTTATTGCTCCACCAATGCTATAATCATGTGCCAATCAAGGGGTATGTATGGCAAACAACTCATACCTTCGAAGCTAGCCAGCTACAATTTATGGCTCCATTTGAGTATCGAAAGGGATGGTATGTTCATCGCAATGAAGTGACAACTCACGTTGCCAAACTGTGAGGGTTGTTTAATCCTGTGCCAATAACATGTGAAATGTTTTCCTATTTCTACTGCAACATAAACTAATAGATAAGTGAAACATCAGTACCTCTCCATCTTAGATAGCTTGTGATCGATGACTTGCCTACTGAGTCAAAACTAAAGGATCAAAAGATCTAGGCTCCATCTATTATGCAAAACCATACAAATATTTTCACTTTGCAACTCATACTTAATTTTCGTTAATTAATTGTACAAACAATTAATTAACGACATATTAAGCGACTAGTCGTATTTAATTAATGGATAAATGTTAACTACTTAATTTTATGACTAATATTATAAAACCATACAGATATATTACATTTGCAATGAATACAAAAATTTTCAGTAATTAATTTTTTAACTCATTCTATAAAACCATACAAATATTTCACTCTACAACAAATACAAATTTTTTTATTAATTAATTTTATAACAGTTAATTAACGATTAATCACCTTTAATTAACAGATAATTAACAAATACTTACTTTTATGCTTAATTCTACAAAACCATGTATTTTTCACTAATTAGTTTTATAGCAATTAATTAACAATGTGTTAACCACCAATCCCATTTGATTAACAAATGATTAATAACTAATTAATTTTATAGCTCATTCTACAAAACCATACAAGTATTTTCACTTTGCAATAAATTACAATTTTTTTTCACTAATTACTTTTATAACAATTAATTAATGACTAATTACCTTTAATTAAAAATAATTAACAACTACTTACTTTTATGCCTAGTTCTACAAAAACCATATAAATATTTTCATTTGTAATGAATACAAAATTTTTCACTAATTAATTTTATACCGATTAATAATGGCATATTAACAACTAATCACCTTTAATTAATGATAATTAACAACTACCTATTTTTATGATTAATTATACAAAACCTTACAAATAATTTTTATATGCAACAAATAAGAAATTTTTTACTTGTTAATTTTATAACAACTAATTAATGAATAATTAAGAACTATTTAAGACTAATTTTATAAAACCATACAAATATTTTTATTTGTAATCAATACGAAATTTTTTGCTAATTAATTTTATACCAATTAGTTAATTACTAATCACTCCTAATTAATAGTTAATTAGAAATAACTTAATTTAATGACTACGTTTACAAAAATACATTATAATAAAATATGTACATAATTCATTTACTAATATTAAATAATATATATTTAAAATTATTAAATTACTAATTAATAGTTAATAATAAAAACTATTATTTAATAAAATTTATGCAGTTTATATATTTACATGTCTTCTTTTTTTTTTTGCATTTATCCAAAGTATGTATAACAGCAACAAAAATAATTTTTTTTGAGAAAACATACTAAGATCTTGATGAAAATATTTCCACACGTTGAAATAAAGTAAAACATGTGTAAAATATAAATTATGGAAACAAAATTTTTCAAACAATGATAGAGAGTAGATTTACAAAGGAAATTGAAACATGGAAATGTGAAATTATGAACTGAAGATTCGTATTTATATTAGAACTATCAGTGTAAATTTTTTCTGTATATTACTGTGTAAATTTACTATATCATTTTATAGGTTTACAAACATACTTTTGTAATAATTTCATAAGTTTGTAGTTTCTTTATAGGTTTGCAAGATAATATTTGATAGGTTTGCAGGAAAAAAAAAATTACCTACAAGCATTCTGCACCTTCAATGTAATTATACTAAAAGCGCATATCAAGTTTGTACCTTTAACGTAAAATTTTCCAGTGATACTAAAGGTACATACGCAATTCGCGACTTTACAACATATTTTAGTAATAATTTTTATGGATATAATATTTTCGTAATTTTTTTAAAATGATAATATTTAAGTATGTAACCCCGTGGTTTTTACCCTAAATTATTTAAGGGCTTTTCACTAAAATCTATGGATCCATTTTTTTTTTGTTATTATTATTTCAAATTTATTAGCCATGATCTCGCTTTATCCGATCTATATTCACAATAAGTGGTATTAAAGCCTAACTCAAGTGTATATATCTACTTATCATATGCTTTGTGGTTTTCACTAAAAGTGGATCCTTCACATTAGAAAATAAGTTAGATTATTATTTACCCTTGAGAGGTATTGAGTAATATTCATGTGCACCATCACCATTCATGTGAAATAGTGGAAGCTAATTTCTTAAGCACAAAATAATAGTGATAGAAGCAATGATAGCAAAATTTGAGATTGAAAATTTTAATGGAATAATTTTTCGTTATGGGAATTGAAGATGAGGGAAATTTTGTGTAAAGATAAAAGTCTAGTGGCTATTAACACAAAGTTGATAGATTTCATAGTGATGCTAAGTGGTTTTGAAGGGAGGGGGAATGCAAAATTACAAATCTTCTTTTGGGAATTAGTAGATGGAATATGTCATGCATAGTGGAAAAAAAAGGGGAAGCAAATGAGATTTAGGATCACCCCTTCCCCTTTGTTATATGGGGGCCCAAATCACCCCAAAAAAAAATTTTCCTTAAGGGAAAAACTTTTTACTCTTCTGATATGAGAACCCATTTAAAGGGTTTTGACCCATGTTAACACTTTAAACACTCTTTTATCTCAACTCACATAAATTGGGTTAAAAAATAAAAGTCAATTGAGCTTGTTGAACTTATACTTCAAAGTTCCCTTTCCATACAATAAACTTATCACAAGGGCAAAATAATGTTTTTTTTTTAAATGCACTACATTGCTATTCTAGAAGAAAAAGGGGTCGGTGCTAAAGTAAGGAAGATGGGCAAATAATTACTTTCTGAGTAGAGGCCTTAGTAGGTTGTAAGGGGGATAATTAAACATGGCTTAAGGGGGATCCAAAATCATGGTAGATCAAATTTAAGAATAAAAAAAATTTTAAAAATTTACTATTTTTAGGGGCAACTAAGGTTACTTGAAAAAGGATTTTTGGGAAATTTTAAAAAAAAAAATTTTCCCAAACCCCTTAAAGGGAAAAACCGGGGTGAAATTTTAGTGAGGGAAATGCTTTTTTTTTTAAACCCAATTTTAAAAAAAAACTGAAAGTGGGAAAAAAGTTTTTGTTTAATGTCTAGATTTTGAAAAGGGGCTATTTTTCACATGCCCTTTTTAAAAAGAAAAGGGGGTTCCCAATCATATAAACCAAAACCTTAGGAAAATTTAGGGTAGAATTGAAATTGATCTTTTGGGAAAGATTTTTTGTTATTTGGGTCAAGCAAAAAGATATAGTACAATCTCCCACTATTCAAGAATTGGGACATGAAAAGGGGCCCTTTAAAAGAAATTTGTTTTTCTTTTGAAAAAATGGGATGATCTTAGATGCAAAGTTAAAAATTGAAAAAAAAGATCATAAACCTGGGTTAGAGGAGAACTTAACTTATGAAGAGAAAAAAAATATTTGTAAAATTTGTACATTTTAAAAGGGGAGAGACTTTTTAAAAGAAGAAAAGCATCAATTGCTTTATTTAAGTTTAAGTGAAAAAATTCTATGAAAATTTCCCATAAAAAAATTTGGGCCCACTTATCTGAAAAAGGAATGAGGTTTTCTTTTTGAAAAAAATTTTAAAATTCTTATTTCCCCAAAAAGGGTTTCACCATCTTTTGTAAGAATTATTTACTATTTTAGCCACTCAATTAAATTTTTAAAATATAAATTCTAGAAGCAAAATAATTCTAAAATTGGTTCACTTTGATGAGGGTAAAAAACCAAATTTCTATCTTTAGGAGGCCCAAAAGGATTCCTTTTGTCCTTCATTGGGGATTATTCTAGGGATGATGAGAGTTTCTATGAAGGGGAAAAGCTTTTTGTTTTTAAAGTCTTCAAAGAACGGTTTAACTTTAAATTTGGGAAATAAGATCAAGTGTTAAAGGAAAAAATTGGGGGAAAGGGGGAAAAACGCTAGTGATGAATTTGTAAAATTCTATTTGTAAGAGGGACCCAAAAGGGAAATTTTCACTCCCAACATACAATCCATAAAAAAATTGGGGGGTTTAGCAAAGCAAATGAATAGGATTCTTTTTGGAAAGAACCGAGCAAATGTTGGGGGGTTACGGGCTTAGAAAAGGGAATTCTGGGTTTAAAAAGCAATCAAACTCCCTATTATTCATAATCGAGTCCCATCAATAGCGTTTTTAGTTTAAAGACATCGATAAATTTTAGGGAAATAGTAAACTAGTTTTTTTTACAAACCTCCAAATATTTTGGAAGTCCAGTGGACATGAGGGTACAATGCCTAAGAAAAAAAAATTTAGAAAAAAAATCAAGGAAATGTTTATTCTTAGGATATGTTGATGGAAAAAAAAAGGGGTTTTCCCCTATGGGCCCCCATACTAGCTTGGTTATAGTTGGTACGAATGTTATATTTATAAAAAGAAAGCTATAAGTAAAGAAAAAAAATTATACCATCATGGGAAAAATTTAGAGACTAAAATTTCCCTAGGGGGTGGGGTTTTTTAAAATAAGATTATTCCTTTAAAGAAAGCCCCAAAAGTAAAAGGGAATTGGATGTAAAAATCCAAAAGCCTAAGATTAGTAAGTCAAATTATTGAGAAAAAGCCCCAAAAATTTGGGGCCCCTTTGATTATCTTTTTGGGGGAGTTTGTTGCTTTATTGTTTTCTAACAAAGGGTGGAGAGCCACCCAACTTTCCAAGATGCAATGAATAGTTTAGTTATATTCAATGGGTGAAAAAAATGAAAGAAAAAATTTAAAAGCTTTCATGAAAATAAATCTTGGGTTTTTGGGCCCACTCCCAAACAAGGAAGAAACCCCCATTGAAAAAAAATGGGGTTTTTAAGATTAAGAGAAATAATGTGATTGGGTTTTAGAGTAAATATTGTGAAAAAATTTGTGGAAAATGGATAGGTTAAAAAAAAGGAATTGACTCAAATGAAATTTTTTTCCTTGTGATTGACCCACAATGTTTGGGTATTTCCTAACAATGTGTGTATATATGATATAAAACTGGATTAGTAAAATTTAAAGGCAGTTTTTTTTTAATGAAATCTTCAAAAAGAAATTTAAATCCCTCAAACCCAAAAGGTTTTGAAGAAAAAAGGAAAGGAAAAACAGGGTTTTAAAGGTTGATCAATCTATATACGATCTAAAAAAAAACGCGAAGTTGTTGTCCCAAAGAGATTTGTTTTCCTTATCAGGGCCCTTAGATACAAAATATTTAATTTTGGGACTCTTGCACATATTAAAAGTGTTTGGTAAAAAAGGTTTTCATTATTTTTGGTTATTGTATGTAACAACTTTGGAAAGTGACCCACTAAACATGTTTTAAAGGGTTAAAGGCCCAAAATTCTAGGGAGTTTAAAAACAAAGGGCCCTTATAAATAGAAAACAAGTTTTCAAAGGAGCAAAAATTTCCATCGAGATATAAATAATAGGAAAATTTGACTTTCTAAAAAAAAATTATTTAAATAAAGGGTGTTGTGTTGTTTCAAAAAGGGCCAAGTTTTAAACCCAATTTCTATTACCCCTGTTAATTTCAAGTTTCCTCTATTTATGAGTCCTAAAAAATGAAAAAGGGGGAGGGGAAATGCCCTTAAGTTCCATAGGGGGGCATCAGTAGGGGTAGTTTGATTTTCACTATGATTTGTAAAAGGGCCCAAACATTGCGCAGCAATGGGTTTGAGTAAGTTGGGGCCCCTACCCCCAATTTTGGAAAAGGCTTTGGAAAGTAAAAGGGGATCTTAAGAAATATTAAGGGGACCTCCCCATGTTGCATTATGCTTTGGGAGAATAAAAACTTCATTGTCAAAGGATATGTTAATTTATTTGTGCAAGAGATTTTGTTTTAAAAGCAAATCCAAAAACTAAAATATGTTTTTAACACTTAGCTAGAAAAATTGAAAGGGTTGGGTTTTTAAAAACTATAGTCAATTATTGCCACTTTAAATAACAATAGTAGAATACATAGAAACTACACAAGCTAAAAAAAGAAAGCTATATGGTTAAAAATGGTTTTTGGCAGAACTTAGGCACAAACAAGAAAAAAATTGTTTTTTTTGTGTTTGAAAAAAGTACCTTGCATCTTGTGGGGAAATCTGGGTTTTCTTTCAATGAAAAAAACATATCAGTGTAGTACCATTTTAAAGGGCTACCTTTAAATGGTTTTTTGAGAAAGAGATTAGGGAAAGGAAGTTTAATTTTTTAAAAGAAAAAATTTTTAAAAAAATTTTTTTGTACCATGCACAACACATTTTCATGCATGAAATTAAAGGTTTGTTCTCATTATACACAACATCTTAAATGGGTTTTAAATTTTTTTTGTCCATGCACAACCCTTTTTAGCATGTTTAAATGTTTGTGTTCTAAATATACACAACATCTATAAATAGGTTTGAATTTTTTTCCATTTGAAAAACATCCCTAACAAATTTTTATCTTCTTTTGTTAAAAGGATAATTGTAAGAAGGGGAAAATTTTAAAAAGAAAATAGTGAGTTTTCCCCTATTATTTTAGAGGGGAAAATTTAAAATTATTTTTTTTTAAAAATTTAGGGGAAGAGGTTGTAATTTTAAAAATTGTTTTTTTGAAATTTTTTATCATTCTTGAAATTTTTTCCCTTTAAATTATTTAAGGTTTTTTTCATGTAAAATATATGTCTATTTTCTTCGATTATCATTATCTCAAATTTTTTAGCCGCAATCATGTCTCCCCAAAATTTTACTTTCGGAAGCAATATTTTAATTCTTCCCAACCCTTTTACTATCCAATTTCTGTGGGGGTAGAAAAAAAACCCTTCCCTTTTAAAAATTTTTAAAGTTGGTGGCCAAAAAGTTCCCAAGGTTTCCCTTATTAAGGCCACAATGAAAAAAACCAAAATTTGATTCCCCCCTGAAGCTTGGACTCAAAAAAAATTGGGATATTTCCCCTGGATGGGTTTTTTATACCCCCCCTATTAAGCAAAGGGAATGGTAAAAAGGGTTTTCCTTTAAGTAGGGTTGAAAGGGGGGCCCACTCATTGGTTTTTCCAAAAATTGGGGACATGTTATTGGAGCGAAAAGCAAACTTGAAAAATGGCCATTATGGTGGATGGGGGAATTGGGATATTTATAAGTGTACAGACGAGGGAATTTCCAAATATTTAAATCAAAATTAAAATTATTTATGTATATATATTTAATTTGAAAAACAACAAAACTTTTTTTTTTGAATTTAATAATTTTTTCAATGAAAAAAAAAATTAAAAAAAAATGCTTGAAAAAAAAATTTTTGGATTTAGAGTTAAAAAACAATTTGATGTAAATATAAGTATCCTTTGATTTTTTTTTTTTTTTTTTTTAAAACAATGGCTTTTCAAAAGTTTTAAAAAGTAAAAAAAATTACTACAAAAATAACAATTTTTTTTTGGGTTTTAATTAGCAAATCAATCATTTTAGAAAAAAAATTTTCATTTTCTTAATTTTAAATTATAAAAAAAATTATAAAGTGTTTAAATTGTTATTTTTTTCTAATATTTTATATAATTTAAGGTTAAATATTTTTTGTTTAAAATTTAATTTTTTTATTTATGAAAATCTATTAATAAATAAATTGTAACTTAAGATAATTTATTTAGTTTCTAAATTTTTAAAAAAAGGGAAATTAAATTTCTATTATTTTTTTATGAAAAAAAAAAAATAAAAGAAAAAATTTAAAAAGAAAAGTTTTAAAAAGTAATAAATGCAACTTCAAAAAAAAAAAAAAAAAAGGGACTTTGATGGGGAATTGAACCTATGACTTTTATTATAAAAAATTTTATAGTTACTCCCTATGTCTTTCACTTTTTTTTATTAAAAACTCTCCCCCCCCCCCCCCCCCCCCCCCCCCCCCCCCCCCCCCCCCCCCCCCCCCCCCCCCCCCCCCCCCCCCCCCCCCCCCCCCCCCCCCCCCCCCCCCCCCCCCCCCCCCCCCCCCCCCCCCCCCCCCTTTTTTTTCCAAACCCAAAAAGGGCCCATTTTTTTTTTTTTTTTTTTAACCAAATTTAAAAAGTCCAGTTTTGAAACATTTTTTGGTTTTCTTAAAATTTCGGGAAATTCGATTAACTTTTTAAAAAAAGGCCATTAATGAGGGTTGATTTTGATCATGTTTAACTGCGATTTTATTTGATTTTTTCGACTCCAATTTATTGGTTTGGTGATCACAGTTTGGGGGAAAATTAAAATAAAAATTTTGTATTTAAAAAATTTTTGATGTTTTTGAATCTTTTTTTATATATTTTTTTCGGTTCTAATAAAAATTTAATTGACTTTAGGTTCGGGGATTTTTTTTTGAATAAAAAGGAAAGGGAATTGCTAAAAGGGGGAAAAATTGTTATATGCCCTTTTTTTTTATCCCCAAACCTTTAACCCTTTTCATGATTTTAGCAGTCGGGTTTCTTTCCCTTAAGAGAGAAAAAGGTGAAAAATTTTCAATCATTTATATTTTGAAATAACAAGGGGTAATTAAATTTATGCGATCAATGGAGGCTCTTTTATCTTTTTTTTTTTTTTTACTTCTTTTTAAATTCCTTCTTTCCCTTCCGATCCCTTCCATTCATTCTTTTCATTACCCCTACTTCCCACATCTAAGCAATCATAAAACCCAATTATCACTTTTGGGTTTAAAATTTTGGAATGAATAGAATGAATGGAATAAAACGGTATCACAAAGGAATTTTTGACCCAAATTTTGTTTTTTAAAAATTTTCTACAAAATGGAATAAAATGAAAATTGATTTTTCCCATATTTATTAAATTACACTTAAATTTGAAATAGAAGGGAAATTTCAATTGGTATCGTAAAGGTAATTCAAAGGGCCCTTTTCCTTGTGTTTAAAAATCCTCAGGGAAATATAATAGAATGGAAAAAATATATAATGGTTTTGTAGGTAAATGGGTCAAATTTAAACAGTGTAGTCACGGTGGGCTACTTTAATCTTCACACTACATTTTGGATCGGGGAGTAATGTGGGGATGGCAAAAAAAAAGGGATGATAAAGGATAAAAAAGAGGGGAAGAAAAAATTAAACAATCCTAGAAAACTCAAACACATTTGTGATAGGTAAATAAACCCTTTAAAATATAAAAACTCTATTTAAAAATTGAAAGAAATGATGTTAAATTTGGTCCGGTGGGAGTAATGGCTTTTTTTTTTTTAAAAAATTATTTTTCTGGCCCAAAAAGGATGGGGGCTTGGGGTATTTATGGGAAATTTTTAGCCATAGATGTAATTCATAAAATCAGGCTAATCTTAAATTTGTCAAAATTAAACCCCCCCTTTTAAATCAGAAAAGCATGAAATTGGTCATGATGAAAACCAACCCCAATAAAGGCCCTTTTCTTTAGGTTTTGAAAGTCTTATAGGAAATGTTGATTTTTGTAGCCCATTCCAAGGGGCCCCTATCTAACCCTGCAATGTAAAAATTTGCTCCTAATCTTTCCCAAGGTATAAAACTTGACTTTCGGGTTTTTTAAATCATTTAACCCAAAAAGGTCAAACCCAATAAATTTAAATGGATATAAAAACTCAAAACTCCCTTTTTACCCCTTTTTACCGATATTTATAAATTTAATCCCTTAAAACTTGTAATGTAAAAAAATATACACCCCTTTGGAGTTTAAAAAAGGTTTATTTAATTAATTAAATTTAAAAGGAGTATAGTGAAACTGATTCCCCCGTGACAAGGCAAAAAAAAAATTTTAAAATTAAGCTAAAATTATCAAGTTTTGGAATCGGTTTTTAAATTTTTTTTAAAAATACTTTTAAAAATAAAAAAAGGGAAAGGGAAAACCTAGAATCCACTTTTTTCTTTCCCAAAAATTTTTTAATGTATCAAATGTACTTAAACTCTTTTTCTTTGTAACAAACAATGGCTTCTTATTTTTAAAATTTTGATTTTCCAAAATTTTTTTTAAAGGGTTTATCCTACCCGCTTTGTTTGTATAGGTTTAGCTTTAAAAAAAATTTTTAAAAGTTTTAAATTTTTTAAAATTCCCCAAAAAATTCGGTTTTGGATAGGGATTTTACTTGCTTTAATGGTCTAGTTTAGTTTTAAGGGGTTTTTTTCTTCAAAAAAACTTTGAAACATATTTTTTATTTAATCCAATTTAAAAAATCAATTTTTTTTTGGGAAAAAATATTTTTTAATTTAAAAATCTTAGTAACCCTTTATCCCCCAAAAATTAAATTTCATTTTTCCCCCCCCCCTTTGCAAATTTTGACAATGGACTAACTTTCAATCTATTTTTTTATACTTGTATATTTATCAGCTTTTTCTTACAATGGTTTATCATCAAAATACAAAAGATGATCAAACCTAACCCTTGGGAGTGCGCAAGTCAATTGGCTAGGGTGTGGCCCCTTTATCCTTTCCCAGTGGGGGCATCTCGTTTTGTTTTGGAGGTTTCTCATAGGGAAACACGAGGTGTTCACGGCCCCCAAGGACAGGTTTTAAACTTAACGGATACAGGTACGGCTAGAGACCGGCCGTGTGTTCCAAACGTGTGTTTAGTATAATTTCCACAGAAGTTACCCCGGGGGTCCCGGCCCTGGCCAGAGACAACCCACCCTTGTTTCCAGTATAATTCTCACGAAGCTTAAAAAGGCCCCCAAAGGCAACCGGCCGTTTTTACTAAAAGTCGGGCCCCACGCCCAGGAAAAAAATACACGGCCTAGAGGCCCCGGCCGTGTATGCGTTTAAATTATAGACGTGTATTTTCTTTTTTTTTTTCCACGTTTTCGCTTTGATTTTTCCCCTTTTTGTATTTTAAGGGGGAGTATATATACTCTTTTTTCAGACATGTTAGGGTTTACATCTTATTTTATTTTTAGAATACCCTCGTGAGAGAAAAATTTTTCCTTTTAAAAATTGTGGCAAAACCCTTGTGTGTGTTGTGAGATTTATTCGTTGAGTGTTCCCCTTGTTCTCTACGCTAACCCCGCTGGGCAGTTTGGGATCCAAAAGCAAGGAAAATTTCCTGTGGAGATGTCAGGGGGACGGTAGTTTGGAAGGGGGGGTATGTTTCCCAAAAGGGTTTCCGGGGGTTTGGGGGCTCTTTCGAACCCAAGTGCAGGCTCAAAGGGTAGTGTTGGTTTCCTGGATTAGAGACTTGGTTTTTTTCAAAAAGTGCTTTGATGATCTGGTTTTTAAAAGGGTTTTAGCGGATTTGGGGGGAAACCAAAATTTTAACAGGGATAAAGACGTTAGGGGGGTTTCAACCCGGGGAAAAAACCCGCTCTTGGCGTTCCTTTTCAACAACCTATCGCCGCGAATCAAAAAGGGGCCCAAACGTGTGTGTGGGGTTTGTTTAGGAAGACGATTGGCTAGTCGGAAATTTAAACAACCACAATGGGGGAGGTATGGTGGTAGTGGGGTTCCGCAGGAAAACTATGGATTTTTTCAAGGAGAAACCCGCGATTTTTTAAATTAAAAGGGGAAAATACCCTCTTTTACCCGGGAATTTTGAATATTTAAAGGGTTTATTAGATTGGCTGGCGAGGAAAAATGTTTTTTTTGATTATATGGAAGTGTGGGGGATTGGAGGGTGAAGTTAGTGGCCTATAGGTTTAAAGGGGGGGGCTTGGCATGGTGGGAGAGATTACAAAATAGGCGGGTATAAAAGGGTAAAAACCGGTGCAAAAGTGGTATAGGATTTTTTAAAAGGGTGATTCAAAGGGATTTTTTTCCCCCTGAAAACGAACAAAAACTATTTAAACAGTATCAGAAGTTTTAGACAGGGTTCGAGGGGGGTGTATAGTATACCCGGGGAAATTCTTTAGATTGGCTGAGAGGAATGTTTTTTGGGAGAGTGAAAGGGAAAAAAGTGGCTAGATATTTGGATGGGCCCGAGGTTTCAAAAATTTAAAGGGGGAAGATTGGGGTTCATGTTTTTCGCAATGTCAACGAAGCGAAAAAAAAAAAATGGCTCTTCGGGCAGAGTTATGCTGCAAAAAGAAGACCCCATAGGTTTTATGGGGGGAAAAAGAAGGTTTGAATTTAGGGGTTCAAAAAGCTGGTACAGGTAAAGGGGGAAGGGCTGTCTAGGAAGTACCAAGTGGGAAAAACGTAAAAGAGATGATAGAGTGGTAAACGGAGGCTAAAGGAGACTAGGGAAAACAAACCCAAAAAGAACAAAACCCCCATGCTAAAAAAATTATGGAAAGTGCTATTTGGTGTAATCAAAAAGGCCCCCGAAACCAATGAGTGCCCCAGTAGGAGACCAAATCAAAGTTATTGACAGAGGGGGGGGATGATGGGGTGTTTTTGAAGGGTGCAGGAGATGGTTTTTGGTGATGATGACTATGGGGATATGGGACCTTCGTCATAAAACCTGTTTTTGCACCGGGAAATGTGATGAGAAAACCCAGGAATCAGTTGTTCCGCACTAGATGTTCTATTGATGGTTGGGTTTTTTGATTTGATTGTGGAAAGTGGGAGTTGTGAAAAATTTTTATTGGTTTTGGAAACGGTGAAGGCATTGAAATTGCCGACTGGAAAAAAAATCCCAACCCATAAAACTATTAGGTAGATTAAAGCAGCTGAAAAAATCGAAAATAAAAAGGGGCGATGGGAAGGTACCTTTCTCTATAGGGAAGTAAGGGACGAGGTTATTTGTTTACATCGTGGGTATGGATGCTTTCCATTCTTCTGTTTTGGGGGGCCTTGGCAGTTTGATTTTTATGCCCAAACATGAAGGAAGGGAGAATGTTTTCCGAAATAAGGGAAGGATGGGGTGAAGTTTGCTCTTCTACCTCTAAAGTTAACAAAAACCCCCCCCTAAAAATTTAAAGTTGGGAAAAACGTTCCCCTTTCCCCACTTTCACCCAATCTGGAGGGGGGAGATGGAGGAAGCAATTAAGGGGGAAAAAAGTCCATGCACTAATTTTTCGCCAGGTGATGATAGTGGGGAAGGGCCAAAGTAAATGCTCAGGAGTTGCCAGCAGAAATGAAAAGGAAACTATTGGAGGGGGTTTAAGGGATAACATCCAAGGGTTACCTGATGGATTACCTCCCATGAGGGGTATCCAAATCAACCCTTTATTGATTTCCCGGAGGGTTTGTCTACCCAAAACCCTTTCCCCATTAAAAGAATGAGTCCCAAAAAAAAGAAATATTGCAGGGGAAAGGGGCAGGAACTACTTTTAAAAGGGATTCATCAGGGAGAGCATGAGTCCTTGGGATTGTGCCCCCCTTGTTTTAAATCCAAAGAAAGATGGGAGTTGGCGTATGGGTGTTGACAGCAGAGCAATCAATAAAAAAACCTTTTCTTACAAATTCCCATTTCCCAAAGGGGGAGGACATGTTAGGGTTGTTTGAGTGGGGGTAAAATTTTCTCCAAAATCGGGCTGAGAAAATGGCTACCATCAAAATTTGAATTCAACCAGGGGGTGAGTGGAGACAGCCTTTAAAACCAAAAAGGGCCTGTATTTAATTTGGGTGGTCATGGGCCCTTTTGGGCCCTTTGCAAAAACCCCCCAAACCTTATGTGTATTATGAAACAGGTACTTAAACCCCTTTTTTGATCCGTTTTGGTTTGTAGTTTACTTCGACGATTTTCTTGAAACTTAGCAAAAAATGAGGAGGGGAAAACATTAATCATGTAGGAAGTGTTGAAGGTTCCCTTTTAGGGAGAACATGCTATTTGTGAATTTGAAAAAATGTGTATTTCCCCTCTAGGAAAGGTTTCTGTTTTTGGGGGTTTTTTGTTAGTGGGGTTTTGGGGAAAATTTCCCGTGGGTTTTTTGAGGGTAAGGAAACATTTGGAATGGGGTCATTTTTCCCAAAACCCTAAGGAGTTGAGAAGGGTTTTCCCAGGGTTGGCGGGTTTTATAGAGGTTTAAATTAAAAATTTCAGTACCATTGCTGGGACCCATGACGGGTGCTTGAAGAAAGGGAAAATTCTAGTGGAATGATTTAAGCTAAAAGGGGTTTTGGGTTTCTGAAAGAAAAGTTGTGAATTTTTTCCCCCGTTCTTGCATTAAATGACCTTTGAAAATTGTTTAAAATGATTTTTGATGCAAGTTTGGGGGGAATAGGGCAGACTATCCGGAAAGGAGGGCCCCCTTGCTTTTCCTTTTAAGTAGAATTTTTGCGAGCCTTTGGGGGCAATTTGGTCCCATATGACAAAGAGTTCTATTCAGTTGTGGTGCTTTGAGGGGGCCCCGGGAAAACCATTACTTAGGGGCAAAAAATTCGTGCATATTCTGGTTGTGAAAGCCTTTAAAAAAAACTTTTAATAATCAGGGCCAGGATTAGCAAAAATATGCCGAAGATGGTTTAATTTTTTGCCCCGAAGTTCCCCTTTTAAATTTAAAGTAAAAACGGGAACTAAAAAAAAAGTTGCAGAGCCCCCCCCTTTTTTGCAAGGAGCCCGTTTTAGTGGGAAATTCATATTGAAGTGGTGGGGGTTTGGGAAAATATAAAAGACCCCCTTTTGGGGTGATAATGATTTTAAGGAAAATGGGGGGGAGGGGGCGGAAAAAAAGCCTAGCAGTGAGTTTCCCTATTTTTTGATGGGTAATTTTTGAAGGGAAATTTAAATGTGTATTCTAAATTTTTCTTTGAGGGACAAGTTAGATCCGTGACTTAATGGGGGGGATTTAAAAGGGGCATCTGGGAAAAGGAAAAAAATCATTTCGCAGTCAGTGAAGATACTACGGCCACACGAGGCGTGATGTTGGGAGGGTTTTCCCCCCCCCCCCCAAAAAGATGTTATACATGGGCCGACGTTCCCAATGGCGGCCCAAAAAAACTTGCCTATCACTCCCGCTTTCCCCGTTCCCAATTTAAAATTGGGAGGGTTTTTCCATGGACCTTTTTCCCGGGAAAAACCCTGTAACCCAAGGGGGGTTGACTCTGTTTTTGTTGGGGTTTATTTGGTTTTCCAAAAATTCCCCCCCCCCCCCTTTTCCCCTGGTTTGGGAAAATTGCGTTTCTTTGGTCATTGCCAAGTTGTTCTTTGAGGAAGTGGGCGGCCCGGGGCCCCCATGGGGTGCCTAAATCCATTACGTCAAATTTTAAAAACAGCAAAAAATTCCCGAGGCCCCTTTGGGAAACCCTTTTTGGGAAGTTGTTTCATTCCCCCCTGAAAATATAGCAGGGGCAGCCAAAACCCCCAAATGGGAAAGGGGCAGAAGAAAAATAAAAAATGAAACTTTGGGGGAATCTTAATTAGGACTATTTGTGGTGAGAAAAAACCCGAAAGGGGTTTTTTTTTGGCTCGGCGGGGAGTTTGCTTTTTTTGGGGTGTTACAGGGAAAACAAGGGAAATCCCCTTTTTTATTGTCTATACCAATATCCTTTAAACCCTGCTTTGGATTTTATCAAACTTCCCCAAAAGGGGAATATTTCCCCCAAAAAACTAAAGAACCCAGCCGAAAAAATTTCCCCCAAAAATACCCCCCCCCGGGCCCCCCCCCCATTTGGGGCACTCCCAATTCTAAGTACCAAAAACCCCCGGGAACTGACAAGCATGAAGGAACAAATGTTTTTAATGGGTGTATCCGGTTTGGGTTTTTTACGCAAGGCGGTTTTTTGTTGGAAAAATTAGCAAGGCTTCCCAAAATAAAAATTAAGGTCCCTACCAGAAGTGCAAAAAAAATCAAATGATAATGCCCTTTTTGTGGTTGGTTTACCGAACACTAGGGCCCTTTCCAAAAAAATTTAACCCCCTCGTGATTTTTCTTTTTCCCCTTGTTGAAGGTGTTATATCCAGTTGAGAAATCTTTCCCGGGGGTTCGGGGTTCTTCTTTGGAGGGAGAGAAAAAAAAGAATTTGGCGGTAAAAAAATCGTTTAGAGAACAAAGAGGCGTACACGGCCCTAAGGAGCCCCGGCCTTTGGGGGTTTTAATTTTTTTTAACAAAGGGGGTTACAGGGAAGACCAAAAAGAAACGGCCTGTGTTTCATTTTAATTTTCACCGAAGTTTTGGGCCCAAAGGAAAAGGCCCCCTGTATGCGGGGCCGTTTACCCTTTTCGCTCCCCAAAACCCCCCCGAAACATAAAGGGGCTAAAAGGCCCCCCGATTGTTTTATGGAAAAAGTTATAGGGCGTGTATTTCGTTTTTAAATTTTAAAGTGTACCCCTTTTGATTTTCCCCCTTTTGATATTTTACGGGGAGTTTTATATACTCTTTTTTTTAGAATGTTTGGATTACATTTTTATTTTTTATCTTAGAAAAACCTGTGAGAAAACTTTTTCCCCCAACGGGGTTTTGGCCGGGGAACCTTTTTGTGTGGGGTGGATTCATTCGTTGAGGTGATTTTCTTTTTCTTTCGCTAACCCCTGCGTCATGTGTCCAAATATTGTTTCGTTATTGGATTTGTTTGGGCAAAATTTTGGTTTTTTTGGTTTGGATTACAAAAAATAAAATAAATAAATTTAAAAAATAAACTAATACGTTTTTGAGAAAAAGGAATTTTTTGTTTACAAATTTTAAACTTTGACTTTGCTTAATACCTTAGTGTAGTGGGAAATCCACTTTGGATTATGTTTTCATGATGGCTAATGAATTTGTATATCTTTTTTCACCATGAAAACAGAATTTATTACTTATTATGAGGTATTGAATTAGGAATATTATTATGAAATTTTATCACAACTTTGCAAATCATCATGGTATAGACCACTAAAGATTAATTGTAATAATAATATTGTTGAACTATATTCCAATGTGATTTGAAAATTTTCAAGGTAGGATTTGCTTTATAGGCAGTACTTAGTTCAATTTCAATAGGTATGAGATTATATAACTTTAAACTTTATAGGTGGAAAATTTAAAAAAAATAAAAGAAAAAAAAACGCATACACACGTTAAATAAGAAAAGAAAATTATATTCAGTAAATTGATGAATGGCTACAATGCTGTGAGAGTACATAGACTACATCTAGCATTCATTGTTTGAGAAACAAGATAATACAAGAACAAGGAATTCAAGGACGGAGCATTTTTTCTCCACCTTGGAAACAACATGGTTATTCTGTAAATTGTAATCGACTTCTGTATGGAGAAAAAATTAAAAAAAAAAAACAAATTAATAATTATCCATTTTTGGGGTTATTATAACCTACTTCTATATGGAAAAAAAAGAATTAAAAAAAATAATAATAATTGTCCGTTTGAGGGGTTATTGTGTTGATGTCCTTTTGGCTTTAATTGGAATGCCCATGAGGCGATCTGGTATGGCGCAGTCGTCTCTCATCTGAGAGTAGCTTAGCAAACCTGTATGCAACACATAGTAATTAATAACAAGAAATTTATAACATTTTGCCTAATTAATTTATTTTATGAGGAAACTATATATAGTTCCTTTTGTTCTATTCACGCAATTGAAATATAAATTTAAAAAGGATAATTTTTTTTTTCTTTTTACCTTCTCAATGCTTCCTCGTTGGTCTCTTCCCCACAAGCCTCACATTGACCTGTCTCCAAATTAATGTGAGAAACTCGCTTCTTTAACAAAGCTTCACCAACTTGGACTAGTTCATTTAGATTTTTCTTTGTGGCTATATCCACCGATGATAAGTCTCCGATCAACATGTCATCCTATAAAAATTAGCCGGTTGGGTACTGTTAAGGGCCTAAAAGAAATTTTATATGTTTTTTATTGTCGATTCCATACTTTACGATAAAATAAATGTATAAGAAGATGAAATAACTTCTTTTTTTTTATTTTAAACTTTATAATTGTCAAGGGTACCCATCTAACATTTTCTTGTATGTATACATATAGATAAATTTACGTAATGTGTGTACCTGAATACGGAGATAGTTATGTTCAAGCTGCAAGGCTCGAAACACAGCTGAAAGGTGGTAGTCAACCATATCAGCACTGGCTTGAGTGAATACATCGACCAATGGGGTTCCTCCACTTGTCAACCATCCAACACACCCCATTTTGCTGCTTTCTGTGCAGTAATTTTTCTTCACGTTTTTTAGAACCGGTTCCCAGAGATATAACAAGATACCGTGTATAATCCAACGGTTTGATGGGAAAGAAATCAGAGCTTCCTCCCAATAATTTCCTTTGTCACTTCACCCATTGCAAGCAAAGTCTACAAATAGATTTTTGTATTTATTAATATAATTACCATCAATTAAGCAAGTCTCCAAAGAAAAAAAAATTAACAGCTACCTTAGTCACTTATTAATAAGCCATATCAAAATTCTTTTCATCTTTCTATATAGATACTTCCACTTAAATAAACACTTAGAAAAACACCAATATACTTACTGGATTATTTGCAGCTACACCACCATCAATTAAGTTGAACTCTCTAACTTTTCTCGTAGACTCATCTTTTGTCTTGAAGTAATGAGCTGGCAAATAAGTTGGAGCAGCCGAGGTTGAAATGCATATATCCGAAAGTAAAGTATCGATATTTGGCTTTTTCTTCACCTGAAAGATAAAATATTTGATAAATTCATTAGCATAATTCTATAAATCAATTTTCTTTAATTATTATGAGTATTGGCTCGAGTGCGGGGTCACATGGATATTATATGCAAACGCACTACACGTAAACCCAACGAGGAAATGACACATGTGAGGATGATCAGGGGTGATCGATATGAGAGGAGGAAGAGTCGGTTTTAAAGAAGGTCCAACTCTATGATGATAAGTATTAATTTGTGAAATAAATGTGCATAAGTGATAATTTGAATATTTATGAGAAAATCCGGTAGAGTAATAACACTTTTTCCAAAACAAATCCCCCTTTTTAGTCGGAAGGCATGAGGTATTTATAGTGTTTGGTTATAATTTTCATCCATTGAATGATGATAGCAATCAATGGTTTCTAGCAAATGAGACCTTATACGGGCCTTGTATAGACTTAGGCTCATTAAAAACCTATAGTGTATGTGTGTATGAGTTTTATTTAAGAAAGATTGGATTGAGCGGATCGATCCAATAAGCTCTACTCCAAGTCTACTATGTCAAATCTCCTCTAATCAACCAATAACATGGACTCTACTCTTTGAGCCCTGTCACTTCGGTCTAAAAAGTTAAATCCATTAAAATAATAGGATATAAGCCCATGAATTAGATTTAGTACCCCTATAATTATATAGGTGCATGAACTAGTTTGCTAGCCTAATAAAAATAAATCCTATTTTATTTAGACAGATTATATTCTAAATCAAATTTACCCGTCATCAATTTAAAATTTATAGTGAATTGCAACAAAACAAGAAAAAAAAAATATTTATAGTTTCATGAAATCCAATGAAATTACAAGACAAATAGGAAGTTAAACCTGGTAGCTAGAGAAAATAGTTGGCTGGAGAAGCTTGATGTCAAAAGTTGGAATAACAACATTAGTTAATGTTTCATGCAATCTTGTATCCCCAAGTTTCTCTCTTACTATCTTGTGAAGAAACTTTCCATCGTATTTTGGTCCTGTGATTGCTTTGATCATCTTCACCACAGGAGCAAATGGGCAACTAAAAATCAAGCAAAAAATTGGATCTTTATGTTAAAAACAACTAATCACATATACAAGAACTCGTACCTAGCATGTGAAAATAAAAATATAAGGATATCAATAAGTCACAAATTGTGATTTAATCTCTCCTTAACCCTTAAAAATGTGCACACACATTTCGAACTAGTACTATACCCAAAACTATCATTAGACGATCGCAAAAAACAACGATTTTGTGGTTTTTTTTAATGTTCATATGTATGCATATTTTTATAAGTATATTAAGAATATTAATGATTGATATTTGTACCTAACAAATACTTTCAATTAGCCTGAAAATCAACTAATAATCAGAAAGCTCGGGCTGTACCTGTCCTGAGGGAAGATTTTGGGCAGTTGGTCAAATAAAAGTCCTTAATGTCTTTTGCGGCAAACATGGGTCGTTTATTTTGGTCAGGAGCAGTAAGCATGGCTGTAACAAGACCACCGGTGCTTGTTCCTGCGATCACGTCGAAGTAATCCGCGATTCTCGCTTCCTCGCCGTCAAGTTTCTGTTGGGTTTGAAAATTAGAAATTTAGGTTTGAAAATTAAAATTTGCGAAAGACTATGGTTTGCCTATATTTAATTAGACATTTCCTAGTCATCATAAAGTCTTTTTATTAAAAAAAAGGTTTAGGTTACTCCTTTAGTAAAAAAGATTATGTAAAGCAGACGCTTTGTGAATAGTGACATAAAAAAAAAAAGTTTTAAATTATGTGATAGCTACACAATAGTGTGGATATGTAGTAAAACTTTTTAAGGGTATCAAGTTTTGTCGAGTTATGCATGACAAAAACTCCTACATAGGGCTTGATATGAGCTACGGTATAATGTAGATGATAATGGAGAAAGCGTTTGATAATCAAAATAGTTGGCAAAAAATGAATTGGGAAAAACAATACAATCCTTTAAAATCAGTATTATTTGCTGCATACCTTTTTAGATAAAAAAAAAAGTTATTTTAGGGACATTCTATAAAAACTTTAAATTTGTCTTATTTCTTAAGCGACTTTTTGTTTTGTACAGACATTTTATGTGTTATAAAACTAAACACGATACTAGATATTTATTTAGTCTAATTCTTTAAAATTAATTATGTGAACGAAAAGTTATCTAACATTGAAAAAAGTGCATCCATGAAAAATGCATATAGACAAAAAAAGGGCATAAGTTGCACATATGAAACATATGTAGGCAATTTGCACGCATGTTTATGAAAATTTAACTCTCGAAGTAATTTAAACCCGAAGCTCGGACTCAAGAAAAATTAAGGATGGTTCCAGGGATTAGACCCCTAATACCGCCCCCATCAATGCTGAGAATGGTATAAGGTTTCCATAAGTTGGAGGGTTTCAGGGGCACGCTGATTGATCTTTCCATTTTGGGATTTGTTGAATTAAGAAATAAGTAGATTCGAGCAAATACGGGATGAGCTAGTAATGAATGATAGATCGAAGTAAAAAAGAAGAGAGGATTTTTATATGTTGGAATGCAATGAGTATTTTCTAGTGTTTATGTTTGCAAATACAATGATTCGGCACGTTGCTTTTGGAGGATATATGTAACAGGTTGTGATTTATGGGTTCTTTGTTTTGGATGAGGCAAAGCTTGCAAGAGGCAGTATTTATGGCTGTCCATGCTGTGCTTGGTGAATGCTCTTAGCCTAGCGATGTACTCCCAAAATTTTACCAATTTAATAGGACGTACGTCTGCTTGGACTGTTTCATAATATTCCAAACAACTGCTGTTTCGTGGAGTCCGGATTTCCCAAAGTTTCCGCCATTACCATTTTCGACGAAAAGCAAGTCGTCCTTAGTCCACAAGCTCATGAGAATTGCTGGTGAGACTTGAAGAAGACTTGTAGGTTTGAATATTATCGAAGTCGAGTTTTTTGGCTGAAGATGCCCCACTCTATTGTGCCCTACCTTCGCTTGGTTACTGCAATTTGGTCTCAATCAATTGGGTAGTATTTTGGCGTATTATAGATATACATACACAAACACGCACACAAAATGTCAAATGTATAGAATTCGTCAGCTCGTATATTATAGATTTACGAAAGACTAAACTCAATCAAATACTAAATAAAATACTCCCAACTTACGTGTCAATAATCCATCGAGTGTCTTCGATAAATATATGATTCATCCACTAAAATATTTTATATATATATATAATTGCTTTAAGAGGCAAATTTTTTTGCCATTTAAACCCTAAATTTTGCTTATCGAAGACATAACCGGCCAATTTCGCCACATAAAGATTTTGCTATCTTGTTTTGTCAAGATTTGGGCTGAGCAGTGAACTTCACTGCTTGCTATGTAGGATGCAACGAATTTCACTGCATAGCCACGTAGGATTGCTTACATGGCAATGTGGCAAAATTTGCCGCTTCCACGTAGGATGTCGTGAAATTTGCTGTTTTCTTTTTTTTTTTTTTTCAATTTTTTTTATTTAAAAAAAATCTGTCTATTTTATCACTACAACAAATTCGATATTAAACAACGTTTAATAAATTTTTGTTAAACATGAAATAAATATCACAAAAAAGATTTAACCACGTTTAATAACCATTGCTAATACACGTCTCAAAAAATAGCCGCAACCTTAATAAAATAAACATCACTAAAAGTAGAAACGTAATCAAATGTGTTATATTGGACGATACTTAAAGGTAACTAAAAATAGGTAATATGCGATATTTAAATGTTATTAAAACTACAATTAAAAAATTGATTAACACAAAAAGCGCAATAAATGAGTAACATTTGTGACGTTTAAATGTAGTAAAAGTGTAACATAGCAATGTTTATACGTAACTAAAAGTAATTATATGTGACATTTAAACATAGTAAAACCATAATTACATAAATTAATGAGACTACAAGCACGGTAAAAAAGTAATATTTGTGACATTTAAACATTGAGTATGTTAAACTATTTGCGATGTTTAAATGTTGCCTAAGTTAAACTATTTACAATGTTTAAACTTTGTTTAAGTTAACCTATTAGCAACGTTTAAACATTATAAAAAGTGTATTGGCAACGTTAAAGCGTTGCTGTTAAGCCAAATTTGTAATGTTTAAACGTGGTAATTCTAATGAGATAGATTTTGACTTGCTTTCACAATCTTCAAATTTGCCAGCATACATTAGTTTAGTTTATGCACAATTACATATACTAAAATACATTAAACATCAACATATATTTCTCACATATTCTACATCAAATGAACTCAATAACACGATACTTTCACATCAACACAATTCAGGAACAATATCCTTAACATTAGCTCAAAAACAAATCTAAATAAGATCAATAAATTCAAACTTCATTACATTTAAGATTAAACATCAAATGAACTTGTCTAACACCCTATTTATCGCATCAATCTTCCTCATCACTGCTTTCATCATCATTGCTATCATTATCTTCATTGCTCTCACTATCATCACTATTAGATGAATTTGGTGAATGAGCAAAGGTCTTGTGCATTTTTTGATCCTATCATAGAATATATAACCTATAAGTAACAAATGCATACATTTATGTCTTTTTCCTTTTTCATTTTGGTAAATAGAAAGAGAGAGAGAATACTATTAAAATATTTATGATAATTATATCGAAAGTACTTGAAAAATTCCCTATAAGCCATGCAACTGCTTGAGAAAGCTTAGATAGCAGTAAAGACATTTACATGAAGTAACAAATTTTTCATATTTAACATGTAGTAGAGCATCCATATTCTAGAATATTTCCTTAAAGGAATTACAAGCATGCAGATTCTACCCTTTTTAGAATATTTTCCCTTAACACTTATTACATTTAAACTAGTCCACATTGCTCGATATTACACAATAGCAAGCTAATACCACTACACAAACTACATACACTACCCTTGTACAACAATACTCCTTGCACAACACTCCCTACAAAACATAGTATACACACTATCCTTATATAGCACAACATACCCATGTATTACACATAATGCAAAACTACAACACCACATACTTAAGGAGTTCGCCACATCAGCACAACCACTAGACCATCAGAATCTAACATGCTCACACTATACATAAAAGCAATAGGAGCCTTCACTACATAGCACATACACCATTAATTACAAAATCGCATATTGAACTTACCTCTTTAGCTTGGGCAATGTGTATGTCTCTTTCTTCTTGAAACATTGACAATAGTTGTTGACATTAGTCATTGAGCTTTCCCTCCAATTGTCTTTCTTCTATAAACAAGTGTTTCATACTTCAGTCATATGATAGCAAAAGCAGTCATAGATAAAAGCCACATTTTAGGCTAGAACAAGACCAAAAACTCTTAGCAACATTTTCATTAACTTGAATTTTATGAAAGATACTGAACTTCCTTGACAAACTATTCCTAGATATTATGTTCTCACAAGCACTAGCAAGAAAAGTATAATGAATTTCTTCTTGTGTTAGTGAACCATAAAGGAAATTTTCACTAACATAAGAAGTTCAATGAACCACCCTTCTTTGTATGGAACTTCTCTTGCAATGATTTAACCATCACTCATTGGAATATTTCAACTTTGCAGAAAATTCCTTAACAATTCCTCCCATTAATAGCATCATTACGAAACAAACTAGTTCATCCATAGGTGCAACAAGTGAATAACTTAATTAGATGGAAATTAATTGACATGGTAGTGGTTTTAACCAGGACTTTCTACTCTAATACAATGTTATAACTAATGCCATAACCTTCTAATGTAAAAGCTTAAACTTATAAGACAGTGTGAACTATTATCTTTATTAGTTAATGTAAGGAATCATATGACATTGCACTAGATACCAAATTTGAAACTTCATTGTAAAATAGCTATTTCCACCTTAATTATGCTTAATAAATCTATTTTAAATCAATTTCATGATGATGCAGATTATAGTGTATCTATAGAACATCTATAATCCTCAAACTGTAAATTCCATGGGATTGAAATCCTTAGCCAAATACAATTCCATACAATCAAACAAATACTAAGAAAGCTCAAGTATCTTCCTTGGCCTAACAAAAAACATTAGAAAAACTAAGGAAGTATTATTTATGGACTAGGCAACACCCTCCCTAAAGAAACATATTCAGTCAATGGGAGAGCAACCATTCTAAGTATTAAGGTGGGTAAGTTTTTCTATATATGCACAAGATATGGTACCTCACACTAACAAGGTCCACATGGATCAAGTTTATGATAGAATTTTCCAATAAACTGACCTTTAGTACTAAAAACCATATGCTAGGTTTCACTAAGGGCATCATCACCAGTAATCTTGGTGTTAAGGAGGGATGTGCCGATGAAGGTATCCTTTGGTTTGTATTTGTTAACCACAACAACTTCTTCATTTTTCTTGGATTCCTCCTTCACTTTAGTTGAAGCATCAATAGTAACCTAAGCTCTATTAGACACCACTTTCTGACCTCTAATCATAACATTCCTAGAAACTAAACAACTTTGCAAGGAAATGAAATCAATGAACTTAAATTAAAGAAGAAAAAATATATATAACAGATAGAATTTTTGTTCATGCTTTTAAATTTTGACATTTTTTCTACATTTTATTCTTTGATAAGATCCTCACAACTAACAACATATAGTGGGGACAAGGCTTAAATGTTGTTGCTACAACATATAGTGGGGACAAGGCTTAAATGTTGTTGCTACATCACTCAACTTTTCGATTTTGCAATTTCATGTATGAACAAATATCCTATTATCACAAACTCTTCAAAAGGTCTAAAGCAACTCTATCTTAACTTATATGAATGTGCAAGAAATTAAATGAAATGAGTGTTACCAAAACACATAACTAAAAAAAGTATCCATCAGCAAGACTATTTTGGTAATGTAGTTACAAAACTAATAGCAAAGTATAGTTCAATATCTTCTTATCTCCCTATCAATGAGAATAATCAAGATATTGCTACCTTAAAACCACCCACACCTATCGATGAGAATAATTCTAAAACATAATTAGTATGTATGTTACATTTAAGACTATTAATATATCAAATTCAACATTTTCAAGACTTTCCTTTACATGTTGCTAAGTAGATACATATGAACATAAAATGACTACATTTCACATGAGTAGAAGCTTAAACATTATTTGAGTCATGAATTTACTTAATTGGTAACTGTTGCATGTAATGACATGGTAAAACCCCAAGAGGATACACATACAATTCATTTTATCTTTATTAACATGATGATCTTCCTCAACATTACCTTGAATAAAGGTCCTGTGATTTACCATTGGTTACTACGATTCTCTACATTGTTTATAAAGCGCAAATAACAGGTGCATAAGCTATATATGTTTGGAAAATGCAAGCTCTAGCTATCAAATAAAGTAAGAAATAGGCAACCAAAAATCTTCAATAATTGAGATGAAATGGGACAATAGTGATGACATACCCATTGCAAGAAAATTGGGAAGTGGCATTATTAAAAAACACTAAATTTTAATTTTTGGCCTAAAACTGATTAATGTAAATGGCTTCTCGTTGAGAAGTGGACTAGATGTTCTAGCCCGAGGCTTAATGTTTGAAATACTACGGCTACTCAATGCTAAAAATATGCTTCATCTATGAAACCTTATTTAGTTAATTTCTTAGAGTAAGGTTGATATGAATCAAAATCCGATAAGACCTATCATTAGGACAAAAATTAAAGGTTTTCGAATCTTGGCGATGAGGGCCCATTTCGAGCAAATTAACCTCAGAATTATTTGTTATCTAACCTCTTTTATCTTATTCATATATTGTATATTCCAACAGGTATACTTATTTGGCTTCACAAGGCGATAGACAAACTCACTAAGACTCAGCTTGTGGGTTATCTATGGACCGACCTAAAAACCGAAGATGAGTTGAACCGACGAATTCCATTATAGAGCTAGCTTGTTGAAGATTATTTTCTGTATTTGTAATTTATTTTTGAACTATTTACTTTGTAAGCTTTATGGGACATTTTATTTTGTTGTAATTTATGCCTTAAGACCGGCCACCCTATAGTGGTATAGCTGTAATTTCCTAGTCATTTTAACCCTAA
Organism: Laguncularia racemosa; assembly: GCA_037954665.1. Lineage (NCBI taxonomy): Eukaryota > Viridiplantae > Streptophyta > Magnoliopsida > Myrtales > Combretaceae > Laguncularia > Laguncularia racemosa. The sequence goes on along the minus strand of JBBMOL010000516.1, from coordinate 120,241 downwards.
AGGGAGCAAGTATAAATACTTTCTAATTAGGTTTTTGAGGGAGCTTTTTGAACATTTGGAAAAAAACACATTTTTTGCCGTGAGAGTACCCTCTTACAAGCATATTGCTCTTATCAATTTCAAGTGTAAATTGTGGCGAGTGGACTTGGATTTGTTGTGAGTAATATCAACAAATTACAAGTTGATCCTAACTCTAAACTAGTGCATCATATCTGGTGAGGAATTAGTTAATTATGTTGCTCTTGTTCATGTGAATTTAGGGTTCTAAATTTCAGATTTGGAGCTTTTTCGATTTGAATTGGAATCTTATTTCATTTTCTATTATTCATCATTGAAATCTAGCCATTGATTGTTCTTTGTATCCTTTTGATTTTCCATCATTTTGGATTTCTTAAGGAATTAAGGGTTTTTCCTTCTTGTGTGACGTGGGTGTTGATTGGAGTTCATCAGTTGTTATTTGATTGTGCTTGACCCCCCCTTTTAGGCACATCATAATTTGGTATCGGAGCTATATCATATTTGGATTCAAGATTGAACACATCATTGTTGTCGAATTGGTTCAAAAGCATTGAGAATTGACACCATTGTTCATGTGAATGAAACTAGTTTGATTGACATTGTTTGATTGTCTTTTCAAATTGGTTTTTATATGTGCTTAATCTTGGATTTGAGCACATCATCTTTTTGGTATCAAAGCTTAAGGTTTAAGAGGAGGGATTGTTGCAATTGAGATTTCGAAAATTGATTTTGTTATCTTCATCTTGCCATGAGTTTTTTGTTTAAGGAAGAAGGGAAAGTTCTTGAATTGAATTCCATAATTTGGGGTTCAAATAGTTGAAGCATTGTTAATTTGTGTTTATTGTTTCCTTAAAATTGCAAAATTGAAAGTGGAAAAAATTGAATTGTTTATGTTGGTACTAAGTGGCGTGATTATCTTACTTGGGGAGTTGAAACTTGTTGTAGTAGAAGTGGATATCTTGTTGTAACCTCTTGTTCTTGACTTTGCCATGAAGGGAATTATTGGAGTAAGGAGTATTTCCTAGTGTTTGTTGTGGAATGGAAATACATTGTTTGTGATAAAAGAGAAGTGAATCATTGTAAGAATTTTCAGAATTGAAGGAGTGCAACTTACAATTTTCAGATTTGAGTTTGTGTGGAAGAAGAGGAAATAATTTGAATTGAAACACATCCATTTACTTCAAGTAGTTAATGAGTGGTATTGATTATATTTCATTTGAATTTGAAATTGATTCTTACCATTTGTGGCAAAGTTGCATTAAGGGGTGTCAATTTTGAATTTGTTGCTGTGTATGTATGTAAGTTGCGGTGTAAGGGGAGTGTATTTGTTGTTGTTGCCATTTCTTATTGTTGTCGTGGAAGTGGAGTGTTGTATTTGTGTTGTTGTCGTGGGAGTGACTTGTGGAAAGTAGAAAAATTTGTTGCACCGTGAAGTGTTGTGTGTATGTAATGGTGTAAGTGGCGGTGTAAATTTGTGGAGTTGTGTATGTTGAGTGAAGGATAATTGTACCTTGAAGTATTGTGTTGTTTGTGTTGTGGAGATTAAAGTATTGTTGCACCGTGATCTTGAAAGAAGAGGGAAATATTGTTCACGTGTTGATTAATTTTGAATTCCACAATGTCTAGTGAAATGCTTCACTATGCTAATGTATTGTGACGCTCATTAAGTACATTTGCTAATAAGGAGGAAGAACAAAGGGAAAATTTGTTCCATACTTCTTGTAGGATACAAGGAAATTTGTGTGTCCTTATAATAGATAGTGGTAGTTGTACTAATGTAGTAGCTGCATCGTTGGTATCGAAGCTAAAGCTTTCAACTATTCCACATCCTGAACCGTATACATTGCATTGGCTTAATGATCAAGGGAGTTTACATGTGACCTAAAGAGCTAGGGTACCATTCAGTATGGGGGATAAGTACTTTGATGAGATTGAGTGTGATATTTTTCCTATGTGTACATCCCATATATTGCTTGGCAAGCCTTGGTTATATGATAGAAGGGTTTTATATGATGGCTTCAAGAATACTTATCTATTCCAAAAGGAAGGAAAACGAATTATTCTAAATCCGATGTCGCCTTCAGAGGTTCAAAGGGTTCAGCAACAAATCAGTAGACCATCAGAGGGCCATGAGCAGTAGAACCAACCTTTAGAGCACAAAATTTGTCAAACACAGATGTGCCAACCTTTAGAGGATCCTGATGGAGAGAGTCAAATGAGCCTATCATCAGAGAGCCAGACTGTTCAGAGACAGTTATGTTCTCCTTCAAAGATATTAGTGGTTCACGAGCAGTTGAGTAAACCAATGGATTATTCTAAGGATCAGAATCAGACGAGTTTATCATTAGAGGGCCAGGATGTTCAGAGACATTTGTGCTCACCTTCAGAGGTCTCAGAGGGCAATGAGCAGTTGGGCCAACCACTCGAAGACCATCAAGACCAGCGACATACAAATGAGTTAGAAAAAGAGGAAACCAAATTAATGGAATGGGTTAAGATAGGGGAGACATCAGTAGATAATCAGTCCTTGTTTGTGTTGCAAATCAGATACATCTTAGAAATGGAGGAGAGAAAAGAATCACCTACTATGGTATTTTAGATATTGGGATTCTGTAGAGATACTCCTTCAGATGGATTGCTTTTAGAAAACAGAGTCTCTACTGCATTTGATTTGCCAGATTTGAGGATAAATCTTTTTGAGGCCCGAGGAGATGATAGGAATCAAAATCCGACAAGACCTATCATTAGGACAAAAATTAAAGGTTTTCGAATATTGGCGATGAGGGCCCATTTCGAGCAAATTAACCTCGGAATTATTTGTTATCTAACATCTTTTATCTTATTCATGTATTGTATATTCCAACAGGTATACTTATTTGGCTTCACAAGGCGATGGACAAACTCACTAAGACTCAGCTTGTGGGTTATCTATGGACCGACCTAAAAACCGAAGATGAGTTGAACCGATGAATTCCATTATAGAGCTAGCTTGTTGAAGATTATTTTCTGTATTTGTAATTTATTTTTGAACTATTTACTTTGTAAGCTTTATGGGACATTTTATTTGGTTGTAATTTATGCCTTAGGACCGGCCACCTTATAGTGGTATAGCTGTAATTTCCTAGTCATTTTAACCCTAAAGGGAGCAAGTATAAATACTTGCTAATTAGGTTTTTGAGGGAGCTTTTTGAACATTTGGAAAAAAAACACATTTTGTGCCGTGAGAGTACCCTCTTACAAGCATATTGCTCTTATCAATTTCAAGTGTAAATTGTGGCGAGTGGACTTGGATTTGTTGTGAGTAATATCAACAAATTACAAGTTGATCCTAACTCCAAACTAGTGCGTCATATCTGGTGAGGAATTAGTTAATTTATGCTGTTCTTGTTCATGTGAATTTAGGGTTCTAAATTTTAGATTTGGAGCTTTTTCGATTTGAATTGGAATCTTATTTCATTTTCTATTATTCATCATTGAAATCTAGCCATCGATTGTTCTTTGTATCCTTTTGATTTTCTATCATTTTGGATTTCTTGAAGAATTAAAGGTTTTTCCTTCTTGTGTGACGTGGGTGTTGATTAGAGTTCATCAATTGTTATTTGATTGTGCTTGACCCCCCCTTTTAGGCACATCAAAGGTTCAAAGAAGCAAAAATTTATAACATTTTGCATGAGAATCTATTACAAATGTGGGTAGGACGATAAAAAGTATGACTACAGTTCCTAGTTGCTTGGAATCCTAACAAGAAACAAAATAGAGGAATCTACTTTCAAAAGAGTTAGGAGTAATGTTGTTGTAGTTTTTTTTACCATCCCCCATGGTATCATGAGAAGATTTAACTTCAAGATTCCTAAAGCACACAAAGGAAATATGATGATCCTTTAACAAGTTGCCCTTTTTTACCTTAAACCAATGTAAAACTCATCCCTTAACAAGTCTTCATCATTTGTTATGACATTGATGGTGACAAGCAAACACTGTAAATATGGCAATCAAGTTAACTTACTAATCATAGCCAACATGTCTTTTTTTGTAAAGTAGATGCACCAAAGTTTTTTGAGACTTGACAGCATAAAGGCTTGGGAATACATTATTATTTTCTCAAAAATTCCTTGAGAACTAAACACACTCACACATGCATATTAAAATCATCCTTGGCAAAGAATCTAGTTGTATATCTATTCATGATCAGATCTTAAGAAAGCACCATTATAATTTCACAATGCTCCTAAAAGTTGTCTAGATAAAGATCATATAATTTCTAATTTCTAGTTTGATTTCAATGTGCCAATATCCTATTTGTTTTACTAAATAAACTGGCTTGAAGTACCTAGTAACAAGATTACCAAGCTCCAAGATACATTCACCATCAGTCACCACAATGACTTGCACGCTCCTCTATGGCCAAATTTTCAATACCTCATGTATCTTTCCCTTGCAAAACACTTGTGAAGAAGAGTTAGACATCAAGAATAAAGAGAGTAAAACGCCCATTGGAAGTATTAAGGTAGATGCACCAATTCTAAAGGAAGAGGTTAGATATTATTAAACATTAGCATATACCTATCCTAAATCAAATAAGTGAATAAGTAAATACAATTTTTAAACTAAATATAAGATATCCTAAAATGAAAGCAAGGCATTAAACCACTTCATAGAAATCCATGCAAGATACATTGCAAATGGTAAAAGATTTAGCTAAAAAGAAGTAACCAATAGTGGAAAAGCTGCAGGTGAAAATTTAGGAAATAGAAGCCATTGAACATGAAGAAATGAAAACAGATGAAGAAAGAGATGAATTAGCAGAAGACGAGAATTATGAGACAAAAACCAAATAGGATGTTCCGGGCCTAGTTGAGAATTCAAAGGATGTTGGGTGAATCTTACTCCTAACAAGATCATTTGCTCTCTACGAAAAGGAAAAATCAACAATGTACTTAGAGAAAAAGCTCAGCTTTTTCCAAAATTATCAAATTGCATGATGCATGAAACTCTAGGTATGTTAAACCTAGAACCTCGATGTCGCTATTGGATTCAATTACCCTAAAGATCGTCTTGAATAAGCAAAGCGTAACTAGACCCCAATCACACATGTTGACTGAAACCTAAGTTATTAAAAGGCTATTCCCAGCAATCCAGTTAAGAATTCCTATGGAAAAGTTCTTTTGCAAAAGAACAAAAAGGGTTTTCGTAATTCCCACGAAAAAATGATGTTTTTTTCATTCAATAATAATCTCTCTTTGGCCGACCCCTTGCACGGCATATATAGTACAAAATACAATATGGAAAACCTAACACAATATGGAAATTCTAAGTTTGCCTAATCTATCCTCATCCTTAAGTAACCAAGTAGGTAACTAAATAATATAAACTACAAACCAACAGATAAAAATCAACACAAATCGAAAGTGCCTCTATTGTAGCAGTTCACTAAAAATATTTAATATCTCTAAATTATTTCATCCTTCCAAGGTCACGTGAATCAAGTTAACATATATATGTTCTCTTTCAGTGTAGCTTGATTCCCTAGCTTATAAGTCCATGACTAGTCCTTGTAGAGCTTCATTCATTCTCTTAGCTCTATCTCGGGTCATCGAGCCTCTAATACCATGTAATGGACCATGAGATTTTGGCTCCTTCCTTTTTTATACTAGCTAATCCTCATCATTCCCTCCTTCCTTGAAAAGATTCGTCCTCGAATCACATGCATTATAAAAAGTAAGATCAGAAACATTACAATTGCTCTTACATTACCATAGTGACTCAACAAATCAATCTTTTGGATGTTGTCATGATGTGTTCCAAGACTTAGAAAGGACCCTCTCCTTTAAGATGTAATTTAAGCTTTTGTTGTGGTGCAAATCTTTCTTTTCTCAAATGTGCCCAAACCTTTTCTCCTAGATGAAACACGATTTTAATACATCCCTTTGGTATTGGCCACTCTTGGATCACATCCAATTTCTTCTCATCCATGGCTATGCCATCTGTACTTATCACAAAGCCAAAAGAAAACACCATACTAAGCAACGAAAGGTTTAGTGTCAGTATAAGTAAAATAAACATCTTTGTACATAAGTACAAGTAACTATTGTTTGGCATTAATTATACTCTTAACCTCACTCTCCTTGCTAGACTCTCCGCTCTTTCTTTTGAGTGTATTTTCCCTCTTTGCTCACCAGTGTTTGTTTTTTCACTCTTTTTCTTTTTCTCTTCACTTTTCTCACGTGCACGTCGAGTGTTTTTCTCTAAACTCCTTTGCAATTCTCATATGATCTTCACTAGCTTCCTATGGTTTTTATAGCGTAAGAACCACTTTCCTTTTATTTAATATAAAGAAATTCTGATTCTTATACCCATCATACATAATCTTCCTGTCGAATTGCCAAGGTCACCCTAACAGTATGTGGCTCACCTGCATAGGTACCACATCACACATAACCTCATCCTTGTAGCTCTTTATGGAAAAGGCTATAAGAACCTGCTTGGTCACCTTAACCTCCCCACAATCACTTAACCATTGTAATCGATATGGTCTCGGATGTTTCACAGCTTTCAACTACATCTTTTCTACTTAGCAAGGTGCTAGCAACATTAGTGCAGCTGCTACTATCGATTATCAAGCTACAAACTCCACCTTGCACATGACACCGTGTATGAAAAATATGTTTATGCTAGATCCCCTCACCATCCTCCTAGGTTGTACACTAAGTGCTCTCTTCGTGATATACAGTTCGTCACTCATGGGTCCCTCTAAGTCAACATCATCATATTCCTGCGATGGTAACTCCTCCCCCTTAGAGCTCACACTCTCTACATCCTCACTATCACTAATAATCATAGCTCTCTGATTTGGATATTGGGATACAATGTGCCCAAAACCTTAACACCTAAAACATTTCATATCTTTAGTCTTAGAAGGGGGTTTAGTGTCAGTCTTTCCCTTAGGTGCAACAATTGGATTCTTACCTTCACGTCCTCTTTAGGCTTTGAATTGGTAGAGTTT